>CM040979.1:9650129-9681907 GCA_022985145.1 Pangasius djambal | reverse complement strand
TATATATTCATTTTTTATCCTGTTCACATTCTTATCATATTCTTAACGTCTTCACCACTGCACACTGATTGTACATACATATAGAGATCACATATTTCCTTATTTATAATACCCACTGCACTGCACCTTCTGTACATAAGTCATCCATTTCCCTTTACATATCACCCTCATAGCTGTATATCCTTATTTGTAATTTATTGTAAATATGCCACTTATGCACTTTTGGTTAGATGCTAACTGCATTTCATTGTCTTAGTACATGTACTTTGAACAATGACAGTAAAGTTGAATCTAATCTAATCTAATCTAATCTAATCTAATCTAATCTAATCTAATCTAATCTAATTATTGTGGAGAGGTGTGAATTGTTTGCCCAGCAGGGGGCTCACACACCTCCTTTTCTCATTGCCCTGCACACCAGCAGCTAGACATAGAGTCACGATACTTTACATACAGAAACCCAACAGTGTTCTGACTAATCTTAAAATAGACTTGTGGCGATAAAATGATGAATTTGTTTATACTGTTTGAAAATATCCTAACAGTCGATTTCCATTTCCCTGGCAGAATGGAAGGCCAGTGTACTGTGAGAAAGGTTTAATTAATGGTTTAATTAATGGTTTAAGGGATAAAAAAAAGTGACTGACCAGGTAAGATTCTACCCAGCAAAGCATCCATTAACCAGAAGGACTTTTCTTCATCTTTAGTTATGATAAGGAGGTATCCTGCAATAAAGTTCATTCCCTTGAAAACAGGAAAAAAGTGAATTGACACTACAAACATTTGCATTGGAACAAGTTTAGCCAAATTATTGACTGAGCAAACACTAAAGCTCTAAGCTAGCTCAGTGCATGACTAGAAACCTATTAAGAATGATGTAAATACTTTCTTAAATGCAACTTATAGGCAAAAAAAAAAAAAAGGATTATCTGTAGTGGAGTAATATAAATTTAACAGTGCATTAGTGTACTAGCATTGTACCTGACAGTATCCAACATCCTTGTTATGGTGTCCATATGCCAAAAGAACATTAAACAGAGCCTTCAGTAAACAAGGCTGGGAGGAGTCGTGGAACTGAATGTTGTCTGGGAAAGTTCTGTGCAAGTCTGGCAGGTGACATGACTGTGTCAGTGCTGGCTTCAAATAAAATGACTCAGCCTGTTGGCTGATTACAACAATGTTACACATCTGAACGAGGGAAGGATGAGACTGACCAGTGCGTATTGTCTCTTCCAGCATGGGGTCATGGTGAATGTTCAGGAGAGAATGGTAATAACCACAGTTCATCTGCAGATGCTGCTGGGCTCCACTGGCAGCCATCCAGATCAGAGTACGGTGTTTGCTGGGGACACCTTTCCTCACATATCTCTTCACTGCCCATAATAAACATGCAGTGACTCAGTAACAAAAGATAATGTGTATATGTGGCATTTAATAAGAAAATAAAGCTTAGTGTGGGGGTGTGCCAAGCCTACCTTTCAGATTCTTATCCACTTTAGTGTTTTCTTTTAAAAGCCTCGACCATTTTTCTGATCTTCTAGCAAGCACTGGCAAATACTCAGACATCATTTCCTCATAGGATTCATGGTTAAAATCTTCAGAATGCTCAAATCCATACTTGTCTACTCTACAGAAAAGAAAAATCAGGGGTACCAAGTATTTTGACACTTACTGTTTAGTCAAACATTGAAAAGAAAAGCATATGTGTATTATTTATCATTATAAATTCTTTTATACAGACCAAAACTGAAGTAGAAATAACAAAGAGAAATGCAAAGGGGGAAGGATTATCACAAAAAAAGAGAAGTAATGCAAAAAAAAGATAAAGTAACAGAAAAAGTATCACAAAAGAAAAAAAGACTCAGTTAATCAATTGCACTTTTTTCTGCTCTCGGCCACCATTAAATTTGCTTCATTATGGGGTATAGCAAATGCCCCAAAGTAATTTAGTACTTTTTCATGTTCAACAGAGAAAATAAACAATTATGAACAATTTAAATTATGGTTCCACTTAAATAAGAAATTAAAAATGGGTCATTTTGACCAAAACAGAACACAAGGGTTAATGAAGAAGAACTGGCAGGTCATGACAGGTCTAACAAACAAACAAACAAACAAACAAACAAACAATCCTTATCCTTGTCCAAGACAAACTTATAGAAAACTTGAACTCAATGCACAGCATTTATCTCACACTCCAAATACTGAAGAATACCAGTACACTGATTAGCTCTGAAATTGAAGGTGTCCTTCGACAGAAATCAGGTGTAATACTTTAAATAAGTTTTTCAAATTTTGTTTATTCAGAACACATCACATGTGATAGCTACTATTCATCTTACTGTATGTGAAGATAGTATTTAATTATTGTTACTATTAACTCTAGCTAAACGCTGATAACAACAAAGGGACGTCCTACACTATAATCAACATCTCATATGTCAAGCTTTTATTTTATCACTATAAAAATCACTGAAAGAGAGATGGCTACCCATGATCACCTGACACACAGGTGATACTGACTCTTAGCGCTCAGGAGACTATATAAACAGGAAAGATCAAATAAAGTAGCTAAATAATACAATATATAACCAATACCTCGGGTTTCCTTTGGAAATGCCACCTTCAGTAGAGTCATAATCCACCGGGAGATTCATCTCCATTCACTATAACTAAACTTCACTCTTCCACACTCTAGCACTTCATTATAATAAAACTTTACCTGTACAAGCCTGGTATATAATTACACAAACCCCGCCCATTATGCAAATGAGCATTTCACCGAGCTCTAGCAGTAATAGTGAGTCTCACACTCGGCATACGCTGCTCTAGATACTGAACTAAGCCATTATTTAGTATTTTTTGCATATTTGGGATTGAGCCCACATACAGTATATACGTTTGGCACAGGCACAAGTTGTTTTCCGGTTTAAGCGCCTACAATACAATAATTTGCAACATGTTCCTTTTCTCTTAGACCAGTATTTCAGTAAGGCAATATTGCTATGTCTTTAAAAATCTTAATCATCTACAATTTAAAAGCTTATTATTATTATTATTATTATTATTATTATTATTATTATTATTATTATTATTATTATTTATTTTTTTAAATTTATTCATTAAATAATTTATTTGTTTGTTTGTTTTTTAAAGCACATTTTGGATTTTTTTTTTTTAAATGTGACTGAGAAATAACAAAAGGCAGTTTAAGCCAGTAGATGGCGCTGTAAACCTACTAAACCCTATGTAAAACATGAAGGTGGATGATTTATATCTAGTACTTCTGTGTGTATCCTGCTTAATAGGCGGGATCTTTGTTTGCAGTGGTTTATTCATTTACTTACCCTGTGCGATAGGCCACTTTCCCGCTGCTTCTGACCAGAAACATGATGGTTTTGAGCCTCATTTTAAACGTTTCCTTATATATAAAAACGTCGCGTAGCCAGTCTCTCACTTCCACATTTGCACTTATACAGGGAACATGTCTGTACCATCATTTACGTGCGTGTGTTAAAAACTACTACATTCCAGCACGGAGCGTGAATGAATTACAATCTCAGCCAATCAACGAGGACGCAAATGACGTATGCGGAAGTAACTCGTTTTCTGTCAGCGTAGCGAGGAAGACGTTCAAAAACAAATGAAAATACTATGAAATACAAATGAAAATTTGTTTTTGTTTTGTTTTAAAAAATATTATTCCTTAAACAAACAGAATGCCGTTTTCTTATTAAAAACTTTAAGACTTTTATGAGTTGCAATCTTGTTTTATAAGTTGCGATTTGTTGAATGCAGTCTTGCTGTAGCTAGCTCTCTACCGTCTTCAGGATGGAGATATCAGCTGGTGAGTTTGTATATAAAACGTTTAATGAAGTTTCAGTGCTGACTTTAGACGTCGTTGTATCTCTACCTGCTCTACTTTGCATCGCAGAAAGGCGAAGTTAGAAAACGCCTGCTTGTTATAATATAGAAATTGTCAAAGATTTATAAATTACAGCGTATAGCTATAATAAGGTTATTACTATAGCATTGTTTTCACATTAGATTTATATAGCCTACTGGTAATTGCACTTCACTTTTCTTCTATATTACATGTCATTAATCTTTGTCTGTAACAGCTGCCTGCACTGTAATTTTAACATTAATTATATATGGTATACATTTCAACATTAAGGCAGCTGGTGTTGGCCTGTTAATTCAGATGATTATTTCTTTCCAGCAGTGGCTGTAGTTGAGAAGATTGGGAAATTGCCATCAGAAGTGTTTGAAGAAACAGTAAGCACCAAGTGTATTCTATGTGTTTTCGCTCAACTTATATAATGAGTCAAATTCATTTATTGTATAATTGTACACTGTGTGATGAAAAGTATGTGGACACCTGACCATCACAACCAGATGGTCTTGCTGATCATCCCTTTCCAAAACAGCCTCCACTCTTCTGGGAAGGCTTTCCACTAGATTTTGGAGCAGGGCTGTGGGGATTCGTGATATTCAGCCAGAAGAGCATTAGTGAGGTCAGGCACTGACGTTGGACAAGAAGGGCTGGTGCGCAGTCTGCGTTTCAATTCATCCCAGCGTTGTTAAGTCAGGTTGAGGTCCTGGCTCAGGTCACTCGAGTTCTTCCACACCAACATCAGCGAACCATATCTTTATGGACCTCGCTTTGTGCACAGGGGCAGTGTCATGCTGGAACATGTTTGGGCTAAGGGAGTTAGTTCCAGTGAAAGGAAATTGTAATGCTACAGCATATAAAGACATCCTATACAATTCTGTGCTTCCAACTTTTATGGCAACAGTTTGTGGAAGGCTCACATATTGGTGTGATGGTCAGGTTTCCATAAATCATTGGCCATATATTGTATATTTATTGTATAACAGAAAAAAAGGCTCTTTTATTTTGATTACAAAGCTGACCTCATTTTTTTTGCAGTGTCATGAGATTCTGCTTCATCTTGAAGGAAAGCGTAGTGCAGTAGATTTGGTTGAAAACTACCAGGTCAGTTGGGCACCATAGGTACATCTTCATTTTGCACTGTTTTGCAACACTGAACATGTTTCTCCATACTTACTGTTAATATCTGCTTATTCAACAGAAATTTCAAAGAGCTGGTACAAACCTTGACAGGAAAGCTGTTCAGGATATTATTAGACTGTTGTCCTTTAATTTTAGGTAAAGTATATCTGAATATCATGAAATTCAAGGTAGTCCTTTTTATATGTACGCCATCAACTACGTTCAAAACGATAAGTTGTGTTGGACGTATCATGCTTAAAATGCAGATAGCGAGAAAATAAACTTGCTCATGATTTTCCCAGTGAGTAGATCATGGTCTTTGGTTGTTTGAATTTTGTGAGACAGAATTTTATCCTGATATTAGGCTATATATAGGTTATTAAACACAACCAAAAGCCTTTTAGGTGCTTGTAACAAATTGATAGACTGCTGATCTCTTTGATATGCCTGTAGATATAAAGTTTCCTGATACTGGTAAGCATGTGTGTTTGCTAACCTTTTGTCAGATCAGCTGCGAAGACTAACCTCACTGCTGATGGTCTGGTCACTAAATTAGGAGAGTGTTCTTCTAAATGGTCCAAATCAGCTTTACAGGTCATGCACCAGCTGTGGACTGAACATGGCTCTCTTGTAAAAGCACACCAGGAGGTGCAGGCCGTGGCCAGCATTGGACAGGTACGTGTCTGCTTAAATCACATAATAATTCCATATATCAGGGGTCTGGAACTTGAATTCTTCTGGGGCCACATCAGCAATTTGTGAGACCTTGAAGGACCATAAAGTAATGCTGTTCATTGTTTAATTTACTGCACTGATTAACACCAGATAACCTAGACTCTGAAAGTAGGTCACTTCTATGTAAATAAACGATTACAACTTATTCAGATGTATGAAAGATTAGGTGATAACATTCATTATGCCAATTAAATGGCTAGTTTTTTTTTTAATTTAAAGATATATATTCATTTTTTGAATAACTACAAGGTATAATTTTAAGAAAGACATTTATGAAGAACTTACATGGGCTTATCTCTGCTTTGAACATACATATCCTTAGTCTCCTGTCTTGTGTTTGCACTGCATCAGCTTCTTTTTTCCACATATTTGTAGGCCTCAACACTGGCTGATACATTTTCAGTATTTCGGGTCAATCATTGAATCTAAAGGCCTAAGACTGAGGTCTGGTGTGAATCTAGATATTACTGGATTAGAGTGAAAATGAGTAGTAGGTACTACTACCTTGAGTTTGACACGTGTACCCTATAGAGTAGTAAAATCTGTTATCTTGTGGTAAGACAAGTGTGTGTAAGAAAAGCTGTTTACTTATAGCTGGTGGATATCCAGTGGAAGCTGGGGATGGCTGTGAGCTCTGACACATGTCGCTCGTTCAACTCCCCGTACATCTCCGTCCTGATGAAAATTGCAGACACATCTGGAGAGATTTCCTACAAATCCTTTGAAATGACAGTTCTTCAGTTCCAGGTTTGCTAAAATTACTTCTTTATTTTCCTTTTTATTTTTTATTTAATGCCATTCAGTTGATGTAGGCAGACTAAAATGATTTACTTCTGTCTTTTTTATCCCTTTTTTCAGAACTTCTACAGACAGTTCAAAGAAATTGCTTCTGTTTTGGAAACTGTGTAAGAGTTCAGCTCCAAATGTTCACCATTCCTATTCCGGTCTGTAGCCTTTCAGTAGTTACTGACTGTTTACATTTAAACTCTTCTGGTATGTATGTGTGCTATTTGACTAACCCCTAGTGGGATACCTAACTATGCTGTATCTGCTCTGATATTTATTTCATTTTGAATGTGCTTTCCAAAATAATTTGTTATAACCACTGAATAAAGTTTGAATAATGATCTTTGCTTGCATTTGTAATAGTATTTATCTAATCATATCTTTTAAAAAAAAACTGTGTGAAAATGGAGAGTTGATACCATGTGAATTTCCTGCTTGAACAGGAAATGGATCATAAAAGCTGATTCTGATTTGATGTACTAATTATGAATTTATAGTGCTAGTATTTAAAAAAATAAAGGTGTATTTGTACTGTGCACTGACATGGAATACACTTTGCTTGAACTGAATGATTTCATCTTCACAGTTAGTTAATTGAACCCTTTCATCTTGTTTGTCTTATCTTTTTTAACCCGTTAAAGTCAGATTTACAAATAAATCAGCTCTTGTAATTAAATGCCTTTTGCTATTAGTATCACTGTAGTTGTGGATTAATTAATAGTAGGTACTAAATATGCTTTTAGATGAATAACTGAAAAATAAACAGAGGCTTGAAACGAGACTCTTCATAACTAAAGTACCTTTCCTGTTTTGTTTGTTGATGCCATCGTTCTGAGTTACTACTGGAGTAAGCGAATAAGACGTTAAAACCCAAATGATAATTTGTTGTGTCTACATTTTTGATGTTGTCCTACCCAAAGAGTGCACATGAGAGGGGAACTCCCGCAGTGTGGTAAGCCACACGGCCACAGGGTGGCTTCGATGGGGTTACATGTCTTGCATATTTTATCTATTTCTGGGAGTAAGAGAGCTTGCATCCATGGCGTCTTGTTACAAGCAGGGCACTAGCAGCATTCTGAGCTAAGTATGCTTTCTATGGTTTATGTAACAACACCAATATTTTGTTTTATGTATTATATGCTTTTGAACATTAAGCATTCTGGACGAAAAGAACAAACTACTGTTTATATTAAGCAATACAGTAATAAAGTGCTGATGGTGAACAGGCTCAATGCAAAACAAATATTAACATTTTCTGCCATGACCCTGTTTTTTATTTGACTGTCTGTGCTGTCCATGACAACATGCTTTACATTTCGCCTGTTTGCACCAGCACAACAGAGGAACGGTGTAAATTAAGAGATAACTAGTTATCTTCTGTCACCAAACCTATTCAACTCCATTCAGTTAATATTAGTTCAATTTTTCCAGTGGTTCACCAACAAAGAAAATGTTACTGCTACTATTTTGCATCCTTGTATTGAATGATTATAAAAAAGAAAAAAAGTGTAATGATGTGTTTATAAATTCTGTTGTTTATGTTGGTTGATATATATTACTTGTACAACCAACAGTGAGTCATTCAGACATTCATCTTCATCATCTGGTCAGGGTAATTGTGGATCCATCTTGGGAACAGCTGACACAAGGTGGGAATCCACCCTGGATGGGACCAGGGCTCCATGCACACAAACATTCACTTTAGACAACATTATCAGCATTCCAGCTGCTGGCATGTTTTTGGGAGGACATAGATAAATCAACACAGTAACCCGAACTCACGATCGAACTGGGGACCCTGGAGCAGTGAGGTGGCAACTAGTGAAGTGAAGTGACCCATACTCGGAATTTGTGCTCTGCATTTAACCCATCCAAGTGCACACACACAGTAGTGAACACGCACACACACCCGGAGCAGTGGGCAGCCTTTTTAGCTGCGGCGCCCGGGGAGCAGTTGGGGGATCGGTGCCTTGCTCAAGGGACTCACCTCAGTCGTGGTATTGAGGGTGGAAAAGAGCGCTGGTCATTCACTCCCCCCACCTACAATCCCTGCTGGACCTGAGACTCAAACCCACGACCTTCAGGTTACAAGTCCGACTCTCTAACCATTAGGCCACAGCTGCCCACTGCACCACCATGCCACCTGTGTGGAAAAAAAAAATATGTTTAGTTGAATGCACTTTCTCTGTACATTGTGTAAAAAGCATCATGCATAGTGTGTAAACTGATCATATATCAAAACTTTGGTGCTCACCAGTGACACAGATTTTTAACCACAGATAGAGCAACAAAATCGTGTGCTTTATAATATAGTTATGATTTAATTAACCATCTCTTATTTGTACTGTATTTATTGTACTGATCTGTGCTTGTTCTGTTCTGTTGCTTGGGCTCTTGTGCAACACATTTAATGGCAGCCATAGCATGGAAAAATAACTAACACCTGCAAAATCTGCATAACAAATATACACATATATAATGATAAAATATCAAATTACAGTAATAGTAAGGTTTACGAGAATATGATAAAAAATAGGAATCATGTCATGTGCGACTGGAATGAAAGCCTGTAACCACACCAATCTTTTGTTCATTAGCCTGAAGACCCCTGCAATAGACCATTCTGAGGAAAAAATGTGTCTTGGGTCTTTATTCAGCAATTGCAGAGAGGGCTGACTTTCCACCAAAAGTTCAGGTGCCACCTTTACTGACAACAGCTTTACACATAACTGCATAAAAGGACAAATAATACACCTGGAAAAAAGTGTCCTGCAAGTTATAGGAAAGAGTAATAGGTGAGACAATAGTTTGCTGTAGTTAAAAACAAATGTTTATTCCATGCTACTCAAATTGTATTCAATTAAACTATGGACAGCTTTCTCTAGATCGGATTAATACCAATATCAAATTCTAAAACTAGTGTTTCTTGTACAGAATGGGCACTATGTTAGCAATATATATATATAGCTAGCTAATTACTAGATAAATATATATATATATATATATATATATATATATATATATATATATATATATACACTCTATATACTTAGGTGTTTGCAGGGGTTTTGCTGTGAGTGTAATTTGCGTGTATGTAATTTACATGAGTGCTGCTAGGGGTACAGACTATTGATTCAAGCAGTTGCATAAATTGCTAATACTGCAAATTCAGTCAGTATGTTAATAGAGTTCTTAAGTGGAACAAAACTGCTGATGCTCTCCGCTTACATTTCTTCCTCACACTTTCTCTGTTTTTGGAGGGAGGAGCTTTAGACGGAGCCTTGGATTGGAGGAAGGAATTGGATACCTTCAAGTCTTATGGAAGTTGGCTAAAAATGCAGACCGTGGCTTTAATGAAAGCTCTATCCTGATTGTAGAGCCCCAAATTTAAAAACTTTGGTGATAGTTGCATATATATGTACATTGGCATATATATGTACATTGGCAATTAGATAGCACCTGGAGTCCAGAATTGAACCCGGGACCCTGGAGCCATGTGGCACCAATCATGTCGCTGTAAAGGAAAAAAATGAAGGAAAAGCTGACACTGAAATGGATAATAACTTGTTTTGAAATTGATAATTTATCTGTTCTTTATTTGTCTGTAGTGCCCACATTTGAAAGTTAAAAAAATGAGCAGTTTGAATAATTACATAAATAATGTGGATGGGTGAAAAAAACAAAAGAACAGTGCAGTGAAGAAAAACAGATCCGGGAGATTATGAATTATAAATTACTGTAGTACACTTGTGTTGTGCAGTGTTGTTTATTCACGATGTGAAGTAGGCCATATTTACATTATGAATTTAAAATGTTGATCCTGATTAATTGCCATGTTTGGTCGTGACCCCGCCCCCGGACTACAGGGCCCTTTTATGGCCACGCCTCCGTCCCACAACTTGTTTGTAGGTTATTGTGTGTGCAGGAACTGAGACTGTGCACATCTGTAGCGCTGGCTACATTTAAATAGTGCAGCACACTACCGCACTAAATAGGACTGTATTAAGTTCTATAAACAGTGTGATTGTAGGATAGAGTGTGATTTGGGACATGGCCGTGTGGAAGGGTACCGCCCCCTGTCAGAGCCACGCCTCCTGGAGCTGCAGCCTGGCAGAGGAGGACGCTGCTGCTGCTGTCAATAGCAGCGAAAAAAACTCACGACGCCCAAAACACTAAAGAATGACAAACTAAAGTAGTGACTACAGAGAAGAGTGAGTGTCTGTACTGCAGTGTACGAGTTGTGAGCGCGGTGTGTGTGAGCTGTAGGTGTGTAACAGGAGCAGGAGGAGAGGAGGCTCCACAGTGTCTGCGCTGTGTTGTGTTTACACACGCCTCACTTCAGCCGCCACGTTTCAGTGCGCTAACTCAACTATCTCCTTCAGCTCACACTGCAGCTCTTCTCTCAATGGACGCGTGAAAGTCATTCGCGGTGTGTGGAGAAAACCAGAAACGACTTGTTTGCGTAAGAAAAAGTGCAACTCGTTTGTTCCAGCTCCATGCGGGACGCCTGCTCTGGCCGTCTTCTAACAGTGTGTGCACACTTCCGAGCAGAAAGCTGTTCAAGAGCAGCGGAACAGGACGAGCAAAAAAAACACACACACACACCCAGACACACACTCCATATGATTTGTTGCACAGCCGAGATCCAGCTGTAGTTTGGAGTTTGTTTTTTGTCCTCTTTGTCGAGTTGAGAAGTGGAGATGGAGGGAGCGGAGGACAAAGGGAGAGGGAAGGAGAGGAGCTTCTCGCTGTGGTATGTGGGCTGCAGCGCGCTGGACCGGCGCACCACTCTGCCCATGCTGCCGTGGCTGGTGGCAGAAATCCGCAGGAAGAGCGAGTCCGGTCCGGTTCAGGCTCGGCTGGTCCAGCTCTCCCTCACCCCCCCTGTAATCCGCTGCGTGCCTGCCAACAGCAGCAGCTCGTCCGTCTTCATATTTGAGCACAAAGCGCAGTGCATCTCGCGCTTCGTCCACAACAGCCATGACCTCGCCTACTTCGCCTACCTCATCCGCAGCCAGCCGGACGACCCGGAGTGCGAAATGGCCTGCCATGTGTTCAAGGCGTGCGACCCAGACCAGGTGCGTGTCCTTCTACTGCCAAAACTATCCTTTACTACTCATTGCACAAGTTTTAATTTCCTAATAATCAGAGCTGACTCATATTCATAGAAACATGTGGCCTTTGCACGTGCGAGTGTAACTTCCACATGGCACTGCTCAAGAGGAAGATAAGCACAAATAAATCAGCCAAGAGGTCTGTTGATGCTTCACTTATCATTGACGCGTCATCAACTTTCACACACGCACACACACAAACACTTGCAGGTTGCACAGGATTAAATGAACATTTAAATTTCACACTGTTTTTCACCATTTTGGGGTGTTTTTTTTTAATAAATAAATTGCCTGATTCAGAAGTCTGTAAGATATAGCGCAGGGAAAATGATGAGACAGCAAAACTGCCTTAACTGTAAAGGTACCACTGGTGCTATTGTTAAAACCAAAATGCTTGAGGATTAGTTTTGCTCTTCCAAACCCACTGAAATGTGAAATGAAGTGATGCTTGGCATGGACACATTGATCTTCTAAAAAATGTATAGCAAGAAGAAGAAGAAAAGCATATTTGGTGAATACAGTAACACAATAATACTCTTTCATAATTTGATCAGTAGTCCATAGTTATGCTTATGATTCTACAAGATCAAATTAGAACAAAACCAGAAACCTGTTTTTATTTATTTATTTATTTATTTATTTATTGCATTGGTCCACTTTAAAAGCATGCATTTTATATGCAGACACTAACAGTTTTTAAATACTGAACGTTTCTCAGTGAAATGAGAATGTGTTTTCTGAGAAAAGCCTTGGTATGCCTCTTTGCCTAGCAGTGTGAAAAACAACGAAAACAAACTGCAAGTGGCACCATTTGTTGAGATTGTCTCCTGACAGTTTAATGATGAACACATAAATCTTCTCTGTTATGTGCGCGTTGTCTCTGGATATGAGCAGGCGTCCATGTCCAGAGAAATTAATTATAGGCCTGCAACCTGTAATGTAACCTGCTATTTCATCAACTGCGGTATTGATTGTTAGTAGTCCATAATAAGCTCACATGTAGTCTAGCTGTGGCATAAAACAGAAGTATGAGTGTGTGCAGGGCATGCATGCGTGTAAATTTCCAAATTGTGTTAGTCCTAATTGAAGAACATGACTTTGCCAAAATCATTAACTCTCAACATTCAAACGACTGAAACCATATCTAAAAACTCCACTGCTGATTCATAAGGTCAGGTCATTTGAAAACGTTTTTTTTTCCCACCCACATGATTTTATTGCTAGTTTAGTAATTAGGCTGGTCGTGTACACAGAGAACCCTAGCCTCCTGAAAAGTGAGGCTACGCTGCACCCCATGGTTCCAGATGAACAGTGTGTTTGTCTGTGTATGAATGAAGTCATTTGGTGGGCGAATATAAGTCGGGAGGATCCGTTCCTGGAAAAAAGCCTCATGTTAGTGCATGCAGCACTCAATGCCACACAAGCAACTCATGATCATGTCGTTATACAAGAAAAACTGGCTGGATAACAGTGTGTGTCGTATAGGCAGTGAGGAATTTCCCTGTTCTTAGTTACTACTGGACACTGTTGCCATACAAAAGCTGTTTTTTTTCTTTTCTTTTAAAACTCATCTGCAAAACCCTTCAAACATCAAACAAGAATATCTTGAAAGTGCTACAGTTGAGACTGTCTAATCTAACACTGATCTGAAGAAACCTGTTGCTTCTGATCTAAAGAACCAATGCAAAAATGATGATCTCTCAAAAGCCGCACAGATATACACTGGAAAGCTTTCATTTATGCAATGCAAACAGACTGGAATGATCCGATAAGCCGAAGGAGTAAGCAGTGCTTGGTCAGTATCTCAAGTATGATAGCTGTGTTCTCTTCCCCCTTTTCTTAATTCATTTAAGATGAGCCGGTGGAGTTCACCACTGGAGCAAACTCGCTCATGCTGAATTTTAACATGAAGAATGAGGCCTTAGATCTTAATTAAGAAATGAAGATTGAGACTTTCCATCAGGTTTCTGTGAAAAGTCATTGAGCGTCCTCAGCATTTTTATGGTCTGTTCATATTACAAGGGAATTACTTGTGAATAGAATGATCTCCCAACTAGAAGGAAGAGTCGACCCATGTTTAGGTTTTTTCAGTGTTTCTGAATAAGTACATATTGAGTGTTTCCTAGAGATCTAATAATTTATATACATTGTTCCTTCAGAATATGGCAGAATATGAGACGCTTCTGCAATTTGAAATACTCCGTGAGATGCACAGACTGGTAGCTCTGCGCTTGCCTGGTTAGCATTAGCCAGCTATCTCACTTCTGGTACAATGGCAGCAAATACAGCTTGCAATCATTGCACGGTCCCCAAATGCACAAATAAAGCTAGCACTGTGTGTAAGACCTGCTCCTGCTGAAGAGCACAACTACCACAACTACTCAAATGTTCCCACTCCAGGTAAGTGAGCTGCAATGTTTATACAGCTCATACAGACACACAAACACACACACACACACATATGTGTCTACATATATATATATATATATATATTACACAGTTAGGTCCAGAAGTATTTGGACAATGACAGAGTTTTTGTGATTTTGCCTTTATACACCACCACAATGGATTTGAAATAAAACAATCAATACGTGATCGAAGTGTAGACTTTCAGCTTTATTTTAAGAGGTTCAGCAGTGGCAGCAGTTCGAGTGGAGCTACCAATATGAAGTCCAAGGAGTTCTCAATGCAAGTGAAGGAGGCCATCATTAGGCTGAAAAAAACAACATAAATCTTTAAGAGAGACAACAAAAACCTTAGGTGTGGCCAAATCAACAGTTGTAACATTCAAGAACAGGAAAGCCAGATTAGACTTTGTTCTGGAATAAGATTCTTTGGACTGATGAAACCAAGATTAACTTGTACCAGAATGATGGGAAGAGAAAAGTATGGTGAAAGAAAGGAACAGCTCATGATTCAAAGTATACCACATCATGTGTCAAACATGGTGGAGGAAGTGTTATGGCATGGGCATGTATAGCTGCCAAAGGAACGGGCTCACTGGTGTTTATTGATGATGTGACTGCTGACAGAAGTAGCAAGATGAATTCTGAGGTGTATAGGGCTTTACTCTCTGCTCACATTCAGCCAAATGCTACAAAACTGATAGGACGCAGCTTCACAGTGCAGGTGGATAATGACCCTAAACATACTGCGAAAGCAGCTCAAGACTTTTTGAAGGCAAAGAAATGGAATATTCTTCAATGGCCAAGTCAGTCGCCTGATCTTGTTGTAGCCAGTGCTGAAGATCTGAGATCACTCTGGAGAGCCGAGGTTCGAGGCCATAGACTTTATTCTTTCAAAAAATAAAGCCGAGCGGTTCTCTGCAGTGAAGGCCTGGCAAAGCATCTCCAGGGAGGAAACTCAGAATTTGAGTTTTGAGAACATGGGCTCCAGACTTCAGTCAGTCATTGACTGCAAAGGATTTTCATCCAAGTATTAAAATTATGGTTATATTTACAATTATGTCACTTTGTCCAAATACCCTTGAGCCCCTGAAAATGGAGGTACTTTGCTTAAAATGGCTGTAATTCCTAAATCCATTGTGGTGGCAAAGTCACAAAAACTCCGTCATTGTCCAAATACTTCCGGGCCTAACTGTGTGTGTGTGTGTGTGTGTGTGTATATATATATATATATATATATATATATATATATATATATATATACACACACACACACACATATATATATATATATATATATATATAATGCATATTGCATCTGTCTATTCAAATCAAGAGGGTATAGCCCATATTTTAGGGGTTTTTAGTGGTTTTTCAAGTAGTCAGGTTCTTTGAAATGCTTGGTACAGACGTATGTGCTAACTCCTTAAAATGCTGACCCTCATCCCAGCAAATAGCATAAGGCATTTCTTTCTCACAAGCACATTGTTTGAATTATTTGTGCATGTATGGATGCTGCAATGATCATGAGCTGTATTTGCTGCCATTGTTCACTATCTCACCGCAATTTTGGTAACACAACTATTTAAGCGTCTGCGTTTGCAACACAGACATGTGAAAAGGGTCCACTGACTAACCTTTTTATCCATATTTTGTGTCACCATTCTACATGATTTGTGGATTTAAAGGAAAAGCAAACATAAGTTGTTTTAGTAAGGTGTTCTTTCTGATAGTCTTATCAAGTCCTCCAATGACATTCTCAGTCACCACACTTGCTCTTCTGTTTTTCCTTACATATTTCACTAAATTTCAAGCGTTGCAGTCACTGAATGTGCACTTCAGAGCTCAGTTTCTATCCCTAGTTCTTGACATCTTTCTTATAGATGTAAGTGAAAATGTTACTTTAGGCCCTGTTCACACCTGGTATTAACATGCTCGGCTCACAAGTGAACAGCCGAGACGCATAGCTGTTTACACGTGGTGTCATGAATGCGTTTCCTGTGACCACTTTCGCTCAGATTTCATACGTTGCTTTCACTCGAGTAAGTGTGTCATTCACATTTGTTATAGTAGCCTGCATTTTTTTTTGAGGCAGAAATATTCTGTGAATCCTGTTTTTTGTACATGCTGTTTCAAACGCTTCAGTCATGTGGTCTGCTGACGAAACTAACAAATGAACAGCAGATGATACAAAGCAAGAAGCAATGAAAGGCAGCTTCTTTTCAACACACGACCACACAGTATGCTATGAGTACACATTAAAAGTGCAGCGGACAGTTATTATCAGTTCAGCATGATTTCTAAAAAGTCTTGCAGTCATTACTTATTCTCCGGTTAGGGCTGTGACGCAGTCCATCAGGCGATCCTTCGTAGACGCAATTGTGTTCACACACAAATGCGACATGGCCACATGCGTCCCAGACCACCTTTGAATGTGGTTTGCGTGATCGGATCACAAGGTGTGTTTCGAGATGCATTTGAACCCGTTTTCTGTACTTAGCGCTGACCACTTATGATCCCATCACCCAGTATGTATGTTAATGCCAGACGTGAATGGGCCTTAGTCACTATTCCTATTGAAACACTGGCAGGCTTTATGAGATCAACTGGGCCTACTTGGCATTTTATACATGCCAGCGTTTTATACAATGATAGGATGCTAATTGCTTAATTATATCCTGCAGTACACCTGTCCTGAAGTCCTGCCATGCTGCCATACTGTGGACCCCAGACACAATTGTCTGTCCAACTCTCCTTCATTTGTCAGGCAGTCTGCCTCAGTGACTGAAACTGAGAATACTGCTTGAAATTTTATCTGCATCTCCTAACATTGGGCTTCATTTATCAATCTTATAGTAAAGTTGTGTTTAAATGTTTGCGTAAGCCAAACCAAACTAAAAATTTCTGCCAGATTTACAAAAGTTGAAGAAACGCTGATTTTCTTTGTACTTGAGTGTGTATGTCAATGAATTCCAATCACCCATAAATTAACAGGCATGTGCACAGCACAGGTGATTTGCATTTGTTGACGCCCACTGAACTCCAAAAAAGGCATCTTTTTGAAATTTGTGTGTGTAATGGAAAAAATATGTGATTTAAACTTGACAGCATAATTCATATATTAACATGCATTAATTCCTTTGAAAATTATATGATTTGAAGTTGATTAATTGAGGTTAAGTTAGTCTTCATATGCATAAAATTATAGACACTCAGGAGTATGAGTAGGGTACGAACATTTTTCAGAATTTTCCTGAATACGAAGTTTTTTGTGTAAACGTCAAACACTTTTTTAAGTATCAAACACTTTTTAGACACAAGAGTGCATAAATGAATGATTTATTTCCAAAGTAAGAATTCCATTTGATTGTATCATTAGTAAGGTGAGGCTCGCCAGGCACACAAACACTCACAGACCGTGAAAATGTAAACATTCGGCTGTAACTCATAATTCAAGTATAATTCTTTCTATTGCGTAATTCAGTATTGCTTTAAGAACTTTGCCATGCCTTGAGTTAATCAGTCCTTACTTTTTTCTTTTCTTTTCTGCTTTGTGTGCCTGACTTACGTGACATGTTAGCACTGTCATTAGCCACAAAATTTGGAAGCTTGGAAGCTCTTGCCATGAAAACACAGCAGACCATACCATTTTACAAAATGGGAGAAATATTCACTTATTTGATGAGTTGCAAATGTCGCATAGGCTTACATATTTGACCATCATAATTTGATCAAATAGACATATTTCAGATGGATTATCTCATATTATTACCTCCCACCAGGCGTGGGCTTGGACAGCTTCTCTGGTTGTCCCCCATGGCAGCAGGTCTGAGTAAAGTTAAGCTAGCCTAAGCAGAACAGATTCGATGCTCCCCTTCTAGCATGTTGGAATATATATAGACCCACCAACTATGATACTGATGAAATTCTAAATATAAGTGTGTAAGAAATCAGGGCTCTTAAGCAAGACCAAAAAAGCACATGTTCACAACATTTATCCGTTTATAACCTCAAATTCTGTCCTTATCACTGGATGCAGGTGAGTTGGCAACAAGAAGTTGATAGATGAACATGATTTAAATGTCTATCGGTCACATCCTACGGTAAATGTGTTGCATGGCTCATTTAAAACTATTTTAGAGTGGTTGAATAGGAAGCAGAACTCTCAATACTCAATAAACGAACTGTGGCAACTGTGACGCATCAGTACAGAAGATCAGATCGTGCTCTCAAGGTGATGGCATTCTTCTGACAGAATGGAGCTTCATTGGGAATTTGCACACATCGGGTTACCTGTGCCATGAGCCTATCATCAAACGGCCTCAGTCATGTCACAGCCAAGTTGGAAACAAGGCGTGTTTCTTTGAAACAGGCTAAGAAATAAAATGATTCAGAAAAAAAAAAACTAGCCACAATTTACTTGTGCTTTTGTCAATAACTATAGTATAGAAGACACAGAGTTTATCTGGTTTCCATAAATAGACTGCTGGTTGTGTTTGCTGTCCATCTGAGTCATGTCTACATAATGACCCTTAGCATGGATTTCTGTCTGGCTGCAGTGTGGTTGGGACCTGTGCACAGCCCAGAAACATGAGACACAGACTACAATGAGCAGCAGCAACTGAGCATGAAATAAGCTTGGCCAAAACCCTGCCCTAGTCACCTAAACAGCTGTTGGTCACACACATTGTGAAATGTGGCACACTATGATTTTTTTTAAAATAAACTATTCTGATGCATGAAGGGTTTAAATAATCTGAGTTAGAAAAGTTTAAATAGGAGAGACAGTACTTGGGAGCATCTGGCGTCTAATTGAGACCATAAGATTATTTCTCCTTATGGTCCATATTTCTAGAAAAACACAATGTTCATGTAAACCTCTGTGTGTTGTTTTTTTTTTTAAATTAATTGTGAATTTGTTGAAAAACAAGATATTCCACAGCTATCCATGAACTGCGTAGCTAATCACTGGTGTTTGTTCACATTAGCAGAATAGGCAGTTAGTGTGCTCCTCCAGAAGTGTTCGGCTGCCTGTGACATTGCTTGAGCAGCAATTCAAAAAGTCGTATGTGTCTTAGAGAAGCTTGTGTTGACCTCTGGATTGGTACTGTTGTGTGATGGGGAGACCTAATAAATCAGTTTGGACTTTACAATTTCCAGTGTCCTGGTCGTTCTGCTTAGACTAATTAGGGAGAATACTGGGTAAAACAAACAATGGCTTAATGTAGGACTTGAAGTGTGACTGTAGCACAACAGGAAACAGCAATAGTAGTCAGCATGAATAATTTTCTGTACATATTTGGTTTAAATTTAATGTGGAACACGTCTCTTTTGAATCTTTTTGTTACTCATGATTCAACCTTCCCATTTTCCATGAGCTGTAATGTCAGAGATTTGCTTTAAATCTTTCTGTAATACTGGAAATAAGCCATCTGTCAGTTAAATATGAGCAGCTACGCCCTTTCTCGTGCTCTCACAAGTGAGTTTCTCTGTGAGAGTTCTGACATGTCAGCTGCTGATTTTCAGCAGGTCTTTCTTGGATTTGGAATAAAGCCTTTGTGAAATGTTGTATTTAGGCCAAGTTTTTGCTTGTTTCCTGCCTATGAATGATATATGTAGCCTCGAATATTCTTGCTGAAGTGTGGTATAATGGTTATCAGCTCTCACATTGCATGGCCTTTAACATGGCTCTGTGGCTCAAGAGGTTGTCATGGTCACACTACTGAAAGTCATAATATGCTCTTTAACAATTCCAACTTTACCTTTAACTTACACAGCTGAATGTTTTTTTTTAAATGACGTTAAATACGTTTGGCAAACAAGTCCTCAGCCTGTTATCTTCAGCAGTGATTTAAGAGTGTGCACAGCGTGGAGTTATGTTTGGTTTACTCTCGATTGCCGCCTTGAACAAGTAATCCATTTGACCTTGGTGTTGACCGGAGCTCTGTGTTTCTCAGCTCCAGGGACTTCATGTCCATTAGAGTATGAATGTTTTGTCTGACATTTACCCAGAAGTCTGACGAATTAATTGAGTGTTTGACAGATTCTCATTTATTCCTCTTTAATGAAATATGATTACTTACCAGTCACTGGTTTTGGCATATTAGGATACAGGTCAGACTGGACATCCCACATTGATCTTTATTAAGACTGTAAAATGGGCATCTGTACACCGTGTATGAAGGCTGTTCTGGCATCTGGTGCCTCTAGCATTTTATTTCATCACCTCCAAGGCTAGTTGGCACCCGGCCCAATTCTGTCACCAGAGCACTGTTTGTGTTCTCCCAGTGAGACGTGTCTAGCTAATGTAAATCAGTCTCATTTGTTTGCAAAGCCTTGTCTGTGCTTCTTGTCTGTAGAAGTGACAGGAACATTCCGGCTCGTTGAAAGACAGTTGGATGAGACCATTATCACTATCGCTTACTACAGTGCTCCTGTCTTCTTTACTTTGTCTTTATGGAAAATCTGACTTGGCTGCCTGCTCTCGATTTTATGTGACTACTGCATGCCTGCTTAACTATTAGGCAACCTAGACATAGGGCACAACATCAGTGAGCCAAGATTATTCTTATTTTTCTTAAAGCTTTTAGGTTAGCTTCAGGTTTCAGCATGTTAGTCTAATAGATTAATCAAGATTGTCAGCTTCAAGACAGAGAAAATGCATCTAATATGGGGTGTAAATATGATATTAGCCTGATGTGAGGTTTGTTTTGTTGCTTTTTTTAATATTGTGATTTAATCTGAGCACTGTCATTCTTTATTCATTAACTCTCAATGACTGGCTTTACTGAGCACTGTGAGGCACTGGAGTGTTTTAAACACATTTTTTTTGGTTCATGTGAAAATGACCTGACATTTGTTTTTTAGGCAAAACAGTCAAGCTCCAGCCTGCTACAGATGGGTGACAGATTAAAGGGAAAACCGGAGGCTCTGTTACGCTGTGGTTTTGGTCCACCTGTCCTGTTAGTTGGAGTTTCACTGCAGATCAGTACTAAGTTAGAGATGAGAATGATCTCTTCTATGATCATCATCAAAACATTTTTGGAAAAATTTTGTTTATCCTTCTAGTACACTTCCAGAGACTTGGAGAATCTGGTGACGAAGCACATTGAAGCTGCTCAGGAGGCTTGTTAGTGGCCAAAACACCATACTAAAACACTTTATTTTGGTTTTCCCTTGAATTTGTCACTTAGATGTGTATGTGAATGCTTCAGTATTTCTCATCACTTTAGCTACATCACTCTGGAGACCGATGACCCTGAAAACACCCTGTGTCTCACCACTGAACTTGCATGTTGTGGTATATTCATGGAAATTTGTCCCAGTTTAACCTTTGCCAGCGATGAACCATGAAGGCTGTTCTTCATCCACAGGTGTCTGAGGTCATCAGCAGCATCCGTCAGGCCTCCAAAAGCGCACTCAAAGAGGAAAACAAACCCAGACAGGAGGCCGAGGAGTCCTTTTACAACTCACAAAAGTTTGAAGTGCTTTACTGTGGCAAGGTGACAGTGAACCACAAAAAAGCACCGTCCACCCTGATTGACGACTGCATCGACCTGTTTCGGCAGCACGAGTCAGAGCGCAGGCGCATGCGCCTCCTGAATGGCCAGCGCTCTATTGAGACCCCGGTGGTGTTCACCGTGGGAGACGACCCACTCAGTGCATCGCTCTCTGAAGCTTCACTCACAGAGATAAATGAGAAAGCAGGCAGTATGCGCAGTGCCTTCCCCGAGTGCATCCAGGAGGACTCAGGCTTTGAGCAGCAGGAGTTCCGCACTCGCTGCAACAGCTTGGCAGGTGGCTTACAGAAGACTCCTAGAGAAACGGGAGCCAAAGTGCCAACACGTAGGAGACATGCCAGTGCACCTAACAATGTTCAGCCCTCCGACGCAGACAAGAACCGCACCATGTTGTTTCAGGTATGACACATTCACATCCTGAACACACACACACACACATACACACACAATGTGCATCTGTTCAAGGCATACGGATCTATGTGCACATCTCTGTCTCAATTGTGTCAAATGTTGGAAATATTATAAGTGTCTACTCTGTGGAAACCTTTTTAAGTGCTCTGATCTTCTAGCACATAATGTCTAGCTTAAGTAAAACATGCCAAATTTGCTGAATGGACTGAACTTCTAGTTACTTTCTTCCCTCAGTGATGCCATCTGGAACAAGTCAAGCCACTATTAAATCACTTTGAAATGATTAAGCTGCAGGTTACAAAAGCTATCCCTTATTTTAGTGCTCCTTCTAAAAAAAATTAAGCCTCCGAATGTGCATGGTGATTGTGACATTAGTAGAATTAAGGACTAAGTACGTCTCAGTGTAATTATTGTGCATGCCAGGTAAGCAGTCACTGAACCGGTCTTTAAATGGCCACCTAAGGCTAAAAATTCACACTGAGAGCTCAGAGCTGTTCCTCTGAAATCAGCTCTGAGAAATCATTTGTGTATGCTGCATGACCTTGCTGATGTGTGTGTGTGTTTTCACTCTCACAAAAGCCAGCAGGCCCATCATAAGATGAGATCAGAAGCTGCTGTGTTCATATTTTCATATCTGCCAGATCCCTATTTCAAGAAAAGGTCACTTGTGACACCAGCAGCTTTTTTTTTTTTTGTGTGCCTTCAGGTGGGACGGTTCGAGGTGAATATCATCAGCCCTGACAGCAAGACAGTAGTGCTGGAGAAGAATTTCAAAGATATCTCATTTTGCTCCCAGGTTCGTAGCCGGGATTTGCCTCAAGGCTTTGTTTACTCTCATGTTGATGTTATCCCAAGCTCAGGTTCAATGTCAAGCCGCTTTCCCAGCATATGGTTTTTACACTACAGAGTTGGCAGTGTGGAGGTAGTTGTTTATAGTGGCGTAAATCTGACAAGAATAGTTTACTTTACCCTGCATTCAGTGTTATTGCATGGCTTGTGACCTGTCAGTATTTAGGAGGTTAGTTTTTTTTTTTAAATTTATGTTAAATTCTTTTAAACCTTTTACATGTTTATAAACCTTTTACCATCTTTATACCTATTGCACAGCTTTCACCTTTTGTACAGAACCTGTGCTGTGCAACTGTTATTGATTTACTGCAAGGTTTTCCTTTGTGTATGCACGCATAGTAATGCTTGTTGTAATTTATTTACACAGGGAGTGAAGCAGACAGACCACTTTGGGTTCATCTGTCGTGATGTGTTGGAGTCAGGACCCAGCCAGTACACGTGTTACGTGTTCCAGTGTGCCAGTGAGTCTCTGGTGAGCAGCTCGATGTTTTAATCTGCATGTGCCCCACCTGCACACGCACGCACTTACACACACACGCACACACACACAAACACACACACACACACACAAATGATCTATTATTCATTATCAGGTAGAGAGAGAACAATAAATGTGCCATGCTGATTATATGTGAACATAATATTTGACCCACAGAACTGAACTGAATGGACCATTGTATCGTTGATACATTATAAGGTTATGTTGCCATGCAGAAATGTTGCAGAGTTTATAGGAATCATCATGAAAGAAATCATCATGCAAAAGAAAATGCAAATAGTTTTGTGTTCCATGAACTACTGGTGTCTAAATATACTGAATAATGAAAACGATCATCATGAATAAATGAACAAAGTCTGTTCCATTGATTGAGTACATTTCTTGTGCTCTCATTTCATATTTAAACTAGTTATCTTTGAGTGATGTACAAAATGAACATTTACATATGTTTGAGACTTTTAGCTCTTATAGATAACACTCAGGTCTTATTGAGAAGTGTGAAGCTCTGGTAATACAGTGGAAATAAAGGGTTTCAGACTGACAGAAGGAACTATGACTGGTTTGGTTTGTGATGGTATTGTCTGTCTGCAACTGAAACACAAGGGTCAAGGCTGTAATTTCTGGCTTAAGGTACTAGCTAAACATTTAGCAAGTACAACATCATTCAGTTACACTGCACTGCCAAAAGTATGTGGACAACTGTCCATCCATATGCGTGGCTTCCCCAAGCTATTGCCACAAAGTTGAAAGCACACAATTGTCTAGAATGTCTTTGTATGCTGTAGCATTAAAATTTCCCTTCACTGGAGCTAATGGGACTGAACCCAAACTTGTTCCAGCATGACAGTGCCCAGTGAGGTTCATAGAGACATGGTTTGGCAAGGTTGATGTGGAAGAACTCGAGTGGCACAAGCCTGGACTCCAGCCCCACTCAACACCTTTGGGAGGAATTGGAATGCTGACTGTGCACCAGACTTTCTCACCCGACATCAGTACCTGACCTCACTAATGCTCTTGTGGCTGAACAGGCAGAAATTTCCCACTGCCATGTTCCAAAACCTAGTGGAAAGCTTTTCCAAAAGAGGGGAAGCAGTTATAGTAGCAAAAGGGGGGACTAACTTTGGTATATATGGGTATTACGGTCAGGTGTCCACATATTTTTGGCCATATAGTGTACCTTAAAACTAACTGCTGCCTGTCCAAAAACATTTACTAATTACTATATAATGGTGGTGTTCCATTATAACATGTTATTTAGCATGGAACTATGCAGTCTGGGATTTAACTGACTGAAGTGTAGAACATGTATCTGCAATTTCATCATTTATTCCAAAGGTCTATTTCCATCGCGCTCTATTTGCATAAAAGTTGCATAAAACAGGTGAATGGAAACACCATATTTAACAAAGTTCTTGTGTGCTGCAAGTAGCGTTGTAATGTGGTGTTATAGTGGGACGGTTGTCTTCCTTCTCAGGTGGATGAGGTGATGCTGACTCTGAAGCAGGCCTTCAGTACAGCTGCGGCACTGCAGAGCTCCAAAACCCAGATCAAGCTGTGTGAGGCCTGTCCAATGCATGACCTGCACAAGCTTTGCGAGCGAATCGAAGGTGCAGCCAACATGTTATACACACACACACACACACACACACACACACACACATATGCACACAAACTATTTATTTACTGAAATAAAACTTGTTTGTTTATTTCATAACCACAGGGCTATACCCTCCCAGAGCAAAGCTGGCCATTCAAAAATACCTCTCCCTGCTGAGCGATAATGAGCAGGCAGACATTTTTGAACGTGTACAGGTAATCACAGGAAGGGAAATTCCAACATCCATAAAATATAATGCTCATTTTAACCGTCTTTCATTGTTTTCTGCTGTGCAGAAGATGAAGCCAAGTTGTGATCAGGAGGAGAACGAGCTGGTTATTCTTCATCTCAGGCAGCTGTGTGAGACCAAGCAGAAGACACATGTACATATTGGAGAGGCTCCTCAGGTACAGCGCCCAATCTACAGCGCACATCCCATTCATGCTGAGGGACAACTCGAGCTGTGTCCTGCCTCTAATTGCATAAGAGAGATTGTAAATTTCTAATCTGTGTGGATTAGAGTACAGCGTCCTATGCGGTTATGATTCTGATCATCTGGCCTGTCCTTAAGAAAAACGAATGCATGCCTCCTTCTCGGTATGCGTTAGAGCAAGAACAGTCAGAGCTTTTCCAAACATAGCACGGATGTCATGCTCCAGTCCACCCACAGGAAGCAAAGTGCATTTCAGAGTAACTCTAGCAGTCTCAGCGGTGGCTTCCGCTCACAGATTAACACTTATTCAGGACTCAGTGTCACTTTTTTACCATTCTGTGTTCAAAAGCCCATTTGTATCCCTGGACACTGGCGGACAGTGTACAGTAATCATTAAAACCAGCATTTGGTTTGAGTAATGTTCGTTGCATTTATTTGCTGAGCTAAAATGAACTTTATTGTTTAAATATGCATTGCATATGTTATAATACCCAATTGTCCATCTCTTTGTGTGTTGTAGAATGCAGTAGGATCAGAGGGATCAAGTGTAGCTGGACGCAACAAGCTGGACGCGCTGAAAAATAAGGCACGCAGCTCCCTGACCAGCTCCCTGGAGAACATCTTTTCACGGGTCTGTGTGTGTGTGTGTGTGTGTGTGTGTGTGTGTGTCTGTCAGTGTGTACCAGTTCAGCCAAAAAGCTGAACATAAAACTTTGAAATTTTCTTTTTTTTCACTCTTGTGTGTGTGTGTGTGTGTGTGTGTGTGTGTGTGTGTGTGTGTGTGTGTGTGCACGCATGTATGATGGTGTGTGTCATTTCAGCCAACGAGCTGATCATAACACTTTGCTTTATTTCACTCCCATATGTGTGGGTCTGTGTGTGACTTGATTGAGGTGTATGCTCATTTTCCAGTGATCTGTACTCAAATAGAAGCTCAGTTTAGTCTCTCTCCCTCCCTCCTCCAGGGTGCAAACCGGATGCGTATGCGTCTAGGAAGCATGAGCAGCTTTGACCGAGTGAGTATCCTTTCTGAACTCTACTCCCCCCACATAGTCTTTGTGAATTCCAGCAGCTCGTAGTTTCATTACAATGAACTATGAGTACACACACACACTCCTACTGACCATATCACACAGTGTGTGGTTTCCCTGTGGTGTGAAGGCTCTCTGGGATGTGCTGCTTGTTTGCTGGCATCCACATAATAAAAGCTTGTGTTAAGATGTTAGCATTCCCTCTCCAGAGCCAGATGTTTCGTAATGACTCTGTTTCACTTGAATGTGGAATGTGAAGTGTGTGTGAGTATGATGATGGTCCCTGGCCATGCGTCCTGCTTGCTGTGTTTTGCTGATCTACAAAGTTTTTGTCCCTAGAGAACCATGACACGTCTCAAATGGTGCTATCGCTGTGAGGCCCCTCCGTCATGCTGAAAAAAAACATATCTCTGCTATCCCATCTCACAGACATCAGGCCTGCTGCTTAACTGTCCTGCCACACAGTGTATCCTGTTCACCACGCCTGAAAGTGAGGGTGGGGGTGAATGATTCACGTACATGCCTGTATCGGGTCTTGTGCTTTGTTTTGAAAAGTTTTGGTTACTAAGGCAAGGTCGACACTCTATATGAGAGCTAAGCCCATCAGAGAGCTTAATGAAGTTATTTTCCAGATGCTATAATTTATTGATTAGAAGAATATTTTAAAATGTTCATAGATAATTACATATTAATTGCACCCTGAAGCCTTTCTGTCTGTTATTTCTGTTACTATTTAAGTGAACTACACAAAGCACCTTTCTGTGGTATCTCTCCTAAAGGACATTGCTAAGAAAGCTGCAACTATAGTCAGTATGTTTTCCTTCGTCATGTAGATAATCAGTGTTTTTCCCAAATTTAGCCTTGGCAGTGGCAAGCTGGTTGGGGAATTATGGGAGGGGGAGGGGTTGACTTACAGAAATAGACTGGTGGAGAGTGTTGTGCAGCCGTTGCTGGCTTCCTGGCTTAGCTGAAAGCTGTGTAAAGGGGGAGCACCAGGTTAGGCCCCAGAGTGCAAGGGCAGGAAACAGAGCAAGGAAGTGAGCCAGAATGAGCCTTTCCTATAACTAGGGTAGTAAACATGACCAGATCATGCATGTGTGATGTTTGTAGTCACAGGACATGGGATATTAGCATACAATAGATCCAAGAGCATGTGTGCACTCGCACTGCCTCCAGTTCTGCCACTTCAGAGTGGGGTAAAGGTCTGGGATACACACTGAGAGTGCCGAGAGACGTCTCTGGGTGAGTGGGCACTGTTCACATTGGCGCATCTGGCTTCACTGTGTTTGTGGGTTGGCGGTGAAGGTGCTGTAGAGGATTCATTAGAGTGTGTGCATGTTTTTTTATTGGGATTTTGTATATGGGAGGGAATTTGTGCATAGAATCTTGTATGGCTGATAGTGTTTTTAGTTTTTAATTTTTTTTGTAGTTAGTAAAATTTCTCAACAACTCAAGTGCAGTGCTGTGTGTCTAGTAAAGCTTCAGTTATTTTTAAGTTTCAGGAACTTGATCCTTTATCTGCCTGCTGTTGAGCACAAACTATCTGCATTTTTATAAATGGGTCACTAAGCAGCCTGTTTAATCTCTGGCCACGCAGCAAGACGAGTCTCCTGGTGATTCTCCTCCAGGGACTCCCCCTGCTACCTTGGAAGAGGACCCTGACGCCCCTCCGTTCCGCCGCCGAGCACACACCTTTAGCCACCCTCCAATCAAGAAGAGGATCTCTTTCACAGAGTTGCCGACACAGAACAAGGTTCCTTTGCACAGACAACAGTCTCTTGCTCCAGAGCTGCTGCAGAGCAGGTAACACATCACTTCCTGCATCACATGATCATCACATGGCTGCGTTTATCTCGAGTCTACTCAGCACTTGTGGTCTCATTAGAAATACAGATTGTCTAAGTAGCAAGTCCTCAGGCAAGAGGTGTTGTGGTGTACTCTTGACATTTAAGATTTTCATTTATAAGACTTAGTGTATGGTGTGTTGATTTAGATCTGCAGTGTCTGCATTGGTGAAAATTGAACAAGGTTTTAGGAAGGATGCAGATGTCAGTTGGTACTACACAAATTCTGAGGCTTTAAGTTCAGTTCCTTGTGTTTGAGGGAACGAATATGCTTGTATAGATAAAAGATTAGGATGATAAGCAAACTATTACTGCCTATAGCATGCATGCTAACACTGTTAATGAAATATGAGGCATGTTGCTGTGTAATGCTAAATTTAATACTAATTCAGATAATTGATCAAATCACTGGCACAAATTATTCTCTCTATAACTCTTTGAATGCCCTGTTGATTTTAACTAAATCCATCAACCTTTGATTGTTTTAATCTCTAATTAAAAAAAATAAAATAAAATACAAGATTCTTGAAATTACCGAGAAGCTCTTTATCAACTTGGATATTAAGGTATGTTAATAATTCCTTTTTTTAAACCACTTCTTTTCTTTTAAAGAATATTCACCCGGACTACCTTTAATTGCTCGTTTGAGGAATTTGAGCATTCTGAGGAACGTATACCAATGAGCCATCTTTTGTCCCTAACTGTTCTGCCACAGCAGTGTTCTTGTCTGCCTGTAATCTCTCTTCAGCCCGGTGCGTGTGCCAAGAAAACGCAGTGTCTCTGAGGGAGAGTCCTCCTTCAGCCTTCCCTCCTCCTTCTCCACTACCACTTTCCTGAAAAGTTTTTACCTGGGCTCCTTCAGCTCTCTGGCCTCCCTGCCGGACAGCCCCAAGAGGTGAGAGGGGGGCGCTGGCTGTAAACCCCCCACTGCCCCTGGGACGGGAGCAGGGCAGTGATGCCATGCAGTAACACTGGGCTGGCAGCAGTGTCTGTCTGACCTATAACCCCTTGTCAAACTTCCGCCGTTTTCTCTGAGAGGAATTGCTATTCTCTCACCCTCTTTCTCTTGCTCCTCAGTGCTGGACTACTTGTCGGCATCTACAGGAACCAGGAGACCTGATAGCAAGAAGCCTCCCTCTGTTAAACCGCATGACGCTTCTCAGTCTGCTATATAGTGCTCTAAACATCAAGTATAACTATAGCACTAACACCTAAATCCAGCATCATATTGCTATCAGAATTACAAATTGCTGCAGCTTTCTACTAATCTAGGCTTCATTGTGTTTATCTCAGTTAGTGTCCTCATACATTATTGATTAAAAGATTAAAATGGTGAATTTTGCGATAATTTAGTTTAGCAACCTGCCTAAATGTATCCCATGATATAACATTTACTATAGATTTTATAGTTATTATGTTTTACATTAAGAGCTTTGCTCTACGACAGGTATCACGCAATATCTATCAATGCGTTAAGGCTGCTCACTGCATAACTGCAGTACCCGTGCGCTTGTTATAGGTAAAGAATCAATGCTGAAGTGATGTAATGTCTCCTTACTACTTTGAAGCTGATATATAAATAATAAAATAATTCATGTTATAAGAAGATAATCCACGCCAGGGTGGTGTGATGCTCTGAAGCGGATTATTTTCCTATAACAGCACAGTCCAAAATGTGTTATTCTGCTCATATCTAGCGATTTGCCAATGACTGCAATCTTTATTAATGAACCCAAACATCATGCTTTTAACCATTTAACCAATTAAAGTTCCTGTAATCACTTTGTAGCAGCCGTTCCCTCACCAGCTTCTTTTTTTTCTGTCTGTGTTGAAGATGAGACAAAAAAAAAAAAAAAAGAGCCCGTCATTTTACCGAGAAACTGGAAAGGGCAAACTCCTCTATCCTGAAGAAAGCTTACTGGTTGTTTAAAAGATTCTGACACCCGAGACTCTTTTCATAAACGCTAAATAAATGTCTCTTTACAGAAAGCATCATCATATAAACATTACATGCTTTTCTTTGCTAAATAGCAATAATTATTAATGTTTTTTTTTTTTTTTTTTTTTAAATCCATTTATTATCACTTAGATTATGTGGATCAACTTCTTTACAGGTCAGTGTGAATGAGCTATTGCTCTAGAAGCAATAATGTATTAGAATGCACACAGTGTGTCAATGTGTTTATTGGGGCTTTTAACTATATATCAGGATTACATGTAAGATGTAAATACAGGATGAAATGATAAACCCGTACTTGTGTTACATCCAAGCTACTGTCAGACCCTCCTTTTTACTCCCTTAAAGTTAATCAGACAGAAAAATTGCAGTTTGTCGAGTTACTGAGAAACCAGAATGTCCTTGGGAAGAAAATCCTGAAGACTTTCTAATTTCAGAAAACTTAAAGGAACAGCTTTACCGCTGACAGCAAAGCACCGACATTGGAGAATTCCTTCCAAAAATGCTGAATAAAAGTCTTCTCCTCAAAAACGTCATGATGTCAACAATTGCACACATTTTAAAAATCATTTTATATACAGCATTCACCATACAAGTCCATGTGTATGTTGTTATTATAGAAGCCATTGCATATAAGAATGAGTGCATTAATATAAACCTGTGATTTGCCTTGCAGCCGGGACTACTGTCGAAGATATGCTGTTATTAAGGGAAAATTAATCACGCGCTTCTTCACAATCAGAGAGTTCAGTGGTGCTGTGGTATAAGTAACAATAATGAATTTATTATACAATAGAGAATAGTAATAAGACATTAATAATAAGAGGCTTAATGCAGAATGGGTTTATGTAATGGGCGAACACTTCCATGTGTAGTTATCGTGTAAGTTCCAGGCTTGAAGGAACCTTTTCTCATATCTGAACAGAATTCAGACAGGCTGTCTACCAAATTAATATTTACAAAATTATTTAGGATATTGAAGCTCTTTTCCTGAATCATAACTGCCATGTTTGACTAAGGATTCCTGATTCATTGAACAAAATGACTTCTTGAAATTAATTATTTTACAGTGCTTGTTCTCTTCTGTTTGACAGTTTAAGTAAGTGGAACACAGTGAGAGCCAAAGAAAAGCCAGAGAACTGTTGGAACTTCCTTAAAAAAATATTACAACATATCTGACAGTTTATTTTACTTAATTCTCTGTTTGCTTTTCAAAGAGTGCCAGTAGGAAAACTATTCTGAAATGGGTGTTGGAGGGTGTTGCAGAATGAATAACACTCGGTTATTGGTACCTCTAATTTCATATTTCGGGCTCAGGTTAGGTTGGGCTTTGACCTGCCATTTTCTTCAGTCCGCTATTTGCTATTTGATTAATGTATACCCATATATACACTGCCCTCCAAAAGTTTGGAAACGCCTGAACAAAATAGGGTTTTTGGGCAATATCAGCATAAATCCTCTTTAGTTAGTGACCATTTTGCATTGATAATAAGGGACAACACAAACTATGAAAACATATTTTATTAAATAAAAAGTTTATGAACATAAACATGAACATAACATAGAAAAATACTCAAATT
>CM040979.1:9607087-9645215 GCA_022985145.1 Pangasius djambal | reverse complement strand
GTTCCACGCTGGAATTCACTGAGCTCCTGAGAGCGGCCCATTCTTTCACAAATGTTTGTAAAAACAGTCTGCATGCCTAAGTGCTTGATTTTATACACCTGTGGCCAGGCCAAGTGATTAGGACACCTGATTCTGATCATTTGGATGGGTGACCGAATACTTTTGGTAATATAGTGTAGATCAAATTGGCAGTACATTACTGCAAAAATGAAGTTTTGTCGATTTCATCTGTTTACTCGATACCTTAAATGTCAATCAGATAATAACACATTTGCTTCTTTTGTTTTGCACTGGATATGAGGCAAATATAACTAACAAGTAAGTGAAGCTTGTAGTATTAATTCAAACTGCATTCCTAAATCAGCACATGCTTGTCTCAGCCCTGGTGGAGTTGTTCAGTATCTCAGAGACTTGTTTATATAGTTTATGACACTACATTACACACTTATCTATACAAATGACCATAATTATACCACTAAAAGAATTATTGTTAAATGGAATTCTAAAAAATGACTTATTATTTTTAATTTACATACCATTTTATGAAGCTGAAATTGTACAAATATTACTTGCCAAACAACGTATTTTGAGTAACATTTGCTATTTAGACATGCAGTTATACCGGTAAACTTGTAGTTTCCCTCACTTCATAGCTACATTAGTCTTGACACTTCAGTGCTGTACTGTATTTGGGGTAAAGAAATGACATGAGTAATGGCAATTACAAGATTATAATATACACACTCTCCCCAAGATGGAATGTGAATCAGTGTTTCTCTGTTTCGTGTGGATAATGAAACCAAAATAAATGTCTGGCTTGTCCAGTTAGGCTTTTCTCTTCAGTGACATGGTTCTTCTCCTCTGTCCTGCAGGTCGCACGTTCCCCACGCATCAGTACTTCAGTGCACAGCTGGGCGCAGGCCAACTGTCTCTTTATAACCTGCTGAAGGCCTACTCTCTACTAGACACCGAGGTGGGCTACTGCCAGGGCATCAGCTTTGTGGCTGGAGTGCTGCTGCTGCACATGAGCGAGGAGCAGGCCTTCGACACGCTAAAGTTTCTAATGTACGATCTGGGGCTCCGGCGCCAATACCGGCCTGACATGATCTCCCTGCAGGTGAAAGCAGTGAACATTCTTTAGTTCTGCATGCCACACCTTTTCTACTTACATATGCCCTTGTGTGTTTGCCATGTACATGAAGAATGCAGCAGGACAGTTTTTTTTTTCAGTGGAAAAAATAGTACAGCAGATAAGTTACTGATTTACCTCAGTTGAACCACAGATTAAAAAAAAAATGCAAAAACTCTAAAATGCAGAAATGATATGAGGACTGTAGTAAGTGCTATATTGTGATGATGTGATATAGCGAGCGGCCTTAAATGCTTTATATAAATTTCCTCAGAATTAGTTGTCTGTTCTTTGTAATCCATTAAAAGTATGCCAAATCTCCTTCTCAGCTGTGTCTTCTTAACTTTCAGACTCGTGTACATTCGACCCCACCTCCTACCTGCTCTCTGGTTATTCATCATCAGCTGCGCTAATGTTTAACCCTTTAACCTAGAAAAAGATTCAGGAGCCACAGCCAGCTCTCAGCCTCTCTGCCTAATCAGAGTTCACTCTCCTCTTGTGTCTGTGTAGATTCAGATGTACCAGTTGTCCCGGCTACTGCATGACTACCACCGTGGTCTGTATTCGCACCTGGAGGAGCATGAGATCAGCCCCAGCCTGTATGCCGCGCCTTGGTTCCTCACACTCTTCGCCTCTCAGTTCCCCCTCGGCTTCGTCTCCCGCATCTTCGGTATGATTCCATTCTCAGCTGCAGTGTGTTTGGTGCTGGTGAACTCAGTGGCGGTTCTTAGACCACTTGTGGAGATTAGGGTGCTAGTTCTGTTTACAGTCCCTTACTTGTTTCTGTCTGCGCATTTTATGAATGTGTGTGCATTGTGTTTGGCAGACCTGCTATTTGTCCAGGGCACAGAGGTGATTTTTAAAGTGGCCCTGTGTTTGCTGAGCAGCCATGAGGGAGAGATACTGGAGTGTGACAGTTTTGAGAGCATTGTAGACTACCTTAAGACCACCATACCTTCCCTCACGCAGAGCCAGATGGAAGAGACAATCACCAAGGTACAAAGAGGAATCACTTTTCTGTACATTTTAATGGGAGAGTAAGTCATTAAACCACACCCTGTCAACACAGGGTTTAGTCATAGAGGCATTACAATATCATGTGACTGTTTGCAGAACAAATAGAGAACTACAGTGGACATTTAACAGTTATTTACGGGCATTTCCTATTTTCTACTGCCCATGTTATATTAGTCATGACTGAGCTGATAACAGGAACCAACCATAATTCTCTGTCATGTTTTAGCTTGCTCCTACAGCAGATGAGGATTAGTTTGTCTTAAACACCTTTGAATTTCCACATATTAGTTCTGTTAGATTGTTGTGGGTATTGGATCACTCGTAGTAATGGCTGGAGTGCACTGTTGTTCTGCAGGCTTTAGAGATGGACATCTCCAAGCAACTGCACGCCTATGAGGTGGAGTACCACGTCCTACAGGACGAGATGGTGGACGCCGCTCCACTTTCAGAGGAGTCAGACAGGCTGGACAAACTGGAGAAGACCAATGCCCAGCTCAAAAAGCAAAACATGGATCTGCTAGAGAAACTGCAGGTGTGGATTTGGTTTTTTTAAATAGAATTTTTAGAATTGTTTTCCTTGTTCTTATCAAATATGTTTTGGGATATAGGTTTTATTATGTAATAAGCTTAGAGATGTGTAAAAAAAAAAAAAAAAAAAAAAAAAGTGCTTCAAGTGAAAGCCTGTGGTTGTGTTTGATAACTGCCAATAGGTGGCAGCATAGTATCATTTCTTGCTGAGTTCTGAAATTACAAAAATATTATAACTCTTAACATCTGTGCCAAAGCATCTGCCAAAGACTCTCCTCTTGAGCTACACTTTTGAGAACACTTGCAGATATATGTTGACTCGCAGATATAGGAGTCTGTTTTTGTTTCATTGCTGTGGCCAAGCTTGGAGTAGCACCTGGAGATTACACTGCTTGGATTTTGTGCTTTGACAGTGAATTGTAAAGAACTAAAAGACTATTAAAAGCTATTGGTGAGAATTTGTAATAGGTTCTAATAGAAAAGATCAAATTTGTAATAAAAGAAATAGAATTTGTAATAGATTGTAATAAGAACTACCAGCGTCCATTAACAGAGTGGCGCTTGATTTATCTCCTAAAAAAGAAAAGCTGACAGATAATCTCAGTACCGGTAATCATTCTTCAATCAGACATCATCTATCTTGATATTTCGCTCTGTCCTCCCTGTGGTAGCTAATGGCCATCAGGAAAGTCTCTCACATTGTCCTTTTGATGGATACTGCAATAATGCACATTGAGGCACACAGTAACCTGCATACACTCTGTGGTTCTGAGATCTGTGTGTGTGTTTGTGTGTGTTTGTGGCAGGCAGCACGGGGGAAAATCCAGAGTCTAGAGAACAGTGTGGAGAGCTTCCTGGCACGTGAGAGCCAGATGAAGCACATGATCCGCTCGCTGGAGCAGGAGAAGGCCAACTACCAGAAGACCATTGAGCGCATGCGCAGCAGCCTCCCTGCAGACGCAGCTGACGTGGAGATGACCCAGCTGAAGATGAGCAGCAACAGCAAAACCAAAGCAGCCAACAAATAACCCTGGGTTAGCAGGCATGTCCTGACTGAACATATAGAACATGCAGATTACATCCATGCATAGTGGAGTACTGAGGGGGTGTGGAATTTCCCTTGGTAGTCCCTAGCAAAGCTTTTAAGGGGCTGTTGAACTTTAGGCAAATGTCAAACTGACCATGACTAAGATAAAGGGTTGATTCTGGGGAGGGAGTGTAACAAATGTTAAGCTTTCTGCAAAATACGCCTTGCTGGTAGCATCCACTTTCTCTGTACTCCCGCGCCTACAAAAAAAAAAATGCCCCAAAAAGTCCTGTCAGACTTGCTTTACTCCACTGTACTAAATTCACTTCAGGTTTAGGGATCATGGCTGCTGCATAGAACAGAAACTTTGTTTCAGTGTCAGCTGTGTTGAAAACACTTGAAAACAAGATGAATGTAGTTTTTTTTTCCCAAAGTGCAGTGTGACTCATGGCTGTGTAAGGAGGATCGCTGCCTTGATGTCAGCGTATGCTTTGAGAATGGCAGGCAGTGTGATTTTGAGCTTGCCGGAGAACTTTTACTGAAGGAACACAACAAAAGCGGCAGTGACGCCATCGACCGCCAAAAACCAAAATATTTAGCTTATCAGATCGACACTCTGCTCAAAGAGCTTAACCCAAAGTTCAAGCAGGAAATGAAACTCTCTCTGAATTTCCTCTGACTTTGCAGCACCGTCCAAATTTAACCTACTCTCCAAACTCCTACACCTCTCTGGCAGTTCATCAGTTACTGAATGTGCTTCAAGGCAAATCAGGCCTGCTGAAGACAGGAAGAGCCTACCACACCGTCTACCACAATGCTGCAATGTATGTTCATGAGTTATGCAAGCTACACAGTGAAAAGTTTGTTTGCACAGGGCATTTAATGTCTATAAGTATTCCATGCAGGTGTACAAATTCTTCAGGGCTATGAAAATTCTGAAAAAAACAAAAAACCCAAAAGAAACTATAATCCACCAGTTACCTTTTTTTTTTTTTTTTTTTTTTTTTTTTTTAAATATACACGAACAATCTTTGTGTTGTGTCATGTAATGAGTACAAATTCATTTGTAAAACGGTATCTGGAATTTGCGCAAATATGAAGCATCTCCTATACGTGCGGGATGCTTTTTTTTTTTTTTTATGTTCACTCTCCTCTTGAGTAGTTTCTAGAAAGCCTTCCATGAGACACAGCATATTAATGAAATTTGAATGAATGTTTTATGTATCACACGTTTTTAATGAATGCTCAATAACTTGCAGCTATGCAAAATGTTGTTGCACCTGATTAGGAAAAAAAAGTTCTCTTTTTTTCTGTTGAAGAAGTGATTCGGCATGGGGTCTGTCGCAGGAAAGGATCCTCCACCAGCTGCTATTTCACATAGCATGAATTGAGCAAATGTGTGTACAGCTTCTCATTACCTATGCCTTAAAGGATGGGATAAGTAGCGTTCCGTGATTAAAATTTCATACCATTTTAAGAGTAATGAATATTACTTATATTAAATGTTGAGAGTGATTCATTGATTCAGTTGCTGAAGCAGTGTGCAGCTTTTTTCCTGATATTTTTAATACGCTTTACTGGACGTGTAACCCGCAGAGAACCTGCGCTAGTAAACAAAATGTAAAAAAGATGTCCAGAAGAATAATCCACAGTACTCGATTCACTATAGCTCTTAATATGAACTTACTAATACAGACTTGCAGTCATCTATTCTCAGTTGCGGAACAATAAGCAGAAGCTATCCAGGCTGTGTGCCAGATACTACGCTCTACTTTTTGAAAACTTTTTTTCCTTCTGGTCATCTCTCAAAGGGTGACTTACTCCTACTCTTGTTTCCAGAAAGCTGAAATTCTGCAGGGGTTTTACTGATGATTGCTGTTCTGATAGTAGTGCTGTTTTATTTGCTTTCCTGCATGTATCAAGTCATTTATCAATGCAAAGCTGTCTCAGGCTTTCGAAACACTCAGGATCTACACATCTAGCAAATTTTTTTATTTTTTTTATTTTTATTTTTTTGCCTTCATACGTTTTTGTTTGGTCTTAAAGTGGTGTGCTAGGCCAGCAGTGACATTTTGACAAGGTTTCATTTCTGTGTCAAATGCAGACAGACACTGTAGGTGTTAAGTGGGTTATATTGGTCTGATAATTGTGTGAGGCTAAAGGCCAAAAAACAGCTCTGTTTTGTTGTTTGGAAGCTTGGAACAGGAGTTGCTTCTTACGCTGGTGTGAAATCAGCTCCAGGTGTACGTAAGCTCTCGGGACAGTTTATAAAAAACTGCTTTGACATGTACGTCACCGTGGTGGCAGAAGAACTTGAGAGGTGCACCACTAAAGATAATTTACTTAACAGCATTTGGAGAAATTAAGAAAACGCTGATAGCAAATTATTCCAACGTAGAAGCATCTCGTTGCATCTTTGTCTAATCCCCCTGGTCTCCTTGGCTGCTGTTCTAAACAACTGCTAAGAAATTCTGTGTCGCTACATGGAGACCCATTTTGTGTTCAGAAGTGTCTTATCATATTTATTTGTGTGTTCTTCAAATGAAGCACATTTTCCAAAATGTCAGTTGTCCATTAATCAAAGGTTTGACTGTCGTCATTGAACCTACAGTAAACACGAGTACTGCTTGTGTTAGACACACCAAACCAACACTGATATGGGTGTGGTACATAACCGCTGTGTTGGTTTTTAGCCAGTTCACACATTTCTGCTCTTTTAAGAAGTGAAATATGCAAAATTGTATGGCACGTGACGTGTGTTTTGCAGGAAAAATCTGCATAAATCTAATGTTAAAAAGATCACAAAATCTATGAAGGTGCACATGACAAAACGTCTGTTTTCTCTTGCTTTTTAAAGAAGATGCCAGAATGCAATCTTTGTCTTTCATTAAACTTGACACCAGGTTACATTTTGAATATTTTTCCACCATGTCCATGCTTGGGGAGTTGCAGTGTGGTCTGCACTGTGTTTAATGATTGTTGCTCTGTAAATACAATTGAATAATGCAAAAAAAAAAAAAAAAAAAAAATCTGTGGACTCTGTGGTCCACTTGTTGTATGTTAATCAAGAGCCGATGCCTTATTAAAACATTCTTCACTGGCTTTTTATACATTATGAGTTTTTGAATTTTTTATTATATCTGAGGACAAAATGTTGAATATTTTTCAAAATACATATTTTCTATTAAGAATGGAAAAATCATTTGAGCATGGGTGGAATAGTAGTGCATTGCTATACACATTGTTAAAGAGAGGGTGTTGAAAGGCTGTCCCAATATGCGAGAGGATGGAAATCAGTTTAAGATGGAACTGTGTTATTAACAATCAATATGTTACCTCTGGTTAAAAGAAACTTAGACTGAGGATATTGGGACTATAGCCAAGACTGGCTCTGCTCTTTATCTCCAGACAGGGCAAAACTTTCCCAAAACCTGAATACTTTAAGCTGCAGTGATTGAGCTTTGTTTATAAGGATTGAGTGCGCCTGCTGTTGATTCTTGTGAAAAACTATCCATTTTGAAACTAAGCCTGAAGTTGCTATTACATGTCAAAGGATCTTAATGTTTTTCTATCAAAATTCTTTATTTCAGTGGCATGTAACATGAGCCGAGCTGTTTATTCCATCATGGATCATATAAAACATCATCAGCTCATAATGATTATGATTGGAAAAACATGGACTTATTATTTTTACATTTAATATTTTTAAAATTAGGACTAAAATGCTCAAGGATATTGAAAAACAATAACCTTCAGCCACCTGTTTTTTTAATTTCTCGGTCCTTTGGAAGGACATTTTTTCCCTGACAGTCATGTGCAATACAAATTGTACTACAGTTACATTAATTACATTACTACAAATGTTAATATTTATAAAGTTCTCCTTCACAACTCTGTACATTTTAAATTCCACTGAACTACTAATTACCTCTTTTGAGTGGCAAGTGATTCTAAAAAATATTGCTATTGGACAGATGTAAGTCAATGTTCCATTGATTTGCTCACCTGCACAATTGTGGATAGCGTGCTCACTGCCCCACTTTGCTTCCCTGGACTTATTAATTCACAGAGTGGTCAAAAATGGAAACTGCAACAAGCGCTAACAGAGGCCCAGTGGGGCAGGAATGACACTTCCTCATGCTTGTGGGTGGAGTAGAGGAAAGGACAGTTAATGATTTAAATGACAGTTAATGTTGCTGTGCTAGTTTAAAAATATTCCACAGCTACAGAGACCATGTTTTATAGCAAATCATCAGAATTAAATCTAATACATTTCTGTAAAAAGGCAAAGTGAAAGTGTAGACACTACATCTATACTATATGATGTATAGAGCTATTTCTATTGTAAGATGTATTGGAAAGATTGGGGGAAGGAGATAATGTCTGTAAACATCAGAACTACCTGTGAAAAATGTCTCCCATTTCCAGTGACTATGGGCCAATTTTAGGTTTTTGAGATATAGTTAGGTTGGAACTTGTGAGTGAGTGAAGTGACTTGTGGCCAAGTACGGTGACCCATACTCGGAATTTGTGCTCTTTTGTGTGAATTTGTGTGGACACACACACACTGTGAACACACACCCAGAGCAGTGGGCAGCCTTTTCTGCGGCCCAGGGAGCAGTTGGGGGTTCAGTGCCTTGCTCAAGGGTCTTACCTCAGTCGTGGTATTGAGGGTGGAGGAGAGCGCTGGTCATTCACTCCCCCCACCTATAATCCCTGCCGGCCTGAGACTCAAACCCACAACCTTCAGGTTACAAGTCCGACTCTCTAACCATTAGGCCACGACTGCCCCACAACTGTGAACCCTGGTTAATGATACTACCTTGAACATTGTTGAACAAAGGTACATCTACAACACTGCTCAAAACAAACTGCTGTATGCTGTTGACTTTAAAAGCAAAAAAATTTGAAAAGCTGAAAATTCACTAGATAGTACTAGACAGTCTAGCATAAGCATAATTTGAGGCTTTGTCATTATTAATGTTGTGCTGCATCACCAAAATCTATGGTCACAAGTTGCTGCTGAAGTTAATTTTCCTGCAGAAAGTAGACCAGCGTGAGTCATTAGACCAGCCCTGAGATATCAAGACATTGTGCTGTTCAACCCTTTGTATAGTTTTCTTTTCTACTTCAAAACTCTTCTTTTGGGGAGTAAGAATTTTTCAAAGCGGCACTCATGGGGCAGCATCCTAACGAATATCCTACTCCAAACAAAAGGTCACATTCCATGCATATTCCAGAGCGACGGCGTTCCCTGTGGAGGGGAAATGCCTGGACGGATGCTGCAAGGCAGCAAAGGATTACCGTACGCAGCACTTCCTCTACATAGCCTTATCACTACTGTTTATTTGGTACCATGTCTGCACTCCCTACCATAAAGATATACAGCACGGGAGCTGATGTCAAAGGCCATTTGAGTGCTTGGGAACAGAGCACTGGACTTGGATCATCCAGGCTTGTGAGAAATGAGATTTCTTTACAAGGACAAGCCGGGAAATAGCATTACCTCAAATTATACATGGTTGATTGCATAACAGAAGACACCTGTGCTTTTGATTTAGATTAGGGTTTTCTCTTTTTCCTGTTTATAAGGAACATTCAGGGTGACTCATTTTATTGTTCTCAGGGATCTTCAGTAGGCATGGTGCAGGAACACTAATGTTTACTTCCACATTACACATGGAAAGAACAAGATCTAATCTTTGTGGGTTTTTCGTATTGCTTTACCCCTATGATTCCTAATCCCAGGCTATGTCTTGGGCCAGGCTTCTCCCAGCAGTAAGTCTCTCTGTGGGCAGAGCCAGATCAAGGTCTTGGTCATGAGAGTAGAGTTAGAAACTAGCCGCCTGTGTTTGGGAGGCTGTTTGGTGTCTGAGGAGGAGAGAGGGAAGTTTTCCTCCTACCTTATAAGGTAATTCACACTGCATGGCTTGTGGCAGAGTAGACTGGTATCTAATGCAGCAACAAGAATGGTGGAAAAAAAAGAAAAAGACATACCCTCAGCAGCACACTACTGTGGTGTCTAGGTGTCTATAGTGTTGTGAGGCCTAAACAAGACTCTTGCTTCTTAAGCTTACGAAGCATACAGGCCTGATTCTAATATTCAAATAAGTTTGAAAAAGCTTGAGCTACTTGAAAAAAAAGGAAATCTACACCTAGAACACCACTGCTCTTTTTCTATGCCTTAAAAATTTAAGGTTTAACAATGTAGAGCAAGAAGGCTACACTTTTCTCAGTGGTTCTCTATATATCCACCTTTAATGATTTGTATATCAATTTATTTTGAGAAAGGTTTATTTTTTTATTCAATTCTGAGTTGACTTTGCCTAATGGTTTCCTACATTACCCACAATGCTGTTTGACTGCTCGCTGATCGTGGCACCAGTGAGAATTCTTCTCTGTCTAAAGACAGCTCTTTAGTTTTTTAGTCTGTCAAGTGCTCTCACCTCCTCATCTCTACACTCAGTTCAAACACAAAGGGTTATGAAACTCCAACTTCCACGCTAATGCATTAGCATCCTCATTCAACACCATCACAATGCTTGTGATCCTGTAGATTGCTAATTAGCCAAGCTGAGTCTCTGCAATAAATCAGTGCAAATACAATATATAGCTGCATTACATACTGGAACTTTGAGTCCAGTTTTTATCTTCACTATTTCTACATTGCATTTGTTTTTTATTAATATCACATTAAATATCACTGAAATATGGCATGTGAGAAGTTCTTGCTCTTGTTTTTAGGAGCTAACAGCAGAACCTGACTGTTATCTCTTATGTTTGAGATGGTTGAAAATTTTCTCTCCAACTAATCACCATTGTAACTGCACTCGCATGTCCCCCAATGATGTCAGCATCACGCACAACCGCTATCTTCCCTATACACCTCACAAGTAGTTCAATATAAACATATTAAATGTGTTTCAGGGTGGAAGCCTCCTTCAGTAGTTCTTAGCTGTATAAATGGGTTCTACTTGGGACTCTCAGACAGGAAAACACTTTGTTGTAGTGCTCTAGATAGAACCTTTAAGAGTTATTCCAGAAGGAGAAGCTTACGAAAGAATTCTAGATTTTTTTTTTCAGTGTATGGTACTGAATGATCTGTATGTTTAACAGTTGCTCTATAGTAGAGCTGGTTAGGCTCAGCATATAAAGGGCAGGTACTAGACACAGACTGGAGGGAACTGGCATTCATGAGACCCAGGTGTACATAGTCTGCTTAGGACAAACAGTTAAGTCAGCCTACATCCCACAGGGCTTCCTGACCTCCATACCCCATCCTGGTTTCCCCCAAATGCTTTCAGATCTCTTTCCATCGGTAATTCATGTACTAATATACACAGGAAATGTGTATGAATTATTTATTATACACTGTATTAAATTTAAGAGGTTTGATTTTAGGTACTATTGTAAAACAACAATCAAGCCAAGAGCCAAGAAAAAGGCAAATGTATATCCAACATCCAAGGTGTCTAACCTATTTAACAATAACAGTCCAGTTCACTGGGACACTAGGGAAATTGGATGGACGTGGAAGACACACAAGCAAGAGATCTTCCTTGATATGGTTTGCGGCCAGGGCTGGATTTGGAATGCAATCAGTGCTTGTGTTGGTGTACCTGTCAAGGCTGCTCTCCTGCCTGGAGGCCATTTGCAAGCTATACTTCTTCTCACATCCCCCAACTGCCTGGCAAGCTCGGGACTATTCCCACAGGACCGGCTACAGCATCGCTGGAAAAATCACTGGCTTTAGCTGATACAGCACTAAATTAACCTGCTTCCCTTTTGGGGGCCAAGACAAAGCACATCTTGGTCTGGGGTTAGTGGGGCATACACACTAGTCCCCAGTTGGCCTCTCATCACCTTATCAACAATCCAAGATCTCCAGAAATAGTGCTCTGCAACTGATTGGATCATAGCCCATTGTTTGGTGTGATCTAGTGTGAAAAGTAAATGAAAGGATAGACCACTCTAGATGTCTATGCTGTATTTTATATAAAACAGTATGTTGTTTTGAAACATGTTTGGAACAATTGTTATAGCTCCAGGTAGTAACTGTGGTGATTGGCAAAACCTTGTAAGTGTATCATCAGCACTTCCCATAGTCAGTGGTGCTTCTCCGTAGCCATTGAGTTGGAGTTGTTGGAGAGAGAACAGGGTGACTCTGTGGTGCTCTGATGTGTGAGATGAACACAGTGCAATTTAATGAAAATAGTGTGATGGGTGTGAATATTCCACACAAGCAGCACAAACACACGTTGATGGAAGAGGCCCTCCTGTGGGCCTTTGGGGGCATAGGGGGTGGAGGCTGCTGGCAAATATTTGTTGTTCTGCCTTATTCCTGGCAGTGGTGCCTGTGGCACCACTGATGGACTGTTGCTCATCTCCCATGCTGCATGTCTTCAGTGAACTTTGGTTTGGGAGGAGTGAGTCTGCTATACAAACTCACTCTGACAGTGTTCAGCATGTACTGTGCTACTTGTAACAAGGGTGTACACACAAAACACACACATGCTGCTTTGGCTGTGGGCACACCCTCAGATTATTTCACAACCTCCTTCCATCTTAGACCACGGCCATCACACCCTCTTAACTAGAAACAAACAGCATACGCCCTTACTCAAACAAAAAAACACACATCCCAGCCCCCAATATCACCACTGTGCAGCCTGCTTTACTCACAAGCACAGAAAGTGCCTCCTCTCCTTGCTGCAGTTGTCTGAGGTGACTAGATGCACTTGGAGAGAGTGAAATGAACGAATGCCCTCTCTGGATAGAGCAAATGGAGTAGCTGAAATGAGAGAGAGAGAGAGAGAGAGAAAACTATGCCTGATTATAGGAGGCAATGTGGAACAGTGCTTGAGCTCCCTCAGGTTTCAGGCATCTGGCTGGGGGCCCGTTCTTTCATTCTCTCTTCCTCTCTCATCTCGTCTCACTATACAACTGATTCCTCTATCAGAAGGGAGCGCCAGTGCAATCCAGAGCTATTTATAAGTGGGGCAAGAGAGGTGTTCACTGAGAGGTACTGCTCAGGAAGGAGGTTTGAAAAAGTGAAAATTAATATGGACATGGAGAAATGGGCGTGGTGACTGACCCTTACAAAGTATTGGTTCTAGTAATAAATATATGTTTATAGAAAATGTGCATAATTTATATATTAAATGAAAATACAGAAATAAAATACATTTCAAAGATACCCAGTGTTGTCCAAAAATACCTTGTATGTGGAAAACCTGCAGTGGGTGGAACTCTAGAAACAATGAAAGCCTTGATCTTATTCAGGCTTTGACATTGACTCTTTTCCATTATGTCCTGTATATAGGTTAAAGTTGAGCTACTCAGCCATGTAATCTCATAACTATAACCAACTCCTGCACATCTCTCCCCTACCATCTCCAGTCCTCTGTTTGCCTAATAATTCTCCCACTTCTGGAGCTTCACCAGGAGGTTTGGTCAGGCTTTAATACTGCCTGTGTGGGCAGCAATGCCTCTACTCGCTGGAGAGAGCCAGGCTCTGTTGTCTCCCACTCCACCCACTCCTCCAGCATCTCTCCAGAACACGGGTGGAGGAGAACTGATTTCCCATTGTGCTTCATTAACCTTTCCTGGCGCTCATCAGGCCAGATTCATCATGGTGGCGTCGAGGCGAGGGTTCAGACTGCGTCATCGCGTGAGGGAGGAGATGGAGCCTCTTGATATCTCTCTGACTAATTGCAGACATGCAAATTGCGGATTGATAATGTGCCCTGCAATTATGCCCTCTTGTGTACTTAAAGTAGACTGGTGTGCCTCAGGTGTACTTCTTTCTGTCCTTTAGTTAGCCATCTCATTTTATCCTTTTACGTCTAAAACAGAACAGGCATTTATTTTTACGGACAGAATCACAGTATAAATAATATCTGAATGCAGGGCTGGGTTCTTGAAGAGAAGATATAGAAAAATATATTGATCCATTGCTTCTCTGCCACCACCAATCATGCAGCTATTTGACTGCTCTCTGTTAGTAGAAAAACACGAGCACGGACCAGAAAATTCTAGTGGCAAAGACACAATATGGGGTAGTTAGTGTGCGAGGTCAGACATCAAACAGAGCACATCTACTGTGAGGGTATCTAAGTGACCTGATGCAGTTCATGAATGCATGAAAAGCAGAAAGGTAAGTGGGACCTAATATAGTGATTACCTGATGTATGTGTGCACATGACTGTGTATCAGTGCATGTGTGCCCGTGTATACAGGAAAGAGGGAGAGTGTTTTGGCTTTTTAATGAGCACATATCCCTGTCCAGTGCAACAAGAGCAACTGTGAGCCTGTCAGCCCTAGTGGGCTGAGGATGTGGAAATTGAATGGAGCCTTTCAGTTCTGCTGCTCGTCTCCCTGGGGGTGAGAGACTGGTTACCATGGTTATGTTGGATTCCTGCAGCTAATGGGTGGGAGTTGTGTAGCTCTGGCAACCTGGCTCAGTCTAAGGCCGAATATACACAGTGAGTGCTTGGGGGTGTGGTGGCAGGCACTCTAGGATATGGGAGGTCACACATGCGCGGACACACGCGCACACACACACACACACACACACACACAGACAAAGAAATATATATTAGGCTTCAAGTACAGAATGTGCTCTTCCAATCTTCACTCTTCACATGTCTCACATACAAGGAATGCAGGAATATCATTAACCCTCTTTTTATGTATGTTAATCATTTGACTGATAACACATGCAAGCATGACAAATGCTAGCAATGGAAAGCTAACCATATTATAGCTATTTTTATTACTTATTCCCTTTTGCTCAATTATGCACAAATTAAAAATGACTAAAATTAAATGAATTTAATTTCAGAAATTGATTAACAAAAGACAAATATAACACTGAGAGTGATTTACCAACCGTATTGACTACAAAGGCAATGGTAAGGCAACAATGATATTTAGACCTGCTTTCTTTTTTTTTTTTCTTTCATATGTTGGTATGTGTTTTCACCACTTTGAAAAAGAAGCATTTAGTATTATATTTGTTTATGGCCAGACACGCCTAGCCAGCCAAAAGACCCCCCACCCCAAACTCCCCAAAAAAGGAAACAATACAATAAAATAGTACTAAAGTGATGTAACACTTCCTTGCTTTTACAGCAAAATTGCATTGATAATGTCTAATATGAAAACTTCAGCAGTCACCTGGCTGTGGACTTTGTCACATGTAATGGAAGAACTTGAGGAAAATACAGTGCCTCATTACAATACGCCTCCTCTATATAGCATCCTAATGTTTCTCTAACTGTTTGATGTCCAAAAAATAGGTCTTCCATATGATTCATCTGCCATCTTGTTGTTTCACTTGCCTGTATTCTCTGTAGTGTGTGTACCAAAATGTGGCCCATCCCCTTCTCTCTAGCTATGCAGATGTCTTGGCTCACATTACAGTTGGAAGACTGAGTCATGGATGATGCCCCCCACCCTACATCCCCCCAGCAGACTTGCAGGAACTCCAGAGTTTTACAAAAATCTCAGTCTCTCCATGGAGCCACTGGAGCTCAGAAAATGGCTGTTTTTTTATCCTGATGAACTTACCACTTATAGTAATAAAACATAAGGTGGATTTCAGACCTGCTGACCTGTTACCCCCTCTAAATTTTCCAGGTTAATATGGGGTGAGAGGAATGAGAGAGGGGAAAAAATGAGCAAGAATAGGTATGGAAAATTGGAGCAGTGATGGCTTTTATTAGTGTGGCGTGCATGGTAATGATGATCCTGGGCTCACCTCTAAGTGTGGCCAGGAAAAACTTTTTAAGTGTCTTGTCACTGTGGAATCTGGGAAGGGATTAAAACAGCCACAAGCCAATCCAAATGTTAGGAGTATGATATTGCCCAATCACTTTTGCTCCCAAATTAGGCCTTATCCAGAACAGTTATGTAATTCAGTAAACACCTCAGACTTTATTACAGCAGGCAAACAACTGGGCAGCACTCTTGACAATCAGACAGCTGTTCCTTTCTTTTCCGAATTTAGTCAAATGATCTCACAATAGACTGATTAAAACATATGGCACTGATTTATGCAGCACTCATTTGCTTTCTAATTTTGTGTGACAGTTTAGCACTTCTATACTTCCTGGGTTTAAGTAATTAGTCAAGCTGCAAAAAATAGACAAGGTTATATACATAGGCAGCGACTAATAAAGTAGCTCTACAGTTAAATCTGTGCTTCATTTTTGGGTATTTTAGCCATACAGTTAACTGGCAAATATGTGCAGACCCTGTTAGTAATGATGTTATGCAACATGAGCAAACATCTCAAGAAGGTTGCCCAAATACTCAGACGTAGTGGCTACATATTTCTACCCTGGAGCAAGCCAAACGAAACATTATTATTACAGTACTGTTTTACTTTTTCCACAAGCTTCATAAAAATCCATGGTGATTAAAACCAGGTCAGTGTGTGTGTGTGTGTGTGTGTGTGTGTGTGTGTGTGTGTGTGTGTGTGTGTGTGTGTGTTTTTTCTTGCTGATTCGCCACTGTTAGCTCGTTTGTACTTGAGTTCTGCTATTTCCCTGGCAGTCCAGTATGCCTTGAGCCCAGGCCACCACATGTTCTCATTGTCCAAGTATTTAACTAACCATGGTGTTTTTAGTGGTTGCCTCACTGAAGGCTCTGTGGGACACCCAGGCCTTCCTGCACCCACAAAGTAGACTTTCAGACGACAGCACTTCATTCAAAACGACAATGCTCAAGGGATGACTTACAGCAATTACATCCTTAGTTAGAGCACTGTGATACCTACAAACTCAGTTTATTCACAGAGTTTTGGGAGTGTTTAGTAATACAGTAATTCACTGGCTCAATGAGAGGTCTCTGATGCCGTGAATGTCTCTCACAGAAGCACCAAATTTCCAAACAACTGAATAAAACCGACACAGGGACGAATACAGCTTCTTTTGCTGAGTCAGTAGACGATGACATTCCTATGCTTTTAAAAGAGCACAACAAGAACATTCTTCCAGACATGCAAGCGCACGCTAGGTTTGACTGTTTCCCTGGATTAACCATTTCCAGATCAATGAGCCCTGTTTTGTCATGATTCACTGAACTCCCTCAGAAAAAGAGGCCACTGAGGTTGGTCAGCATGCCACCAACACATATTAAAATATCTAGTGATTGGTTGAACAGCTCATTTGGATATTGCATACTTCTGGATTGACAGTAGCCTGCAAATCGGCAAACAGTATACATGTAACCTTAACTTTACCCAATATTAATAACGAATAATAGGCCATATCATTCAGTATAATGCAGTTCAATATACACTAATCTGGCGACACTGTGCCAAGTTCAAGGGTCAAACTATGGCCCCCATTTGACACAGTCAGCCTTGGTGCTCTGGCTTGACTGGAGTACCCCCTATGTTCCAGTTTAAATGAGTAAAGTTCTGTGGGGACACTTATACTCTTCAGGATTTACAAATTGCAAAGTTGATCTGTTGCCATGCTTCTGAATTTAAATATGCTCAAACTTAGTAGCAGCTGCAGCTCACCAGTTGTAAAGTGCCAAAATTATTCTCTTTAACGAAAACCTGAAACCAAAGCTGACATTCTTACCTTGTTAGCTCAAGCCAGATTGTGCATGATTCCTCAGTACTAATCACTTCAAAGACAACATTCCTCTTTATCTGTAATCTTCCACTAAATCTCAGTGACTTTTTCGCGCCTCTAAATGGGCTCTGACTTTTCACTGTGTCACTGTGACAGTTGCGAGTGGGATTAAAAACAAAAGCCAAAAAATCAGTAAAGGTGCAGTGAGTACAAACTTTGCCCTCGATATTAGTTATCTCCATTCCTAGCTGCAAGTACAGGCTCAAATACATATGGCCTTACTCCCAGAACTCAATCTGCATCTGCTTGAAGTATGAACATTTTGGTTGTCTCCCCCTCGTTTAATCAGTAAATCATCCTAAACGATTTACTGCAGACTAACATCTTGATGACAAGTCCTGCCCGCCCAAATGTGCCATTTCACTTGGAAATATGTAACACTGCAAAAGGAAAATACACTTTGGTTTCACATATTTAGTCGTAAACTAAGTAATTAAAATTAGTCTTTATATTATAGTAAACAATTTACTAGTACATTATTGTACAATACAGTTCCCCACCATCTACTTCAGAATGTCAGCTGTAAAGTCACGATGCACCCCATTTTCCATGCACAAGCCCATGCTTTGGTGATAAGAATAGCTATAAGTAATGGGAGCTTAAACCCACTGTAAATTGGGGTTACAGGAACTACAGCAGGTTGACTGAAGCCCCATTTCCATGTTATATTATGTGTTTTGTTTTATTAATGTATTACACTGAAAAGATGAAAAAAAAAAATGAAAACAATTTCCAAATATAAAACTTTTGCCACAATATGTTGCATTACAGTTAATTATTTCATTATGTATGAAAATATTGGGGACCTTCACTATGTCACCTTATGCAATGATTTGTAAACTGAAAACGTTTGTCCGAAGACTGAAGGGGATTATGCATCTGTGTGGGGTGTACTTGAATGGACTTAAAGCTACTCCAATAAATATGAGCTCACACGTGTTTATGTTGTGTGCTAATGGATGTGGGACAATTAATGGGTAGATTCTTCAATCCTCTTTCACATATCTATCATTTCATATGTACATACAGCTTCCCTTACTGAAATTTTTCAGTTGTTCAAAAGATCCCAAGGCAATCTCACTCAAAGTTAGCAAATTCTATTTGTAGTTGGGTGGATTGACATATGTGGAATAAATTTATTTTAGAAATAGTAATGAAACTTAATTTCATAAGCATTGGTTTAAAACATATAATTAAAAATGCCCAATTTAAAACATCAATTAAAACAATGTATGTAATTCTTATATGACAAAACAACTTTCTTTGTGTACTGCATTTACTCTCCTCCACCCTCCAGCTCTCTCACACTGCACTGCTTTTAAATGTTTGCTTCTAGCCTTACAGGTACACAGATGAAGCTGTTGGTAATACTCATTTCCAGAAGGAAATGTGATTTTCAGTGAGTCCAAATATTCTTTACAGCATTATAATCAATATCTAGCCCAGCTGGAGTAGACACAAATAAACCATTTTGTATGTGACTGTACACCTAATTTAAACCATAAGTCCTTAAAGATTCACATTGGCACATATTCAGTGGGGAAGATCTTTCCAGGCACTTTACCAAACAATCTCTTACAGTCTGAAGAATTCCATAAACCTAGCAGCACTTTTCGTAAACGTAGCTCTTCCTTCTCCATTAGTGTCCACTGAACCTGTTGACCAGGGGGAGTAGGCCCTCTTCAAAAAAATAGCACACACTCCACACTGTGTTTGGTGTTAAACCTGACTGCAGCAGGAAGTGTTCTGGGAAACCTCCATGGAAACCAAACAAGATGTAATTTAAGGATAAGACTTATTAAGGAAAGAAAAAGGAAAATTTAAGGGAAAAATAATGTAAGTGCACAGTGAGAAAATGCAAAAAGTGCTACTGCAGTGGTGAGCTAAAACCCTCATTGGGAAATCTGTTTGTATTGATCATTAGCAAGTGCTATTGTGTCATAATACATTACAGCCAATCATGTTCCAGTATGCAAATGCAGACCATGCAACAGCATGAAAGGGGGCTTGGGTACATGTGGGGAAGCAGCATCTCCAATTTATATATTTAAGAAATCTGGATTTCATAATGAAGGTTAAAGTGTAGTTGTGGGTTTTTTTTGTCTAATGCCTAATTTGTCAAATTTTTGTTGAACTGCCAGACCTTAAGAAAACTTTTAAAACTTTAAGACTTTCCATAAATGACTTTAGGGAAATTTAAATTAAACTATAGACAGAACCTTAATTCATTGTGGAATTTATTTTAGATTCATCCTACTTGACTGTTCAAGCATGCAGATTGAATGGCACTGATGAGGTGATTTTACATAAAATGCTGCCAGAATGTTGAAATATCCCTTCAGCTTGATTTTAACAATAAAACAAATAGGCAGAGATGTGAGTGAGATGTGAAAGGATAGGTCATATGATGGAGAAAGGACCTCTCTATCTTTGTGAGTCCTGCAGGATATGTGCTTCAGAAAGAAAGAGTGTTTATAGAGGTATTCTGACAGTTAGACCAATGCCAAAGCCAACATAAGAGAAACACAACAGTGTATATTGGAATAGAGAATGTCCTATTTCAAAAAGCTGCCTTCCAGACTTCTTTATGTAATGACTACAGTAATTGGCCAACACAGCTAATTGCACATATGGTTCAATGGCATTTTAAAAATTAAGGAGCAAAAAAGTTAACAAGGTGTAGAGATACTAATTCGAAATATCGCTAATTTAATAGTAATTATATAGCATTAACTAAAGTTGGCAATAGCAGTAAGAAGGTAATTTGGTTAAATGCATAAATAAGACAACTAGCCATAATTAATTGCATGCATACCTAAAGTTTTTTTCGTTTTAGCCTGATAGTTGCCAAGAAGCCTTTATGATGCATTTTCTGCCTCGTTTTATCCATTCTGAATGTATTCAAGGAAGAGGGAGCTGTGAAAACTCCTTGCCAAAATATGATTCATTGAAACCTAGCCTACATGGCATTGAGCTGCTATCTCTGCTGCTTAACAGTGCAGAGCCTGCCATGGAAGAGAGACTGAATGTGATGTGTTGCTGTTTCTCCTCAGGCTGTGAACTGTGGCAGATGCCGTGCACCTTCGCCCACTCCCCTCCCACACTGGAGCAGCAGTACACTCAGGGCAGATTCCATGCGCAAGCTGCACACTGACAGATAAAGAAAATCACACTGACACACAGAGGGAGAGGAAAGACTAGCTTCTCCTAGCAACTTATCAGTGAACATTCGCACATACACCTAGTCTGTTGAGCGGATGTGCCAAATAGTCACTGTTTTATATACGTAATCATATTAATGACAGGTTTTGTGTGTGTGTGTGTATGTGTGTGTGTGTGTATGTGTGGTTGGGGGGGTTATGAACATGCTTTCATAGGTAGTCTATATATTGGTGAAGATGTTTGCTAAGCCAAGAGCCTTATATAGAATGATGTCATGCAGGGTTATGCAAACATGACTTAAATTCAGCACCAAGCCTTATGTGGACTCTGCCATACGTTGCATGACTATAAATCTGCACCCTGCTGCTGGAGAGCATACCACTGTTCCACATAGTTCGCTTGAACTGTTTATTTCAGTGCTGGGAAAGAGACTTATTAACTTACACAGTTTGGGCAAAAGGGTGTGCTTTGCTTCACCAATGCCCGAGTAAAACAAATGCCATTAAAATTCCACAGCAATATCTCTGACACCCTGTCTACCTCAAGACAATCCAGGAGCTTTGTCTCCATTGAATTGCTGACCAAGTATTCTAGCACAGTGCTGTATTTTCTAGATTAGCAACCATGTACTGAACATGGGTGTGTCTTCACACTCCAACCCTAATGTTTCTCTCTCTCTCTCTCTCTCTCTCTCTCTCCCTCTGTGTCTTTCTCTCTGTGTATTAAATGAGCTTGAGTGGTTGCATGGGGCTCAGTGTAGGCTAGCAGCCAGAGCAACCTGAGTCTCTGAACCTCACAGGCGGACAGCTAAGCTCTTCTCCATGGGTGTATCCAACACTTGACTGCAGCAGAACATTAGACTGAGAGACACTCTGCATTATTAACCAGAGAGATGGGGATAGAGAGAGAGAAAGAGATAAAATGAGTAGGCCAACTTCGCTTCTGGCTGAAATGCGACACTGCACCCAGCAGACATGCATAGCGGAGCCAAACACACCCGCAGACTTTTCCTTCTCCTTTGTTTTCTAATTCAGTCCGTGACAAAAAAACTGAGAGGGCAACAATCATGGCCATTCCATCCTGCCAAAACCACAGGGGGATCAATGCGAAACATCTGGGGCTTGGAGTGGACAGGGCAGCTTTTGTTTGCACAGAGTGAAGTTAGTGTAATGTAGCTCCGGCAGGGTTCCCAGCTACGGTGTGGGTTACCAAGGACTGAAGGGAAAGGTGTTTGCTTTGCTCTGGGGCAAAGGCTGGCCTGGAGCTGCTGGAGTAGAGGATGGCCTTGGTAATGAGTTACAGAGCAAAACATCTCTAAAGTTCATTGCCTTCACAGAGACTGTCATTCTAGTTTTCAGGTTTATGGATAATCAGAATAGGACTGGCCATGTAAATATAGTGGGCGATCTCTGATCAGTCAAATTCCACCACACAGCCTCGGGTTAATAAGATTTTGCTATATCAGTAAAGCTGTCACTGAACATTTATTCAAGTCTCTGCTGGTAATCTCAGCTGTATTTGATCCACTATTTATGTCTTTGAAAAAAATCCATATAAAATTATTTTAGATGATTTAGATGATTACACTACAGTTAACACACTTTTTCTTTAAGAAGGATGCATTTAATAAAGGCATAATATTGTACTAGGCTGCTTATAGTCTCATGCAACTCCACCTGCTGGCCTAGATGTTACTCCATGGCGCTCTACTACTCTGCTTGGACTCTCGGTTTACTGTGGTCCTGAGATATATCAGTGCCACTCAGTCAGGGGCACTCTATGTGGGTGCAGCCGAGAGTATTAACTGCAGAGGACATCAAGTGCTCTACATCAAGGACAGTGAGGAGTGTCAAGGGTCTTTTAGCTTACATTAAGCAACTGTAATGCATAGACCCGTACCATAGCAGCAATACCTACATTAGCATGTAAATGGATATGCTAAGTTATTAAAATGCTTTGCTGAACTTACTGGGAATCATTTTTATTGAAGAGGACCTTAATTGGAAAGTTTGGATTTGTCTAACACTTTCTGGATGTATTAGTTAGTTCAAACTTTGTAGCAGGTACAGTCTGCATCTCTTGTACCAGCTGTTCTCAATAGTTATTTCTAATAGGGATGAGTCATCACAACAGAATCAGCTGTGTTGTGAAGAGATTGAGGCTGGATATTTACCATGTCTGAAAGAAGTATGTGAGCCAGCCTCCTAAACTATCTCAACATATCCTGAGCAAACCACAGAAACTCTTTCAACTTTGAGTTATTCGTTAAGTTTGTCTACAGCCATACAGTGAACTGCTGAGTACATTAGGCTCTGGGAGTGGGCTGCATATGGAGGACTGATGCACTGGGGTAATGAGCCCTTTGACTGGCTGTGCAACACTGTTGTGAGGAGACTAATTGGGAAAGACTTGCTAATTTAAGCACTCTGCTGGATAGATGTAGTGCAACCAACTATGAAGGGTAAATCAATGTGTTACCTCACCACAATTTTTTCTATTGACTGCAAGAATTATACCTGAATATTAGTTTTAAAATGAGTGTAGTCCTCAGAAGGGTTCCGTGTAGTCTCTTGCTATTGACAGAACCAAGCTGTGGTAGCAATATTAGGTCCTAACCATAACTACAGGATTCCAAGTGCAAATTCCTTCAGACTAAAACCACATGTAAAGATTTGGTAATATATTTACTGTAATATATTTATCTTCCACCGCTTTCCTGAAGAAAGTACAAGTAGTGATGATAATGCTAAATGATAATACACAGTTGTGGCCTGAGTAATTTTTTTTACTTAATGATTCTGAAGTGACAATAAAGAAGAATTACCCCAGTGGAGCAAGCTGAAGAACCCACATTTCTTTTTCTTTCTTTCTTTTTCTTTCTTTCTTTCTTTCTTTCTTTCTAAATTTTCTATTGGAAATATGGTGAGTATCAAATCATTATTGAAGAGAAATAACACAGAAAATAAACCAGGAACTGTTATTGAACAAAAACTATTTGAGATCAGAGGATTGACATTAAAAGTTGAAATCATAGCTGTGTGTCTTGAGTGCAATTCTTTATCAGACATTAAAGTCTATTACTGGGTGGTATTCCTGCCCCACTGGGATAAGAGTGTGTTTTTTTTGGGACAGCTGGATGGCACTGCAGAGAGAGGAAATGGAACTCATCCTCCCCTGCTGTGAACTGATGGGTGGCAGAGTACAGAAGCACAGAACCAAAGGAGGGGTCTTAATAAGACTTATCCCTCCCTAGAGAAGAGCGTTTTCTCTCTCTCTCTCTCTCTCTCTCTCTCTCTCTCTCTCTCTCTCTCCACCTCTGCTCTCTATGAACTTCCTCTGCTCAGGAAAAATGCTTCCAAACAACCAATTCCAAATATCTGTGTTAGAGGAATCAAAGGTTGTAACTGTTCAAGGCAAGAATAAGCAGCAGCAGCTCATGACCCTAGACAACATTCATAACGACATAGCCTCAAAACAAAATTAAGTTGAGAGGCTATCACACATGATTTAACTCCAACTCCATATTTTAAAATGTATGGAGAAAATGAGGACTTACAATGAAGATTAGCATTTTTTGAACAGTTGATATATATGGTAGGCCTCTGCCCCACCTGCACTACCCGCTACTGGCAAGAAGTAACCTGGGTAAAAAAGTTGTGGAAAGGGGATCTCTGCCATCTGTCTCTCAGGCCATGCTGTGCCTGGAGCAGCCCCCTGAGAGATGTGCTGTGGATACGTTATTCAATTAGAGGTGCATTATTGGCCCAACTGCCTCCACGTGCTGAGCTGATGATGTTGATTGCCCAGCTCTGCATTCCTCCATGTCCCCAAACACAGCACAATTGCTTCTGTCACATTAAGTGTGTGTGTGTGTGTGTGTGTGTGTGTGTGTAAAAGAAGGGTGGAGAACAAGGATATGAGCAAGAGATGAAGTGAAGGGGGGACAGGGTAAAAACGGGGATCTATTAAATAAACCTCCTAAGCACCTCTGTCTTGTTCACATTACCCCCCTCTTTATAATGCTGGAGGCAGCAGCAGCAACCTGCCACCTCTTTATCAGTACAATGTCTGCAAGCCTGCACCATTACTCTTCTTGGAATTCTTTCTTTCTTTAATATGGGCTTTTCTTTTTTTTGACTTTATCAAAAAAAAGTTTTAGAATGTGATAGAAGCTTTTAGTTCATTTCTAAGGGACATGGAGCAGTTTATCATAGCATCATTCAATCATATAGGTTAATGTCTCAGAGGTATTACCCATGATTGGAGAATCACCGAAACATTAAAAGTATTTGACTGAATGTTTCTTGGCTGAGCCGTCCAGCCCTGGCATGGTGGCACAGAGGGTAGCATTGCTTCCTAACAGCTCCAGGGTTCCTGGTTTTATTCTGAGCTTAGGTTACTGCCTATGTGGAGTTTATGTGTATGTTCTCCACACGTCCATGTGGGTTCTCTGGTTTACTCCCACCTCCCAAAAACATGCTGGACTGGCTACATTACTTTGCCCCTAGTTGTGAATAAGTGTGTGAATGTATATGTGCGTGGTGCCTTGTGATGGACTGGCATCCCATCCAGGGTGTATTCCCAACTCATGCCCAGTGTTCCAGGGATAGGCTTCTAATCCACCTCTACCATTACCAGGATAAAGTGGTTAATGAAGATGAATGAATAGATGTCCAGCCTCTAGAGGAAGTAGGTATCTAAAATTGGTATGCCAAGTCTAGATATAGTGGAACTGATGTTCCTCTCACCTCACATGGCTGGCAGGGACTGTGTGTGTGTGTATGTGTATGTGTGTGTGGAGTTGCTGAAGACTGCTTTCTCTTCTTGCCAGGCAAGGCTGGCTATGATACCCATAGCCATCCCCCAGATGCCCAGAGTGAAGAGGGCTGGGTGCCTCATCTGCTGTGAAGAGAATACAAATAGGTCAGTGTTCCAGAAAAGGGGTGGCCCTGGTCAGAAAGCCCTGCCAGATAAATTCCTCCATCAGACATGATGGTGAGGGCCATCTGCTGCAAATGTGGGGGAAGTCAGGGACAAGGCAGGGCTGCGACTCCCACAAACCCATCACACACAGACAGTGATGCACCTGAAAATGCCAGTGCTGACACTTCACACTTGTCACTCAAACTCACAAAGGTCCCCTTCATCTATTTGTTGCCTTGTACATACAGATTCTGTTCACTCGTTGTTTTTTGTTGTTGTTTTTCCACACTAACTTGATGTAATGTAATGTGTGTTCTTAAAACAAGACCTTATAAGGACATCTTGAGGTCCCTCAGCTTGTAACATTATCAGATTACAAACACGGGAACTTTATTGTCATATCACCCTTTTAAACCCAACTTAACTTCAGAACATACACGAACAATGAAAAGAAACCTAATGAATCATACAGGAAGTTTAAATCTTTAGAGGTTTTGAACATTTATTGAACATTGCAGACTTTCGGCTCTAAGACTGTTCAATCTGTTAATTTTTCTGGGTGTATGGTAAAAATATTGTTCAAAAACGCATAGGTGACTATGCAGGAATGAATGAGTTGAACTATATTAAAGCAATAAGTCATGAGAGGGTGTACGCTACGGTGATTTTATCATGGTTAAGGATGTTCTTAGGCCCTATGCATAGGAGCATTGTTCCTATTATGTTAGCCAGACATCTAGCTATTGCTATAGAGTCTAGTGTTTCGTCAGTAAACCTGGGCAATTAAGGACTTCTTACTTTTGCCAAAAGAGGCCATTTGACTGAGATGCAAACAATACAAGCTTTGCTCCTTTACTCACCGTTAACAGTTTAAAAAAACTCTTAGAAGAAGTTCTAAGAAGTTCTTAGAACATTGCAAACCGGCAAAACGCAGCTTTTTTTTTTTTTTTAATGTTACAGGGACATTATTTTAGTAACATGTCAGCCTTACATGTTTAGAACCTGAATATCACTGAATATCATACTGAATGTTCTGATAATGTTTGTGCTAGCTGGGTTGGAGTTAAGGTGGGAACATACAGCCAGACAACTAGCCACCATCTTGCAGACTACCACTGTACATGTTCCAGCACTGTTATTTACCAAAATTTCAGACAGATTATAAATACCATCAAAGTCACTGTATTATCAATAAATTTGTTCATTATAATCATTTGACTGTACCAGGGAAGAAAAGAGCTTGACCATGCTAGAAGCTATATGGGTGCATTTTAGACAATATCTGAAGTAAATACAGGTTTTCACGTCTTGTGATTTCCAAATACAGAATCAGTGTAGATTTGAAATCAACAACCGATCATACTCTTCTTACCGGAGAGGGATCGGATTATGTATTATTTTAGTCTGCAGTATCTCTTCATTCAGATTCCTGCTGTTTGTCATTATACTTGCTGCTGCATTTTCAGTCTAATCAGTGTGATTTAACAATGTGCCATTATCATGGGCATTGCTATGAAGAGAAGGAGACCATGAAAGAATTGTGCATCGCTCTCATAAAATTATCTTGTTTAGCTAATTATTCAGATAGGACACCTGTGGCGATAACTTTAGCTCTTTCAAGTAGTTCTGTATATCACAATTGCTAATGTTATACTGCATATTAAATGCCCTATTAGAGCAGCTCTAGACACTATTACTGGTCCTGAATTAGGGTGGTTTAGAGGTTCAAAATAAATTAATCTTTTCGGAGAGAAAAGTTTATTTGTATATGTGCATTCACATATCCATGTGATGCATCAAGGTTGTAGACATCTTGGCTCTAAGAACAAATGAGCACATAAATTTCAAGTCAAACGAATGTTTTATGCATGAGTTAAAAGCAAGCAAAATCACAAAGCCACAGTTTATAGCATGCACTTACACACTCGTATGCGGCACGTTATTACTCCGTGTCTTTATATTCACTCGACCACAGTAGAAACTAAAACTTAAATTTACACAAAATAAAGTTTCAGTGCTTGTCTGAGTTAGAATAACTGCTCTGTTTTCTAAAAATTTCATTTGACAGATTAGCATCATAATACTGATACCATGATGATGATGACTACACACTGAAAATAAGGAGCAGAAATTAACCCCTTATAACAGAGTTACTTGTCTAACCGTAGTGACAAACAGGGGGGTCTAGCATGGTAGCCTTTGTATTTTGTATTTTGTAAAGAGATGGAATTATTATGATTGCTTTAATTAAAAGACTATTTACAGTAGAACATATATCTGTTAGACTGTTTGAGAGTTCAGTATGTGGTGTAAAGTGGATAAGATAATCAGACTATACTGAGGTTTGCTAAATATAGGAACAGTGCCTGTCATAAAAGCCCATCAGTGCCCAATCTGAATAAAAAGCGCAAACTTTAGAGTGTCCTGTTTTGATGCTTTTGCCACTTAACTTAAAAGGTCTTGCTGAAATCTCATATGCCTTCAAGCTTCCAGTTTTTGTTTTTTCAGCTGGCCTACCTGATAGAAATGTTGTTTTTATTAGAGCTGCTTTGGATGTGTTACAGTGATCTTCTGGAGATTTTGTCTTGGCCAAACACGCATCACTTTTACCAAGAATGAACTCATTAGTAGCCAAAAATAGAATTATGCAGTTTGTCTTGAAGAGTTTTTGTTTTTTTTAGACATTTCAAGTCCGCTTTTGGACTTCTTTGAAAATGCCATGAAGATGAAGAAAAACTGTTTAAACTAAACATAAAATTAGACATTGTTTAACTATGCTGTAATGTAAACTAAAGCATTCCAGTGTTTCAGGAGACCAGAAGCCTGTGAGTATTACCTCAGCCTGGGTTAAAGGGACATAAGGATGATGGAATTATAGGAAATAGATGTCGGTTTCTAGGTTTTTTTTCCGGCTTATGGAATACTTGAGGCTGCCAGTTATGTAAATGTGTGAGAAGTGGATTACAGTTTTTTGGCACACATGTAGTATACCAGAAATCCCAAAACTGTTGATGGAAATCAGAATGTGGGCGGCTTCCGGTATCTAATATTGCTATTGAATATTCAACAGCTCATATCCAATACATTGCAATAATCGTGCAATACATTTAGCAAACCACACTCTCAAGCAGGTTTAAGATTCCAGATTTTTCTTAATTGATGTAACTCCCAGGCAACATTTATTGATGTAATTCACTGGCAACATTTATTGCTGAAGGTGCTACTCTCAGTATTAATAACTACCTTTCTGTCTCGTTGATGCAAATGAATGGTAATCATTCCTTTACAGTTCATTATTGGCTTGTGCTTTTTTGTTACAATGAACTCAAAAGGTAAATGAACGGCTTTCATTTTCTCCTTCCCACATGTAGTGAGAAAATAATAAACAGTTTCCGAGCTGTCTTGGCTTAATACGGTCATCTCTAATTTTTGTATCTCACCATTGCTTTGCAACACATCCGTCTCCATGATCATTTCAACTGGTGCCAGCAAATGACTGTGACCTCTTTAATTTTGCCTGTGATGAGGGCCCCTCCAATTCTCCACAGTCCCTTTTAGAGCGCAGAAAAAAAGTAGCGAGTGAAAGCAATGTTGTTGCCATGGCTACCTTCTGGCAGCCTCCTCGGTGTACCAAAAGCCCCCACAATGAAGAGCACTGGCTGTTCCCAACCTCCAGCCTGCACAGGAGGGGTGGAGCTGATCACAAACAACAAGAGGTCTCTCCTCCACCAAACCAAGGCTGAGGGCTGGAGAAAGAGCAAGAAAAGTGCACTGCAACACATAACGCTGCCGGGTGCTGGGCCTGCTTAGTACAACCTGAGCATTTGTAAGTTTGTTCATAGAACAGAGGCACATAAGCAGTTGCATACTGATTGCAAAGCAAATGATTTGAAATCAGGTGCTGGATGTAGAGGGGGACAGTGGATGTACTGCTCCTCTGCTACCTAAGAGCTGAGCATGTTTGAAGACTGTTGCTTATCAAACGCATGTCTCAGAGACCAACCTAACTGTATTTGCCACGATGTGTAAAATAGCAATGAGTTGAATTGTTCACTAAAATCCTAAGAAATTTTAAAGAAGCAAATGAATAATGTTTTCTGTGAAATGTGCAAAGTGTCAACAGTAAAAGCCACCAGGACCGCATCATGTCAAACGCGCACATTCATGTCTATTCCAATCATTTGAGATGCAGCAAATCTTTAATATGCAACTGAAAATCAATAGTTGACGTTGCTTTATTCACAGTGACCCAGTTGCTATCAGATGACTCATGCATTTGAGGCGGGTTAAATGTCAGCACCAGAGGGAAGGTGATCCAGGTAATGCATCTGCATCTAGCGCACGTAATACCTAGACACCAGCTCGCAAACATATCGCTCCCCTTGTTACTTCCACAACCATTCTTTCACAAAGTGGAGGACACATTGTGTAACAGTCACACTGCATGCTGTCTGTTAATCCAAACCTTTTAAAATTCCATTATGCCTGTAAATCATCAAGTACATTAGGAGAGCACTTCAGAGTGAAATGCATGGGTGTGTGAATTTTTGGAGTGGAGATACATGTGCGAATGCGCTTGCATGCGCACAGATTCCACAGCCTCCTGTTTCTCCACCTTTTCCCTCCATCTGTATTTTAAGCATGGTTTGTGCAGCTTCTCTCTCTCTCTCTCTCTCTCTCTCTCTCTCTCTGTGTTTGTGTCCACTTATGTGTCTGTGTTTGTGTGTGCAGTTCTCCACAGTGTGTGTTTGAGCCCCGCAGCTGCAGATGCAGTCACTATTGGACACAGTGTTGGTTGTGGTGGTGGTGGAGTTGAGGCAGCCGACCCCATTCCTGCCCCTGCCTCTGCCTGCGGTATCTCACTGACCTTGGCCCCAGCATAGAGAAGCACTGCCTGCAGCTCTAACAGGCAGAGCCCTCCCTGTGTGGCAGGTGGATACACACATACAAGCACACACACACTCACACACACACACATACTGACTCCAGGAGACCTGTGCCTCCCCCAAGCAAACACACTGTCATGTGTCTCTAGACTTGCCTCATTGATGAACAGTGGAATAATGGACTCATTGGCAGGAAAAGAGCAGCTGATTTAGTGTTGCTTCAGTACAGATAGTATTTTGTGTTATGTTGAAATGAATCAGTAATGAAATACGTGAATATTGCACTTAGGCTTTTTGTGAGTGTCAACATTCAAAATACGATGGATGTTGACTCACATATTGATGATTGTATTAAGAAGAAAGATTATGAACGTTATTGTATTTTCATGATTTTGCACTATCCCTTCTGTGTACATAACATACAACTGTCTTATTTTTCTACATTTGACCACTTCACTTTCCATTTCTGAGAGTGTAAAATTGAATAATGCACACCATATAAAAGGAATCATTCATAACAGACAAGTATTTGAAAAACATTATAGTGTTGCTTAAGGGAAAAGTAAAAAAAAAAAAGAAAAAAAGAAAATTCAAGTGTGTTAGTTGATTCTGCCAGAATGTCCCTAAACACAGTGGTCTCAGTGGACTTCCATACAAATGAATTATTGAAACCACACGCAAAAACTTCCAGTGACAAGTAACCTGTCTTATCCTGTATCTGCTTTCATGGTTGAGCTAAAGTTAGAACAGAATGATGCCATTTACACATATTCTTTGAATGAATATAGCCTATATTAAATATTATTAATTGTATAGGGTTCTTTGCGAAGAGATTTACCTCCCCAATTTTACTGTGTCTTTGCATCTTATCTTTTATTTTTCTATTTTGCTGCTTTCGAATGAAATGAAATCTGAGGCACACCTTTTTTAAACATGCACCCACATGACAACAGGGGTAATTTTAGAGCAATAATATTTTCCAGATGAGACTTCTGAGAAAATATCCATAATGGCAGTGATGTCAAATTCTGAACAATTTGAGAGCAGGAGTGCTGGACGGCAAGCAAAGTGATGCATCAGGGGACACCATTATTGCACTGCAACTGTAGAAAAATGCTGGAGACTAACACTCCTCTACTCTACTGCTTGTGATTTCTCTATTCACTTGAGATTAGCCTTAATCTTTCAACTTCACCTTATACTTCTGCTTAGAATTGCTGTCAAGCCATATCTTTATGAAATAAGGAATAAAACACAATGGAGCCTGCTGTTATATGAAAGACAGTGGGGTGGTGCATTCCCATTGTTTTCTTGTAATAGCACATCCTGAAGTGTTTTATTCCTCTTATACCACATTTGATGTTGTGGAACGTCTGAGGGCAAGTTAGTTCAGGTTATCACTTATGTTATAGGGACAAGAAACAGTGGAGGAAAACTTAAAGAAACAAATTTACCTCTGACTGTTACAAACAGATAAATAATTATATGGTTATATGACATATTTTTAATCTATTTTTGTTAGTCATAGATTATGTGGAACCTCCATCATAAGAACATAATACATGAACTGCAATATCATTCATTCATTCACTCATTCATTCATCTTCAGTAACTGCTTTAACCTGGTCAGGATTGCACTGGATCCAGAGCCTATCCCAGAGTGCAAGGCAGAGAATTCATTGCACCAGTTCATCGCAAGGCATCATACACATACACACACTCGTTCACACTTATGGGCAATTTAGTGTAGCCAATCTGCCTACATGTTTTTGGACAGTGGGAGGAAACTGGAGAACCCAGAGGAAACCAAAGCAGACACAGAGAGAACATGAGAAACTCCACACAAATCAGGGATCAAACCGAGGACCCTGGAGCTGTGAGGCAGCAAAGCTACCCAGTATAATATGCATTTCATATAGTCTGTGTTTCTGAAACTGTAGGGGGTGAACTCCTAAAGCTTCTGAAACATGTTGCTTGGACAGCTGATGAAGGACTTTTTGTCCAAAACATCTTGTTTCACTGGAAACCTTTAGTATCCCAGACTAAAAGTTTTACTATTTACATATACATACTGTATATATTTAGATATAATTTCTGACAGCATCTTAGCTTTACAGATTTTCTTTTCTAAGATTTTTTGCATAATACTGTTTGTGTAGTAGAAACTGTTGTAGATCACTCAAATCAATCTTAGCAGAATTGAAAATTATCAGATAAAACCAAAGCTATGGAAAGCCCCTAAGACATTCCAGCACCTAGCAGCAGGGTGTATGATGCAGGCTGTTGTGCCTGTAAGCATACAATTACCAAATGGAAGGAATATGGGTTGGACTCTCCTGAGTTCAAAAAGGAGGAACCACTGAGAGTAGTAGATAACAAAGCTAAGATCCTGTGGGACCTCCAGATCCAGGCAGATAAACAATTAATAACAAACCAACCAGACATAGTAATAATAGATAAGGAGCAGAAACAGCAGTGGTGATAGATGTAGCAATCCCAAGTTATGATAACATCCAAGGAAAGGAGAAATACCAGAGACTAAACGAAGAACTAGAGAGAATGCATTGGGTTAAAACCAAGTTGTCCCATGGTGATAAGGGCACTTCAGGCTGTGGCCCCTATGTTGAAAGAATTCAACAGATTCCTGGAATGACATCAGTCATACTCAGTTCAGAAGAGTGCAATCTGAGGAGCAAAAAAAAGAAGAAAGACAAAAACACAACAACACCAAAAAAAAAACAAAAAAAACCCTGCACCGCACCACTCCCATGTGCAAGGGAACAGACCATCCACCAAGATAGAAAAGCTGTTTGTTTCCTACACTGCCATCTTTCATCAAGGTTAATGAAAGACACAACAATTTATTATACCTAGCATCATGTTAACACTAGAAGTGACTATTTCTCTACACAGCGTTGGCCTAGCTGAGCATGTATAATCTTATCACCCTAAACCAGCTGTTTCCCTTGTGTGTAGGTAAACGTTCGGCTGTGGACACTTGAGCCCACCTAATCGCTTTGGGTCCACTCTGCCACTTAGAAACAGCTTTAATCAGAGGTTGGTTGTTAGCTCAGGTCCCCCTCCCTACCCACTTTCTCTCTTTCTCTTTGCTGGGGAGGCAGGAAGAGGCCAGGCTCTCTGGCAGACTCCCATACGCTCTCCCATTCCTCCCATCCGGCATGCCTGATTCTAGTTCAACCCTTTACAAGACATGCCAGGACCCTTTGTGGGCCAATACAGGGCAGGCAGAGAGAGAAGAGCAGCCTCCTCGAGATGTCATTATTCCAGGGGAAATTGCTGCTCTTGCTAGTGGCTGCAGCTGGGCGATACACTGTAACAGGCAGAGGCATTGGGAACAATCAGCAAGAAAAGGGTACTTGAAAAAGCCATTTTGTTAGGCACGAGGGTAACGGTTGCTGTTTATTTTTTTGTAATTGGCTGTCCAATAATGAAACAACTATTTCACATGTGAATCAGTATAAACTTATGATTTTTATTGCATGAAATACTGGATGTATCAGTTTTAAATCTTGGTACTTCTTGCTTTAGAAAAAAATATCCAAAATGCTAGAGAATGCACAAATTTGAATGAGTAAATGTTAATAGATTTACAATGTTAGATTTTTTTATTATAATTTATTTTTTTTTTTTACACAAGAAGGTCCAGGTGGATAAAGCAAATTTCTCAGATGTCTTCAAAAAGCCCAGCGGTGCATCTGTACATGTTTGCACATGTGTGTGTGTGTGTGTGAGGTCTATCTAGCAGTGATGCAAATTAGCTTGGCATCCTATACATTAATTAGGATTCCCAGAGGAGTAAATGTGAATCGTGATTACCACTGCTGCATCTTCCAACTCTGAAAAAAGAAGGAGTGCTGTACTGCACATTTCATTGCTTGCCATTAACTGAATAAAATCTACAATTTTTTCTTCTTGTGACATCAAGTGTTTGATAGAGAGAAATGAGAACTGCACGTCATTGCCAACTTTTATGTTTTCACTTTTGCATGTTAAAACTGCACAGAGACTAAAAATTCTCTTCACTGCTTTTATGCAAATATTCCATCAAACTTCTTTTTGTCATATGCTTTGACATTTCTCACAGTGCAGGTTCAACTTGCTTCCACTGTCAGTAGGAAGAAAGACTCTCTCTCTCTCTCTCTCTCTCTCTCTCTCTTTCCCCTCCCCTGCAAGTGGGGAGGTACTCAACCGTGGCTCCATGGCTGTGGCTCTCTGAGCTGGGAGGGAGCAGAGCAGACATGTCGGAAACCTCCCACGAGGGGCCCCGTGTAATTCGATGCACGCTGTTAAAGCTTAGAGTATATTGTCTTCTCTTGCTTATGAAGCCTCCACCCACTGGCCCACCCTACATTTAGTGGATCATGTGACTCTGGTAAGTCATTTGCAAGTACAACAGTTCTCTGTGAGCCCCCATTCATTTCCTGAGAACTACCCAGAGCAGCTGAGAGGAGAGGAGCAGAGGGGAGGGAGTCTCAGAGAGCGAGCGAGGAGAGGAAGACAGAGAGAGAGAGCGGACTGTATAAGGAAAACAGTTTCTGCCGCTCTGCAGCTCCTGATCAGGTCTGTAGATCTATATTTATATAATTATTCACTCTCATTTTCCTTGAGTTCTCAGTTCTGTTATTTTCCATGTATAGTGTTTTGTTGGCTTGTCAGTGGCTTAGTTCTGTGCATCTTGTTAAACTGTCATTATGCTGTCACGTCAAATGACAAGTCAGATCACCTCTTGTTCATGTTTCTGTACAGCATTACATGAACATCCCAGGCAGGCGCTGTCAGAGACATTATGGATTTAATATTTCTATAGAAAGAACCATTCTAGATAGGCATTTTTATTTGCTTTTTAGTGAAGTGTTGTGCAGCATCACAGCAGTTGTCTGGTAGTTTTATTTGTACTTGTATGAAAATATTTGGGCTTCTGTTTTCTTTTCTTCTCTTTTCTTTTTTTTAAGAACTTGCTGTTGATTGCTGAGAGTGTTTTTCTTCATTAAATGTTGACACACTTTCAGAGATGTGTGTGTGTGTGTGTGTGTGAGAGGAAAAGGATGCTTGTGAGTAGCCAATGCTCATTCTCTTCATTTACTTAAAAAGTTTGGGTGTTATAGTATGTGTATGTGTGTGTCAATATATGTGTGTGGAAAGGGACAAGATACTACAATGACAGACTTGCTTCTTCACAAAACGCAATGGCCAATGGGTTAAAGCTTGCGAGGCTTGAGTGCCGGTGGAAGGACACCAGAGGGGTGGGAGGTGTGTGTGTGTGTGTGTGTGTGTGTGTGTGTGTGTGTGTGTGTGTGTGCGTGTGGGGTGGAGGCTCACAGGCCGGGTGTTGCAAGGGTGGTGTCTTGGATGTCATCTGCTCCTCTGGCACTTGCAGGGGAACAGTCATTGGTATTGATGGCTGGCTGTCAGTGCGGCTGTGGGCTGGCCTGTGGCTGTTCTTTTCAATTACAGCAAACCTGGCCAGAGCTGACAGCAAAGGCATTTGTACACAGGAAGTGGTGTTGGGCTGTAGGATAGTGTTGGGTGTCAGTGTGTACTGACCTATGGTACTTTACCCTGTATTATTGCTTGCCTGGAACTGTGAGGCAACTGGTCACTTTAGCTGCCCCCCTGCTGCTTAAGGCTATTCAGCTAGAGAGATTATGTCCTATTTAACTTTCACTCTCTCTGTATTTATACCCCACTCTGCTCTAAGACACTGGGATGTGTGCATGGGTCTGTATGAGCTACAATACTGATTAAGAAGTTTTAAATGAACTCTATTGAAAAGGTACATACTGTAATAAAAAAAATCAATTGTTTACTTTGTACACAGAAACACAAAATCAGATACCCTGATCTACACTGACCAGCTTCACATCACCTCTGATCCATACAAATCAACATCTTCTTCCTTTCTTTCAAATGCTTTGAAGAAAGAAATCCATTGCCCTTGTCTCTGTCAGGAGCTTATTGAAGCATACCGTCCCTGGTTCCCAGATAGCAATTAACCAGGTATGGGGGTTCAATAGTAGCACACAATCATCAGAGGAAGGTCTGCTTATCTTCTTATCTCCACCGCTTTCCAGTTTACTCAGCTGCATTGCAGGATTCCATTAAAAGTCCAGTGTGGCCTCAATTGGGGGAGGAGTGTTCAAAGTTAACCACCTCTGTGTTGCCCAGAGGTGTGTCAGGTTAGGCCGAGAGGGTGCGGATTATTGATGGGCACTGCCTGAAGAAGGACACCTCACTAGAGGGGTCAGCCGGTAGAATCCATAAAAAGCGCCCTTCATCCTCAGGCAAACAGGCTCCAGGGCTGAGTTACGGCAAGAGAGCGCCAAACTAGACTTATCTGTGGATGACCTCTGACCCTGAGCTATGGTAATCCAACCTAAGTGACAAATATAATAGGTACTGAGGGAACGCACACAGTGATTAAAGAGATGCTTTCATAATGTACAGTGAAAACAATAAGCCACTCAGTCCAGTTCCTTTTAGGGAATGATGGATTCAGGAGTGTATATTGGATTGACACAGTAACCTGAGTGTGTGTGTGTATATATATATATATATATATGTGTGTGATGAGTGTGTGATTTACATATATATTTGTGATTTGCCTTACACCACCACAATAGATTTGAAATCAAACAATCAAGACAAATGAAGCAGATAAATGGTCTGGAGTTGATATCAGGTATTGAGTTGGCATTTGGCAGCTGTTCGACTGGAGCTACTAATATGAAGTCCAAGGAGATCTCAATGCAAGTGAAGGAGGCCATCATTAGGCTGAAAAAAACAACATAAGTCTATAAGAGAGATAGCAAAAACCTTAGGTGTGGCCAAATCAACAGTTGGGTACATTCTTAAAAAGAAAGAAAGCATTGGTGAGCTCAACAACATCGAAAGGCCTGGAAGCCCACAGAAGACAACTAAAGTGGATGATCGCAGAATCCTTTCCTTGGTGAAAAACCCCTCAACATCAAGAGAATTCAAGAATACTCTGGAGAAGGTAGGTGTATCATTGTCAAAATCTACAATCAGACGCTGACATCAATGTAAATCCAGAGGGTTTACAACAAGATGCAAACCACTGGTAACATTCAAGAACAGGAAAGCCAGATTAGACTTTGCCAGAAAACATCTAAAAAAGCCTCCTATGTTCTGGAATAAGATTCTTTGGACTGATGAAACCAAGATTAACTTGTACCAGAATGATGGGAAGAGAAAAATATGGTGAAAGAAAGGAACAGCTCATGATTCAAAGTATACCACATCATGTGTCAAACATGGTGGAGGAAATGTTATGGCATGGGCATGTATGGCTGCCAAAGGAACGGGCTCACTGGTGTTTATTGATGATGTGACTGCAAGTAGCAAGATGAATTCTGAGGTGTACAGGGCTATACTCTCTGCTCACATTCGGCCAAATGCTACAAAACTGATAGGACGCCACTTCACAGTGCAGGTGGATAATGACCCTAAACATACTGCGAAAGCAACTCAAGACTTTTTGAAGGCAAAGAAACTGAATATTCTTCAATGGCCAAGTCAGTCTCCTGATGTCAACCCAATAGAGCTGCTTTTCACTTATTGAAGACAAGATTGAAGGCAGAAAGACCCACAAACAAGCAGCAACTGAAGGTGGCTGCAGTGAAGGCCTGGCAAAGCATCTCCAGGGAGGAAACTCAGAATTTGAGTTTTGAGAACATGGGCTCCAGACTTCAGGCAGTCATTGACTGCAAAGGATTTTCATCCAAGTATTAAAATTATGGTTATATTTACAATTATGTCACTTTGTCCA
>CM040979.1:9562977-9599986 GCA_022985145.1 Pangasius djambal | reverse complement strand
GCTGCCATTTTGGTATCTGTTTTTTTTTTTCTTTTTGGATAAAGGGTCTTGCTGTGGGGGTTATGAGCTTTAAGGCTTGTTCACTTTGTCCACTTATTGTGTTTTCTGCTCAGGGTAAAAATAGCCTGTATGTACCTAGACTACATGCCAATGTTTCTAAACTACAACCTTGCCAGGTTCCAGCACAAGCCTCTGAGGATAAAGTCATCACTTCTACCACATTTACACAGTTCATCTGGATTTTCTAAGATTCTCCAGTTTTCTCTCTCAGTAGGAGCATATTTGTCAAAGTTATAGGATTAATGGAAGCAACAAGATGAGAATACAGTTCGTTTTAAGAAAGACATGATTTGTGACTGGTGATTTTAGCCAAAGGAGGATTGCTAAGGGGGTCCTCTTAGGTAAAGTGCAGTGATGAGGACATACACACACACACACACACACACACACACACACACACACACACACACACACAGAAAGAAAGACCTCTCGCTGGGACTGAGGCAGCATATTCCTCTTGAGTTCAATTCAAAAATGTCCCAAAAGCATCCAGAGTCTTAGGAGTGACTTGCCTGCCAAGGAAAATGCTTCTTATGAAATGGAAAGTCTGAAGTCATTTACCATGTGCCAGAAAAGATTAACAGATGAAAAAGTGTCCACCAGAGTATAGAGGGCTGGGGTTAGCGGCCCTGCAATGTTAGTGGACGAAGTGTGTGTGGAAAATAAATTACACAATGTCTACGGAAGTTCACTTTCAATTCAACTTCAGTGAGAGTCGGAGCTAATACTCCTGCTAAGCTTTTACACAGTCATTCCACTCTCACTGCTCCAGTGACATGATCTGTTGGCATGTGCTCTTTGAATGGACAGCACTGAAGTGATCTGTGAGAGTGAGAAGTGGAAGGCTTAATGCCACATATGTGGGTGGTGCTGGCAGTGGTGACAAGCTCTTTAAAAATTAGCAAAAACCCAACAGAATTAGCCTGGCAATTGCCACGTAATGAACTGGCTATTCCCATTTTTCACTAAAAGCATGACAAGTTCCTGTGAGAAACACAGAACAGCTCCTTTGGTGCTCTGCTGAGGTTGTTGTCAGACTGACTCATCATATTGGGGGTGTTTGGAGGGGCTTTGGAGAGGGAATTGGCTTTTGAACTGATCTTTCTCTCAAACACAGTGAGAGCAAGCTGGAGGAAGAGCAAGCTGGAGGAAGCCCTCTCCTCCTGTTCTGTGTGAACTCTCACCAGCACATGTGACTTTTGATGTTAATACCAAGAAGATCACTGTCTGAAAAATGAGATAGAAAGAGGCAGGAGAACCACTGCTATAAATCCACAAACAAGACAAAGTCAAGAAGCTTTGGGCTTTGAGTGAAAAATAAGATATATTGCATACTTACAGTATAAATGTACCTTAGGAAAACAAGGAAGTTTACTTACAATGGAGCAGTAGCAGCTAATTGCTTCTGTCTTGAACACGTTTATGAAATTTTATTTTATTTTATTTTTTTCATACAAGCATACCCATAACAATCCTTTGTTTGCCCCTTGGCTTGTGGCAGCAGGGTCAGCCTTTGAGGCCCAGATGCCCACTCAGGGCACTCAACATGTGAGAAAAGCTTTGGCAGAACCAATGTAGCTCATCTGTTAGGGCTCTACTAAACCCCACTGGAAAAATCTAACTCCTCGATAAGAAACACTTCAATTTACTCCAGACTCTGCCCAGACTGTGCATCCATTCTCACATCACTCATGTCAGTGCAATACTGGGTTTTGAGAAACACTACCAGATTAAGTCTGGCAAGAATGCAAAAAAAAAAAAAAAATGCAGTGAGCCCCTCGCTGTAGAGGGCTAAATGCTCAGTGCTCTTTTAAATTATTATGTGGCGGGGTCACTGTTGGATCTGGAAAGGTCACGCTTCTGCGTCCTGGACTGTCACCTCATATTGATCCGCTTGTCATTTGCTGAGCTCCAGTCTACACTGATTCCTGTCCATGCAATGCAGTGGCCTCCATCAGGTCCCATCCTCAGAACAGTGCTGGATCTGTGAGTTGTCACGGGAATGCCATCAACCTCTCCTCCCTCCTGGGCGATCACTTTTCCCATTGGCCATTTCTAGTTGAATTGCCCTCATTCTTTTCATGAGCCTCTTGGGGGCTGGTTCTAGTGGTGCATGGCAACAAGTTGCCTGAACACTCACCTCCGTTCACACTTGTGCTCACACATGGGATCACCATTTCACTGGACAGCCATAGTGAAATGAAAAGATGATCTTTAATCTGTTCTCCATAACAGACACAGGCATATGTACAGGATCACACAGTGTCTTGACTTGCCCTGTCAATGGCTACATTAAGAGAGCCCTTTTTCTTATTTTTTCGTAGTAGCTCTATAGACATAGAAGAGTGTGGTTTAACAATTTATTTTTGTTGCTCTTGTGGCAAAGTTGGAACAACGAGAGATGCTTAGTGCAAATGGCATTCTTAATGAGGGGCAAAATGTACATTTTAGAATTAAACCTAATTTTTGTACTTAATTTCCACTCATTTATTAATTAATTTAATATTTTTGCTTTTGTATTCTAGCTACTTTTCACCAGTAAAATCCTTCACAAATGTTCTTATACATACAAAATCAAACAAAAACAAAACATAAGACTGTATATTTTTGGAATATCTTTGTGGCCATCAGAACAGGTGGTACAAATGCACAAAGCAGTGCGAAAGAGTTTGGGTTTGAGTGAATGCATTATCAAGAGGTTAACCATGCTGCTGTGATAGCTGCTGCTCAGATCAGCTTATGAACTCACACGAGCTTGTAAAAGAGCGTATTTTTCCCCATTGGCAAGGTTTCTGCTACAAGCACTGAGATCCTCCACGTGAACAGTCCTGATGACCCATTGTAGGGCCTTCCTCTCCTTCAGTTTGGTGTTCTCGAACCACACTGTGATGCCTCTGGTGAGAATGCTCTCTACTAATCCTCTGTAGGCCTGGGTAAGAGGTTGGCAGTTCAGACCGGGTTTTTTTCAGCAGCCTAACTTGTTTGACCAAGTCAAGTCACTGGCAATGTACAGGCCCAGAAATTTAAAGCTGTCTACCCGCTCCACCTCAGTACTTCTGATAAGCAGTGGCTGTGGAGGAGGAGCCCGCTTCCTGAAAGCTTGGATAAGTTTCTTGGTTTAGGCTGCGTTTAGGACAGGGTCTGCATATGAGCTATATTTAATAGTATGATTTTAAAAAAAGAAACTTTAACTGTATGTTTTTAGCAATGGAACAAATTGTGTCACTACATAGACTACTACTGTCTGATTGCTTTACAAGCCAACACATTGTTTAAAATGAAGTACTTGAAGTCCGGGAAATGCTGCCTTATCCCTGATTCTGTGCTAAGAATGGATATTCAGTGGCAGTAACCCATGCACATTTTTGAACCAAAATGATTTCTACTCCCACTGCATCACCTAGTAAATTCAGCACATTAATTTATAAGTATTAAATTCTTTTTTTGGGTTGGCTAATTATGATAATTTCCCATCTCTTCTGAAGTCCAGACAGACAAAAAAAAAAAGCCAATAGTTAACATCAAAGTGCTCCACACAGTTATGTTAATAATGTATTTAAACTACTTCCTGTGAAACAACCTGCTTGTTCTCCTTATTGATTTCCCATTAGAGATGTCTTGTGGGGTCTTTGTGTGGTTAACGCAGCCAGAGGTTTCCTCATATATCTACTGTTTCATCTGCTCACCATTACTGTTGGAGAGTATGATAGCATATGATGTGAATAGATGACAAATATAAGGTTTGTTTGCAGGCATATAAAAATGGCTCCCTGTCAGACAGCAAGGTCTCTGGTCACTCGTAAAGCTCATGTGTTAATCTAGAGGCACAGCAAACCTCAACGCTCCAACTTAGGTTGCCATGGTAACATCATCTTGGTCCACCACTACCTGAAGACATCCTCATCACAATACATGTTCACTACAGCCTGAACATGCTTTGTATGTAACAAGAAACTATGGGCCAGGTGTATGTACGTCAGGACGTGCATTGCAAAATCCAACTTGATGCGGCTGCAAGATGCATTCACAATTCGTCTGACATTAACATTCAGTTTATTAAGGCTGTCGCTCATCATGCAAACTGCACCTGGAACCGCCCACTAAATGCACTGTGCGTGTGAGTAAATTGCTGTGTGAAAGCTGTGAGATGGTGAAAATGGAAAACGTACAGACAGAGAGGACTAAAAGGGTAATGCAAGTTCACTATATATATATATATATATATATATATATATATATATATATATATATATATATATATATATATATATATATGTGTGTGTGTGTGTGTGTATATATCTGTGTAGTAAATTGTATAGATACATTTTGAGTAACGTTGCCAGGTTTCATCACAAAAGCAGCCCAATTAACAAGATTCTAATATGGTGCCAAAATTATTACACATTTTGTAATTATTTAAAAAAAAAAAAAAACTTTCAGCAATAATAAAAAAACAACTCATGTTGGCAGTCTAATAGCAGCCCATTTCTGTGGGAAAAGGCACACAACTGGCAATAAAGCTCCAAGCAATACTCATGGCGTTAATTTACACCTTTTCGGGAGAGGTAAGGCGTTGGACAAAATTATGTGCAAAAAATTGGCCATTGCTAATTGATGAAAGTTTAGTACACTTTCCATTACATTTCTCCAACTCTTTTGTTCTGACTTTCAATTTTCTTGCGTGATCTTCTGTCAAATGGTTTATGGGTGAAAGACTGTAAGCTCTTTTGCTTTAACTTTGCTTGGGTCATGTACAGTGATTGCATATGGTCAACTGGCCCATTGACCTCATGTAGCAAAGTCACTACTGCATTTCACAAATCTATAAATGCTTGCGTTCTTTTGGTAAGATCCTTTATTGACCACTGTTACGGAATGCTCCAGAAGTGTTAGCCATATCAAGGCATACTATTTGGCTGGCAGACAATTAGGCAACTACTAATTTCACACTCTAGTGTGCTAGGGTTAATTCGCTAGCTGATGGCTCTCTGCAAGCCGAAACGGCCTGGGCCAATTGCTGATTTGGACTGTTGCAGTGGCCTATGCCAGGAGTGAAGTGTAATGGAGATGTTTAGAGCATATCTGCTATGCTTGCATTTCTTCATATGCTGCTGCTAAAAAAAATAAGGGAGCGGGTTACCTCAGGACACCTCCTCCTGAGGCACGCTCGTATTGTTATCATTGGCTCCTTCTATGAAGGTCTCGTGTCTAAAAGATACAGCCTCATCCCCTCACCTCCACTCTGCCAAGTGCAAGATACACTGCTTGCATGCATGCTGTATGGAGACTATTGGGTCGAAGGAACTTGATAGTCACCCACCTGACTACATTATTTTCTCATTTGCATCACGACTTGTCCAAATCATGCTTGTCCTAAAACAACTGGATAAGAGCCTAAATTGAGAATAAGATACACCAGAATATCACTTGTTTTTTGATTAAATCTTATAGTGTTAATGCCTGGCAATGCTATGCAAAGTTAAATTGGCTTCAAAAGCTGCGAGAATTAATGCATCTACTGTTATTTTTCTGTGTACTGTCAGTTTTCTTCTGATGTAGACGTGCTTTCTTTGCTTCAGTGCTTTTACAAATGACAAATTGAGTAGACACGAAGGAAGAGATGGCCTCAGTGGGACTAGTAAACCATTTCATCTTCCCACTGTGGCTATGCTCTGAGAAGTATATTAGCTTGTAATCAGATTCTACCAGTTCATTAAACCTGTCTCGCTGCTCGTCTTTAGCTGTCGTGGCCGGGAGGTGGATGCATTTTTCACTTTTCTGTTTTTCAAGTGCCTCTTACAGTGAGGCTCAGGCCAGAGGGGATGGTGGTAAAAAAGACTGCAGTCTTTTGTTCCAACATAAAGCCACCTAGGGCAGTTTTCATAGAGAAGCAGCTTCTATAAGACAGTCTGTTGTCTGTAGGTCCTTTTTGTCTGTGTGTGTATTTTTGTCTGTCTCCCTATGTGTGTGTGTGTGTGATTTAGCTGGTCACTTAGGTAATGCAGAACCTTTTGTCTTATCTGTGAGATCTGCGAGTAGATGGAATTGGTAAGAGCTACGGCAAAAACTGCTGTTCAGGTTAAACATTATGGAGCATTTTCTTAGTTGTTTGTTTTTTTCCTCTATGGACTGTAATACAGTCAGATGAGAAATCTGGAACAATGTTTATATTTGATACACTCATTGGACACTTTATTAGGAACACATGTACATTCATGTGATCTTAGCATGGCATGACTATTTACCGTATTTCAGAAACTTCTGGTAACCTGGGATTTTCATGCACAACAGTCCTTAAACAGTCCTAAAAAAAAAAAAAATTCTCCAGCGAGTGGCACTTCTACAAGCGGAAAAACCACGTTGATGAAAGAGGTTAGAGGACAATGGCCAGACTGCTTTGTGCTGATAGGAGGGCTATAGTATATCACATAAACACTCTTTACAACTGTGAGGAGCAGAAACAGCATCTCAGAACGCACAACACATTGAACCTTGAGGCGGAGGGGCTACAACAGCAGAAGACCACATCAAGTTCCACGCCTGTCAGCCAAGAACAGGAATCTGAGGCTACACTGGGCCCAGTTTTGGAAGATTGGATAACTGAATAAATGAGCAGGCGTACAAGTGTTTCTATTAAAATGGCAAGGGAGTGTATGTTATGTACCAATGCTGATATTGTTGCTGAAACACACATTGATAAATCGGGACTATATCTGCCTGAATTTGCTTTATAATTTTTGTTTTTAATTTTAGAACATTTTGATTTTGCAATTTTATTGTTAAAATGAAAGATATCTGGATCTGCAGCTGGATGGCTAGGATTAGGTTATGAAGCAGTTAAGTTAACGGAGTGTTGTTTAAATATTCTGATGAGTTTTCAGTTATTTGTCAAGTCACTGCATCTGTCCAGTGAAGATTTATTTTTAACAATAACATAACAATATTGATATCATTACAATGTCACATTACATTCCTAGTGATCTGTTTATTGCAGTATAACGTGTTTTTCAGGCAATATATTTTCAGGCAAGGTTTTTAGTTTGTGAAAAGGTAAACCACATGTTCAACTGCTCTACTTTTGATCTACACTAATTACTCTAGTCTCAGCCAGTGTGTAGGATCCCATTATTGCACAGAACCATCTGTGTGCACCATTTTAACAGGCATTTAATGAAAATGCCATCACAGATGTGTTTTCTTGCTACAGGCCATAAAGTAGTTGTTTACTAACTACATACCTTCATGCCACCATCAGCCACTCCATTGTATTCAGTGTTTCCTGTGCAGTGCGAGTTGCAGTCCACTTCAGTGAGGAAAAGCTGAGGAATCAAATATGAGTGCTTAGTTATGGTAAACACGACTTACCCAAATCTCACCTCTCTCTCTGTCTCTCTCTCTCTGTTTGTCCTCATAGACGCCATCAATAACAGGATGTTAATGCTTGACGGAATGCCAGCAGTCCGAGTCAAAGCAGAGCCTCTGGAATCTGAGAGAGGGGTAAGGAAACTGTTGCCTTTTTACAACACCCTACATCACTTTTTCTGCATGTTTATCTAATGTACCGCCCCACACCCCTATGCTTTGACACACAAAAAACTTGCTTTTCTCAGTGTGATAGCTTAATTACTCCCAGGCATGGTACAAAAGAGTTAGAGGTACATGTGTGGGAGGGGTATGGCCCTGATGGCGCTGTAGGATGGGAAGAGATTCACAGCTGAAGTAAGAATGCTCTCAGGGTTTCCAGTCAGGGCCTCTGCAGTCAGCCTGGCCGTCTTGGCAAGACACAGACACAGATGCACAGACACACTGCTGCCTTTCTCTCATTCTTTATTATTTATTTTTTTTAATGTCATCGTGTGTGTGTGGGTGTGTGTATCAGTCACTCCCTTTGCTTCTACTACATGTCTATGAATATTGAACTGTGAGATGACCTACAAACTAGCTCTATTTGTACTCACTCCCACTTACTAAAAATGCTAGTGAGTGTTATTTTTTTTTACTGTGTAACCTAGTGAAGTGACTTTATTTCTTTTTCTTTCTGAACAAAGAGAAATATATGAAAAGTAATCTGTCAATCCTACACATTTCCTACATGAGTAATGCATGATGATAAGAAACTCATCTTGCACACAGAGCACTTCATCAGAGGAAGTAGTTCTGTCTGTGTGGTGGTTTATTTAACACACTGTTTAAGCGCTAACTAGCTGCTAGCTTTCTGTTGATCCACAAACTGTTATAGTGGGAAATGTACTACATAGACAGTGTCCCTTTAAAGGACATCACATCACACCAGGATCCCAACTTTCAGATGTGGTCTTCATCTGGGTGGAGATTTGCCAAGATCGAGCTGGAAATGGGAGTGAAAGCCTTCACCCCAACGGGCTAACATAAATAAGCTCCACCCCAGACACTAACCTCAAATTAAAGCAAAATGCAGTGAGACAGAAGGCGAGCTGGTAGGAGTGAGGAGGAGTGAATATGAAAGAGTGGGCTGACTGAGGTTTAGAAACACGCTGCTTTCTGCAGAAATGACATCCAAACAAGGGAAGGAAATGTGACATGTGTGTTGTTTTGGCTTTCCCACAAACCTTTTGATTTAGAGCAATGTTAGTTTGGCTGAAATTGAAATCAGGTTATTTTAGATTGTATTTAACAGGAGGTTCACGATCACTTTACTCACCCATGCATTAAAAAAAAAAAAGTTTTATGGTGGTCTCTTATAATGACCTGTTCTTGAATCACAGTGACATTATACCTCTGTAAATGCACAGGCCACAAATCATTTGAACTGTTTTGTTTAATGAACAGTGTTTAATGTAATGTTTTGATCAGTTAACACATTTAAACAAATTGCTTTGGAGCTGAACGAGCCAGGTGGATAATGTGGATTATTATTATTTTCAGTCAGCTCAGACTTAATGTAGTGTAGAGCTGTGTGTGTGTGAGAGAGAGAGAGAGAGAGAGAGAGAGAGAGACAGAGAGAGATGTGCCGGTGATTCTCTGGAGACTTTAACCACATACTACACACATAGTGTATACACACAAATGCAAAAACATACACTCAATCTCCTGGGTGCTAAACATATCTTAAGAGTACATCTGCTGGATTCCAGTAGACAGGAAGGAGAGTTCAGCCAGGTTAAAGTGCCTTTAACCTCGCCTGCCTTCGAACAGCCTGCCTGATTGTAGTGCACTCGCTTCGTAGAAAAATATGCTATGTTGTAACACAGCTCAAGAATACAAGAAGTTATTCAGTAATCACATTTGCAACTAAGGCTATGGTAAAATAGTCCTGCTGCATTTCCTCAGTCTCCTCAGTGTGGTTAACCAGAAATGTTGTCATTGTCCATATGATGAAAAAAACATTTTTATCAAGTTCGAGTCACTCAAAACGAAGTCTTTCAATTAGACACTGCTGCTAAATGTGTGGCAACCTGGGAAAACCCATCACAGTGAAATTTTTTGACAATTTCCACTGAACTACAGGTTTCTACAACGAAATATGTTTCTCTTTTGCATGTGTCTGAGTCACAATTAAAGTTGTAGCATTTTAAAATGAAAGCTAAGGCTGATTATTGATTTAATTAGCACATAAACATGACAATATATGATATGAGCAACTTTGATCATAAGCATCATCCACATCAGTATCTGTAGTTTCATCTCCCAATGTAAATATCAGTCACAGCATTTGACGCACTGAAGCCTCATTGTTGTCTCTTAACAGATCGCTGTTTGCTGAAATAATCCCTGACTAATTCAGTGAGTTGTGTTCTGTTAGCTGAATATCCCTTTTTTTTGTTAGCGTTCAAACATTGCAGCTTTGTCCACTGCCATCTCTACAGTGTAAATGATGGCGTCTGTGGATTGTGGATAATTTGACAGCTAGTATTTAGACTTTGTGCAAACTGAATTGTTTAGGCTTATGCTCATTTCGCTATGGTTGCATAAGGAAAGCATACTTAGCTAGCAATCTAGCAATTAAAATACAAATAATTGATAAAAATAAAAACATTTCTACATTATGTTGGCTGCTTTCTTAATGTAGCCACAGTGATGGGTTTTCTCAGACTGCCACACAAATCCGATTCAGTTGTACCGTAACCAGGTTGTTTATATCCTTTTATGGGAATTACATTTTTCGGACCTTACACAAAAATGTTTTTTAAAAAAATGCATTGAGAATTACGCAATCACACACATCCTGCTTACATGTGAAAAATAGACCTGTTAAATTTTTTTTTTTTATTGATTTCTATTGTGTTGAAAAACCTGGTTAGTCATTGTTAGCCAGAGTGTACTGCTAATAAGAGTGAAGGGCTAGTCTTTGTTCTGAGAATCACAAAAGCTTTTCTTTCTGTCCAATCAGCTGAAACTTGTAATCCTGACCTTGTGGCCATGGGTTCTTACCCCTAACAATGCCCTCGGGCCTTAATAGAATAACTGCTGTGTTTTAAAATCATGTGTCACTACTACATTAGAAAATGGCCACCATTTGTGTTTCAGACTGAGACGCTGCTTCATTGTGCTGGTGATTCAAGGGTCGGCAAGACTTCCTGTAGGCTTAAAATGATTGTGAAAGCATCGTAATAGCATGACCATCCACCACCATGTTCATTTCAGCTGCCATGGTGATTGTAGAACTTTCCCTCTGTGTTTAATGTGCTGCTCTGTCTCGATTAGCCGAGAGTCCAAGCACAATCTTAATCCTGTGTCATCTCTCTGCTTAGTGCTCTCACTTCATAGCAGTTAAGACTGCACTGTGGACAGACTGCATTGTTCATGTTTCTGTAATTTGTTGTTCCAGCCTGCTGCCCGTTTAAGATTTGTTAAAGCTGGTGGTTGGGAATGGTCTCAGAAATGCTTAGGGTAGGAAGTCAACAAATATCTTGCACAAATATGACTTTAAAATGTTTGAATAAAGATGCAGTTTGAAAGTCAGGCTGCCTTTGCAGGTTTGTTATGTTTGGATTAGCATTGGGAGTAAGTGCATGTGTGAGAGGGAAAGAGAGGTTGGGGGACGCCCTGGCTGAGCCACCAGCACATAGCTCCTCTGAGGCACATGACAGTGCCAATGTGGGTCAGGAAATTGGGCCCATATGATGTTTTTGCAGTGGTGGAGAACAGATTTTAGTGGAGATATAAGTGGAGCCAAGAGGGATGAGTCACAGGAATTGAGAGGAGAAGCATAAGAGAGACACAACTGCAGCAAATGGCACTCATCCCAGCCCTGTGATGTCATATCTTAAACCTCCAAAATAGTGTCACTGTGTGAGGGAGCTTATCTGGGTGAAAGTTTGTGAGTTGCAGTGTTTATACTCATATATGTGTTGTTGCCTGTTTTGAAGCATACTGCACAACAGCTTGGATATGACTTAATATCCTTGTTTATGTCTCTGTCTCTCCTCCTTAGTCCCCTAAAGTGCACAGCTACCCTGATATGGAGGCGATGCCCCTTCTCCTTAGCAAAGTGAAGGCAGAGCCACCGGAGGACCTGCTCTCTTCTGAGCACTTTCACACTCAGACAGAACCCGTGGACCTATCGATCAACAAGACTCGGTCCTCACCTCCTTCCTCCACTGCCTCGCCTATCACTTCGGCCTTCTGTCCATCCTCCTCTTCGTCATCATCCTCACCTTCTGTCATCGCCTCCATCTCTTCAGGAAAGCCCTCAGTGTTGACTCCTGGGCCTCTTGTGGGCTCTCCCTCGGGGGTCCGAGGCCAGTCATATTTACACATCATCCACCCAGTGCCGCCTTCCAGCCCCAGCAAACTGGCCAGACAGGTGCAGCGCATCCCGGTGGTGGTGCAGTCACTGCCGCTAATGTACACTACAGCGGTGCGCTCACCCTCCAACCATCTCAACTCCACCATCATGGTCCCTCTGCTGGATGAGGCCAAGAGCCAGGGAAAAGGTGAGGAAGAGCTTGTCACTGCGTAAGTCATTTTAGCTCAAACTGGATGATTAAGATGGTCTGAGGCCAACACCCACAACTGATATATTTACTGAATCTGTTAGGAGAAATTTCCATAATTCTTTAGTAATATAATTTTCAGGATTTTTAGATGTCTATTAATTTCATACAAAGATTTCTCAAACAGCATAAAAATATTTTTATTTGATATTTAGTTCAATTTTATTTGTATATCAATTTTAACTATGATGACAGTGGCAATGAAAAATTCCCTGAGGTGGTTTGAGGAGGGTCTAAATGCTCTAAATCTTCTGCTGGGTAACACTGGATAGTGCGATTATAAATCGTTACTCTGCTACAAGGGTATACTATAGTCAGATAGTACTGAGTGAGTTGAAAGGATGTTTAGTATAAGTCTTTATGATTACAGCAGCAGCTCTTAGGTCTGCTAAAGCTCCTCATGAGGTTAAATGTATTAGATTAGACATAAGTATTCCTTCCACACTACTGTGGATCTCCTAAAAATAAGTAAAATAAGTATGTTTAATTGTGCTCAGCTGCCTGTGCAGATCCTGATGTGTACTTTCTGTCTGGCCCTGCCTCATCCGTGACTTGGGTCTTTGTGCCTCAAAGAACCCACTTGAGATCAAAGATGAAAAGAAAAAGAAAAGACTCATAAGAAAATGTCAACAGCCTCTGACTCAAGTACAGACCCTCACCTGCACTCTCTGTTGGTGTGGGTGTCTCCAGGCACTAATGTGTTTTTGGTGAGCTGGGGGGGATTTTGGAAGATGAAAGTGGCTTCTCCTAAGTGTGATATTTTTCCTGCACCTTGGCCTCCAGTTCAGGTAACAGAGACCAGACTCGGCCCCGCGCCACACTGGCTAATCAAAAACACACGTCTCGGGCCAAGCTTTCCCCCAATCTCCCAAGACCTCACCGTCTGTTCAGTTGGGCTGCATTTTAAAGCGAGTGAGTTGCAGGGAAGGGCTGGCCCAAACCCACCAGGCTCTGGGTGTTGCTACTGAGCAAAGATCAGCCCCGGACAGGCACTGGGGTGCTGTGTCTTAGTAACAAGTTGTTTATCTGGGACTTGTGTTGGTCCCAAAGGACTGGGCATGGCTGGGCGCAGCTTGCGGGGAGGAAGGAGAGGAAAAACAAAGTTTGCATAATCGGGTGGGACGGATATTGAAGGTGGGTGGCTGTTTAAGCAGCATGGACTCCACCCAGGGAGCTTTACTGAAGCACAGAGGAAATGGAGTCAGGCTTGGGTGGAGTCAACCGAGTGGCGGTCTGTGATATGGCTATGAGATAGCACAAGTTTGGGGCACTTACAGCCAAAATCACAAAGCATGCACACACATAGCCCGCGTACAGACACACAGTGCGCGCTTGCACACACACACACACACACACACACAGGTTGGCTATCATTTTAAAAGGAATTGTGTGCCCTTGTCTACAGCTCGGTCTCTGGTGAGGTTACCATGGAAACAGGCTTAGGCTGGAAACAACAGCAGAAAGAAATCCTGGGGTTTGCTTCACTACCTCTTATGAACTCGGCTTTTGTCGCTGCCTTTATATGGACATTTTCCGAAACATACTGACCAACAGTGTAGGTAAATTGGATGGCTTACTGCAGAGCCATTATAGAGATCACTGTTGGCTCTGAATGTGTGTGTGTGTGTGCGTGTGTGTGTGTGTGGGTGTGCGAGCGTGCGTGTGTGGTAGAAGGCCACTATACTGGGCTCTGTTTAGTCAGAGTAGAAGGAGTCTGAGTAAGAGGCCCATGCTCCAGGCTCTAGTAATGAATCCAATGAATCTTTAACGGGAGGAGTTGTCAGAAGTTCTGCTGAGTGTTTGTGGCACTTCAGCCAGGGCTGTCCTCTCCAAGTCACTGAGATACTGTAGATGGGTTTTCCTGCATCATCAACGAGAAGAGACACTGCCTCATAGAATCTGATGGACTGAGCACTGGGGTCACAGAGTGCAGTTACATTGCATCTAGTGTGGTGTAAGATGTGCATTATATGCTTGGAGCTCTGTCTGGGCTGGGTAGTCTTTTTTTTTTTTTTCCAGCTCAGCATGGGTGGAAGAGTGTGTGATAGTGTGTAAATGCTGACAATGTGATTCTGCCCAGGTGCTGAAAGACAGCATACAACACAAGAGATATACAATTGGTGATATAAAAAGGAAATGTAGAATCAATATCCCAGGAGAAGATCATTTAAAATTTTTAGACATTTTCACTGAGAATAATGGCTTTGTGAATATAACATAATACTATAATCAGAAAGAACAAATTATGAAGGAAGAAATTAAAAGAATACATTGGTGTAAAGTATAAAGCAATAATTGGAATCATAAAGACTTGCATTCTGTCAATAATGTTCTTATCATGTATCTTTCCTCTGACTGAATCAAAAATAAGTAAGAGTTGCTGTAATTTTATTTTGGAGACAACAAGAGAAGTAATGAAAAGCGAACGTAGAGGACCTGGTGCTATAGGCTTCACATTAAAGACAAAAACTGCTGTATGTAAAATTATATTAACTGGTTTATACAGAGAATAAGAATAGATTGGTAACATTTCAAACTGGAAAAATAACTATGGTCCATTACTATAAAGGTGTGTTTTCTGAATCTGTAAATAAATATAAAACCCATAATATAGACTGGATTAGTGACTATGTCAAGAAATCTATCGTGTATATGGCAAAATGGTACTTATAGTACCAAATAAGTATAAAGAAACTATTTTAAAAAAAATAAGTTAAAAAATTATGGGAAAAAACTGTGTCACATCTATCAGATGTTCGCTGGAGCCGGTTTGTTAAAACAGCAAAAAGTGTCATGCCTTGTGCCAAACATGAAATGCTTGAACATTTCCTTATGAAATATTACCAATCTCATGAAGTCCGAGAGGAAATGAATAAAATGTTTAATATTTGAGTTGATATTAATATGAAAAACTATTTCATAATGTTCTAACTATTTGATAATGCTCTGTCACAACAGAAAAAAATAAATTATACGGTAATTTGCAGTATAAAAACGATTAAGATGACAGCCAATAAACCAACAGACATTTCGTACCTAGAAACACTGTAGTCAAACTCAATAATGACTGAAATAGAAAGAGGAACATTTTTGGGACATTTTTTCATTTGCATGTATTTTGTAACGTTGGGCTGTAAAATATTTTATATTTTGTGCTCACCGATAGATCAAAAGAAGAATGCTAAAGTTTATTTAAACCACTGACTAGCTGATTTCTCTGCAGCTTATATGCTGCTTGCATGGCTAATCAGAGAAAATGCTACTCTTATTCTCTGGAGACTTTGATACATTGTGATGCATGGCTGACTATGCATTGGGACAGAATATAGAAGATGAGGTGTGGTTTTAGGACTTTACTAACACGATTTTACACACATAAATGCACGCACACCACACACAAGCATGCACACACACACACACACACACACACACACACACGAAATATTCAAAATAATTCTTTATGCAATTAACAGAACACGCCAGTGAATTAAATTCTAATTATTCCAGAGTATAATTTCTACACATTTCCTTGTACTGAGACAAGAACAGAAAACATATTTACTTGAAACTCTTATAATGGTAGTCAATGGTGATTTTTTTCAGTAAGCATAAAAAATATGTGATTATAGCATGCAAACTGGAAACTAAAACTTATATACTAATAAACATGTTAGGATGAACCAGACATAAGTGGATGTTTAACCAGTGATATGAACTTGAAAGTTGAAAGTTGAAAATCACACATGTGTTTATTGTAAACCACTAACGAATAATTTTGTGCTATGTGTGTGCATGTACAGTATGTGCATTTGCCTGTGTAAAATCATGCCAGCCAGTTCCGAAGCCTACCCTCCAATTTCTATATTTTACCAACTGGATTATTATCATTACAGCAAATTGTGGTTAATGTTAACCAATTATAGTGATGCATTTGGCCTTTAGTATGCAAAAGAAATTCCACTTTCACAGCTCTGAGTGTAACTGTGTGTAAATGTACATTGGTAATGCAACTAACTTGTTCTCTACCTCACACACCAGCACAATCAGACGTAAATGGCTTGTCACCAAGACATATCAGAAGTGACAGTGATGATGACGACCTGCCAAATGTAACCTTGGACAGCGTCAATGAAACAGGATCCACCGCCCTGTCTATAGCACGAGCAGTGCAGGAGTGAGTAAAATTTCTATACACGCAAACACACTATATATCCAGTCTGTCTACGCTGACTAATGTTGAGTCTGTTAAAAAGAGAGAAAAAAAACTTGAGTTATGAGTGGGAGTGTAAGCATATTGTAGCATAGTACTCATGATGCACACAAAAGATGCCCACCATATTCGAATGCTATTTTCTGCCTCCATTCAATGCCGTTTTGCCTGCACAGATTGAAAAGGGTTTAAATGCTGAAGTGGGTTGTGGAGTGCTTCACCACTGGCAAATCTGTCATGAAGCTGTCCGGGTGTCTCAGATGATTGAAGGCACCTCTCATTAGAGTCAGTGCCCTGGTCTCAGCCAGGCTTCTGTCTTATCGTCTCTTATAAACTCTTTGACTATTCCTTGGCCAGACTGGTTCAAGTGACCAGCCGTCCTCTTGTTATTTAGGCAAACTGCTTGGAAAGTATTCCAGGATTCTGCTCTGTGTCACAGCCTCCTGGAACAGTGCAGAGTAAATGTTTCTCTTCGATGAGAGTGTGCTCTGGATGTGGGACTTCGCTTCGGCTGGCATGCCAGGGCCAAGGTTTTACCAGAGGTTTTAAAAATGTGCTGTTTGACTGAGGTGCTTTTTGGGTGTTTACAGAAGTGAGGAAGGGTTGGGATGGAGATTCAGAGAGAGAGAGAGGGAGAGAGAGAGAGTGCAGCTGTATTCACTCTAGCTCATAAAATGAGATTATTCCACAGCGCTGTTGAATTCTTGAATCTGGTTGCTTAGAAATTGTTGATTAATTAATTAATCTGTAACAGCACAGCTCTGACAGTGCCGACTGTAATTCAAATCACAGGTTTATACTTAATTCACTCGTTCAAGTATATTAACAACACATTCAAAGAGACTTGTATGGTGGATGCCAAGCAATATTCGAAGGCTAATAATAAACAGATTTAAAAATGTGTTGTTTTTTAGTAACGAAAAACTTATAATCACTGATATGGTGGAGCATACATGGTGATATGCTGAATGTTCTGGTAGAAAATGTTTAACATTTATGGAAGGAGTCTCCATTGGCAGTTCTTTGCAATGGCCACAGGAAAGTCTTCAGCACGGAGGGCGTTTCAATTTCTCAATAACATGAAAAACTGCATTAAAAAATTTAAAACTAGAGGCGAAGGACTACTTATACCTGTGATTACCGGAGTGATAAGTGAGAATAGGAACTAGCTAACTATAAATGAATAAAATAAGTATGACATCTTTGGTAATTGTTGGTGAACTGCTGTGGTATAAGGGACATAAAACACTATGGTGCAGTTTCCATACATTTACACAACAAACATGAATAGTTTCACAGTTTTAGTGTTATCAACAATGTGGCTTAAAACTGTATCTATCATCCAACTTCACAGCCTTTTAACAGTGGACTTGTTCTGGTCCTAATTGCTCCAATTCGCTACATGTCATTACTGCTCTGTAGGGTGAGTGTGTAGGTGTAGGTGCTTGGGTTTGTTGGCACTGCCTCACCCTCAGAGATGAAAATAACTCTCGGGCACAAATAGCTGTCAGTGTCCGCTCTGAATAACCTCGGACAGGCTCCGTCTCATCCACAGTGCTTCTCTTAAGCAGAATGAGAGGAAGCTTTTTGCACCCTGACTCGACCTGGCCTACAAACAGCATATGGCAGCACTCAGAGAGAGGGCGACAAGGGCTATCATTCTTAAATGTCACTTTTTATGAGATGTGAGTCATCAGATGGGCTGCCATGCAGGGGAGTGAGGGATAGAGGGAGAGGTGATGATGGCACGATCATCAGTTTGTGCACCTGATCAGCCCTGTGGGGGAAACTTCCAGCTGCCTGGAGCTCCGTCGCAAGCACTCTCCTCCCACGTGTGTATAAATCTCCTCAGGTGATGTGTGTGTGTGTGTGTTGGTGTGTTCAAGTGTGTGTGTAAAATGAACCACACACGTTCTCCATGGCATTCTCCATATTCATGAATGCTGGGGGGAAGAGATGCTGTTCTATTATTAGAGTGGCCCTGGCAGATTCTTCCCAATTCCATAAGTCTCTGGGGCCATTCAGCCAAACAGGTTGGGGAATTCATGTGCACACAAACACACACAGACACACATACCAGTGTGCTTGAACACCTCAACTGCAATTACATTTTTTTCTCTGACACCCTCCCACACCCTCCATTGTCAGTGCTCTAGAGTATAAGAGTAGCCAAAAACCTCACTGAACTAAAATGAATTAGTAAGTAAGGATAATTAGTAAGTAATCATCCATGTAACCACTTCTAAGTAAGAACGTACACTATACAGTGAAAAGTTTGTAGATATCTGACCATCACAGCCATATGTGCTTTTTGAACATCCCATTCCAGATTTAGTTCCCCCTTTGCTGTTATAATAACCTCCTTTCTTCTAGGTAGATTTTCCACTAGATTTTGGAATGTGTCTGTGGTAATATGTGCTCATTCAGTTAAAAAGCATTAGTGAGACAATGATGTTGGGCAAGGAGGCCTGGGGTGCTGTCGACATTTCAGTTCATCCCAAAGGTGTTCAGTGGGGTTGAGGTCAGAGGTCAGTGCAGGCCACTCAAGTTCTTCCACACCAAACTTGGCAACCAAGTCAAGTCAAGTCAAGTGGAGTTTATTGTCATTTCAGCCATATACAAGTACATAGTGAAACGAAACAATGTTTCTCCATGTCTCCCATGTCTCCCATGTTTCTCCATGTCTCCCATGTCTTCATGGAGCTCGCTTTGTGCACAGCGGCCAGTTCCAGTGAAGGGAAATTGTAATGCTACAGCATACAAAGACATTTTATACAATTGTGTGCTTACACCATTGTGGCAACAGTTTGGGGAAGAACCACATATGGATGTGATGGTCAGGTGTCCATAATTTTTTGGCCATATAGTGTATCTACTGACAACCAGTCAAGTAACACACAGTACTCGCTACACAGGATCAAATTTATACTTCAACACAAGTGTGTGCTAATTTATACTTTGTCTACACAAAGGGTTTCCTATTTTTGCTTATTCCTATTAAATCAGTCACAGTATATTTCAGGGATTTTATTTAAATAAACACATGACATGAGATATGATTCAGTTTTCATGAAAAGGTGAATGAATGATATCATTATTACCAACAACTATCACACACTATGGGCCTTTATTAAAGATAACAGACTTGAAAATTTTAAAACAAACAAACAAACAAAAAAAAAACGTCACACTAAGCTCTGTGCACTGGGTGGAGTGCAGCTGCAGCGTTTGGCTCTGGAAACTGCTGCCAGTTTATACACACTTATGATTATCATGTCTTAAGTCAGGCAATGATCAAGCTGCACAGACCTGCATTAGTTAGGCTGAATCCCAAATGGTGCCCTTTTCACTAAATATGCTCACTACATAGGGTATAATATAATGCTGACCTAAAACATACTGTATGCAGTGCACTATATGCCCAGTAGAATGACAACTATGATTCAGAATATTTATTTATTTGGTTCAGAATATTGATTTGTTCTATATAAATTTAGTAAGAATAAAAAAGTACCCTGTTGTACAATTTTAAACTACTCATACATGCGCAATAATAATGAATTTACAATTTTCACATTTATTTCCTTGCATAAATGTATCAGAGTAGGAGTAGTATTATTACTGCCCACCTCTGATGGCCGCTCTTTCTGGCTGTTCCACATGATTTGGCTTCACTGTAGCTTAGTGTCTGTAGATTCTTCAGTTTCATCCTCTTTCTCTTTCCTCCTGTTTGCCTTAGTACAATCACTAGGCTTGTGTTTCAGCTAATCTTGCTAAAATTCTGTCGAAGTTGAGGCACGAAGTATTAAGACACTCATTAATTACAATTTATTACTATTGGCCTTTTTGGTTAGAAGCTTCAAGTGGCTTCATCCTCTTACACGGTAGATCATGGAGCTGCTGAGATAAAGGAACAAAAAATGTACAGTCCCACAAACAGAGGCCCCCCAAAACACGCACTCACACCCGCAAACCAACACCCGCACACACACACACATACACACTCACCCGCCCAACACACACACACACGCACGCACACACACAAAGGCACTCACAGACAAACACAAAGCCAGGATGTCAGGGTTATGCAGGGTTCAAGGTGTCCTGTTTACACAGAGCTGTGTGTTGTGTTGCACTGTATTTATTAGCCTTTTCCTCACCACACAGCTATACAATAAGACCTGCGAACTGTGTTTTATGGATCAGCTGAAGAGGATTGAATCAGACATTATGTATGTGCTTCTTATGGCGTCCTCTGGAGTGAAGTCAGAGTGTAAACATCCTGTGAGAGATCTCGCTGCTGAAAATCTTTCCACTGTAAATCCTCACTGTCTCCTCGCTAACTCCCCTCCGTACTTGTCGTCCTTGCATAAGGGGCTTTTCGAAGTTCCGACCTCCCCCCCTCTTTCTTCTTCAGTCTGCAGTCTCCTCTTATCCCACTACTGACATTCATTTGGATTAGAGATATACTACTATTATGTCTCTTTCTCTCTCATTCTCTCCCCCTCTATTTTTGCCCTTCCTTTCATTCCTTTCTCTCTGTAGCTTCCTACACTCTCCCCGCTCACTCCACTGTGTGTGTATATGTGTGTGTTCGCTCATTCTGAGCAGAGGCAGAAGGGATCTAGAGTTCAACTTCATTTCTGACACATAGGCTCATATCCGCTAGGCCTCAGCCTGGTCACGTTCCAACACCAACAGGTGATTTGTAGAGCAGGGTGGAAACAGGAAGTGGGCTGAGTGTGGTGGAGACAGCTTGCGGGAGGCATTGTCTGACTCCTCCCCCTCAGGTCTCACCAGTTGCCCGGGCCATGCCAATCACCAAGCAGGGGGCCAAAAATGAGAGGATTGAAAAAAGCAATAACTATCCTCTCTGTGCAGTTTTTTTTTTTTTTTTTTTTTTAACATATTTTTATTCCACTTTTAATGCACAGCGACATGACTCTGCTCTGTGATCCTTTTGTGTTCAGCTCATACACTCCGCAACCCACGTAAATGCACTGCTGCCATTTCTCACTATTGAAAAACAGCCCCACACTCACATGTATCAATATTCCATTACCCTAGAGCCATCACGAACACACACATACGTTAATAATGGCCAGGGTTTTTTTTTGCCCATTAGTGATGTGATGCCATAAAATATTGATTTGGCCTGAAAAGGCAGACCAGTCTCCATTCATAACACAGCGGTGAGCTATCATTAATGGTAGCAAATAAAGCAAAGAAAAACAAAAAGCTCTGAGCTCAAAATTGGTGGTTGGTTTGAGAAGAGAAATGATCAGGCTTGGCTTCTTAGTCACCTTGCTGAGCCGAAATAAATCAGTGCTAGAGCACCATCCGGTGGTTAACAATGTAAAGGCCTGTCTCTGGAAGCTATCAGATTTCAGATGCTTTCTTTCTGGTAAGTTATCAGAGTGTAGTGTTAATATAAATAAGCCTGAAGAAAAAATAATTTTTTTGCTTGACAAAAAAAACAAACAAACATAAATGTATTGACATAGATAGACTATTGAGGTTGCAATGTGTTCAGATACAGAAATATTTCTCATAAATCGACATTTTGTGTAGTAGTGTAGTTATTCCAAAGTCCATAGAATACCTATCATATATGTATTTTAGGTGTATGTGACAGGCAAAAGTGATAATGAACACAGTAGTATTATTTGCATTATGTAAGTGGGGTTGCGGGGGCGTGGTGGCTTAGTGGTTAGCATGGTTGCCTCTCACCTCCAGGGTTGGTTCAATTCCCGCCTCCGCGAGAGTTCGTATGTTCTCCCTGTGCTTTGGGGGTTTCCTCTGGGTACTCTGGTTTCCTCCCCCAGTCCAAAGACATGTGTTGTACACGGATTGGCATCTCTAAATTGTCCATAGTCCACAGTGTGTGTGTGATTGTGCCCTGCGATGCGTTGGCACCCCGTCCAGGGTGTCCCCGCCTTGTCTGAGTCCCCTGGGATACCCTCAAGGCTCCCCTGCGACCCTCTGTAGGATAAGTGCTACCGAAAATGGATGGATGGAAGTGGTGTTGCACTTGAATGTAATATGGGATTAATTTCTATAGAGTTGCTTTTTTCATATAGCTAATATGTTTTCACATTTGTAATTGATCCAATATGGTGTCAGGTCTTGCCTTTAGATCATTTATATTGTCTTGTTTTATGCTATGGTGTTGTAAAACACCCATATTAGTATAACTAAAACCACAGAAAAGCTCTTTGTATATAGTGCATCCCTATGAAACAGAACCAGAAACAACCCTTTGGGATTTAACCTTGAAATATATTGCTCCTCTATGCTTCTGCTGAAAATATATGAATCAGTATACCACTTACGGAAGCTTAAACTCCACTTCCGAATTACTCATGGTTCTTATTTCTCATGTCACAGTTCCATGTCACCGTTCAGTATTGAGAGCATGAGACGGCCACGGCGGTCCGAGTCTCCAGACTCTAAGAAGAGGCGCATTCACAGATGTGACTTTGACGGCTGCAGTAAGGTTTACACTAAGAGCTCCCACCTAAAAGCACATCGGAGAACACACACAGGTTAGTCAGTCACACACAGAAATACACATTTCAATTCAATTCAAGTAATGTATGTACTATTAGGGTTATTTGATAAAAACCTTTTAGGTGTAGTTTATTTGGCTGATTAATTTTCATTGTTTAGTAAGTACAGTTGAATGCAAGAGTTTTCATCCTGTTAGAAGATGAAGAAGGCAAAGTGATAAAAATTTATAGTAACCAGATCACAAGTCACAAGTGTCACAAGTAATAAAACGGTAGATATTAATAAAAAAAAGAATTGTTCAAAAAGGTTATCAGTTTACTCTTATCTTTATAATAGCCTTTACCACAGTGCTGTTGAATTTGTGATTGCTCGGTAAGAAGATGTTGATTCATTTTCTTTAACAGCTGCTCTGACAGTAGTGCCAGCTGTGAGACAAATCACAGGTTTTTATTAATGTGCTCATCCTAATATCCCACTATGGTAACAACTTACACAGAGACTTGAGTAGCAGAATCTCTTCATAAACAGATTTGTGTGAAATCATTGATATGATGATTTATTTTTTTTTTGCCACATCAAGTTTTATTTCTTATTTAACCTCTTTTGCGTCATTTGAACAATGTTCATGTCTTCTCAACAGTTCTACATTCTTTCTGATATAGTTCCACCAATCTTTGCCTATTCTATTTTACATATGTGTTATAACTCTGTTATACCTCACTGCTTTCTTTTAAATCAGGTCTGGGGACTGACAGAGCTGTCGAAAAAACATCATTTTTCACAAAGAAACCATAGTAGATGCAAACCTTTTCACTCACCTGTAGCAACACTACAGCGTATTCTCATCATGATATTTATTGCATCGTATTTTTCTAGGTGAGAAGCCATACAAGTGTACCTGGGATGGCTGCACATGGAAGTTTGCTCGCTCAGATGAGTTGACGAGGCATTATCGGAAGCATACGGGGGTGAAGCCTTTCAAGTGTGTGGACTGTGATCGCAGCTTCTCACGCTCAGACCACCTGGCCCTGCACCGGCGCAGACACATGCTGGTCTGAGTGAAGGCCACCTTACACACCCTCTCTCTCCCACACACACACACGTGCACATGCACGCCGGGGGAGCTGGGTCTCTCCTTGCACTTGTTCAGCTGGGCTGGACACAGTCATGGCCATCCCAGGCCCTGGTGAAAAGTGAGAGAGAGGAAGTTTGAAGGATGCATGATGGACAGAATGTGTTGATAGAGCTGAACAGGGTCTGCCTCAAGGATGGAGCAAAGCTGCTCTACAGATCTGGACTCATCTTGAAGTTTCAGGACATCTTGAACTGGAGCACTTGTCCAGATCCTGGTTGTTAGTTCTTGCGTGAGAGTTCTTCTGTCTGCAGTTTTTTTTTTTTGTTTTTTTTTTTTAATTTAGCATCCTTGTTTAGTTCTCATTTAAAATGTCTGCTTCCCTTTTGCCATCAACAATGTGAAGAACTGCAGTATTGAATGGCTTCCTCTTTTGAGATCTGGAGCTTGATATTGTAGACACAGCCAGGTTCCTACAGGAACAACATTTTCATAAATCTCGATTTCCTCCTAAGCCAGCACACCTGATTATGGGGAGTCATTTCTTTGGCAACAGAGAAGAGACCCTGAGTCAGCAATTCCTGAGGTGAGGTGGCTGGAGATTTTTCATATAACACAAGTCTGCAAATCATCGAATGAGATTATACACACAGCAGGTGACACATCACGGGAATCATGCGGTTTATATATTATAATTTTTTTTTCCCCCTGATGTTGGTTTTCACACTAAAACTGTTTTCTGCAGCACAGGCACTGAAGTATATGGGGTACATTTGGCTTTAAGAACTCTCAGCTGGCATTTTGCTGTGCTTTATGGTGACAAACAGGGATATAAAACAGCGCATTCAGTTCTGTGATTAGCCAGTGAGTATGATTGTACTCCGTTCATATGATTTTATGTTTGAATTATTTTCCCTGCTTAAGCCTTTTCCTATTATTGCTGTGTCACAGCTTTGAATAGGATGGGCCCTGAAATAAACTAATACAGTAGAGCACTATGTTCGTCACACACAACACTGACCTCCACCATGTTTGACTGGCTGACACAAAGCTCAATGCCCACTTTGGCTTTGAGAAAATTTGATTGCAAAAAAAACCAAACAAAACAAAAGCGCAAAACACTTCTGCTAACACGAGCCTTTGATGGTGTGATCCGTTTTTTGTACTTGAACGGACAGTACAAGCCAGGAGAGCAATACACTCACTCTAGAGTGACGAGAGAGGGAGACAGCCCTCTCATGGCTCTCTCACTTACTCCATCAGCAGAGGGCTTTCAAAACATGGACAAATCGCTGACTTTCTACCATTGCCACTTGTTTTTCTATACTAGAGAATCTTGTATATTTCTAATGGATTTGTAGCTGTAATTTTTACAATAGCAATAGCATATTGCTATTTTAATCTCACACCTGAAGGATTTGATTGCACTCAGAAGAATAGATTTTCTTTTTAAAGAGCCATTAAATGTGGCACTACAGGTTTGCCCAAATGAAGTTCATTTTGTTCCTATAATCCCTTATGACACACACACACACACACACACACACACACACACACACACACGCGCAGATAATGTACACAATTGATGTAGGGCATTTAATGGACATTTCTCAAGAGTATTCTCATCATATTTTAAAGTATTTAAATTTTTTTTAATTAAAAGAAATCATTGAATTTCTGCTTTTGTCACTCTGAATCTGAAATAGGTCATGTAGTTTTTTTTTTTTTGTTGGATAGTGCACTAGTCATATATAATAGTGCAATAGTTTTGTCTAGTGCACTAAACAGTAAGCTGTTTTACCTTCATACTGACTCCCAAATACAAATAGGCCACTAGAGGGCGATCAGCAAAAAGAAGTTCAGTAAGGAACACATGAAACACATGGAAAAAAAAATAAAAAATAAAAAGACAAATCTTATATGTTCATATTTGTGGCAGTGATGTTGTTCATAAGTTTCGTGTCCAGTGAGAAGGTTAAGTCAATAAGTCATCCATTCTGAGTTGCCAGATGGTTTGCTCATCTTTGGTGGCCTTAAGATAAATATTAGATGATATATTAAATGATGTGACATATACAAAATCTGTTTTATCCATCCCAATAACATCATCTTATATACAATGTTAAAGCATCCATTGTACGATGGGAATGTCATCAGATTGGTGTGAGAGTAGCACTTTCAAATGGCCAGTAAAAGCCTCAGTGATACATACGCACACACAACATGTGCAAATGCACACACACACACACACACACACACACACACTTGTGCACTGCTGTTGGAATCTCCATATCCATATTATGAACTAACTAATCAAAATTGAAATGCAGTTTTGTGAAATGCTGTAAAAGGAATGTGTCCAGCACAAAACTAACATGACCAACGTCACCTTGCTTTTTTGTGATCTGAAGTATTATAATCTATTATGTTTTTGTTTATTTGTTTGTTTGTCTACACGTGTGTTTTCTGTGGTACATGGGCTTGAGTGTATCATCGGCACCTTGTTTTTATGAAGTATGAATATGAAATGAATTATTTTCAGTTAGACATAACATTAATCACCAGTGTATCTTATCATCTTATACTGTATTTTTGAGAAATCTCCTCAATGTGGGGCACTTCATCTGCATATTGCTATTTTATGTAAAAAGAAATCTTTTAAAATGTTGTAATATATGTGAAAGTGAAAGTATACTCAGTTTTGAAGGCTGTAAATACCTATTGAGAATAGGGCTTTTTATTATTATTATTATTTTTTTTAATACAAGGGAGTAACTTTATACAACTACAATACAGAGATGATCATTACCAGTTGGTACACAGTGTATAATGGGACTGTGTGGGAGAGTGTTTGAGGTTTTATCATCTTAAATGCTTCTGTTCCTTATGATTAATGTGTAGGGATTAAACAATCCATCTAAATGTACACAGTGCTGAGGAGCAGCTGCCTCTGTGCACATTCAGCCATTTCTAATACTCTCTTACATGTTTTTATACCAATAATATTTCACAAAACGTAAAAGGAAAAGAAAAAAAAACAACCCAGTCAAATGAATGTCCCTTTCCAAACAGTATTCAAGAGCCATCAGCATTTTTCTCTTTGCTGTTTTTTTTTTTTTTCATTTTTTTTTATTTATTTTTTTTGCTGTACTGATATCAGTTAAATTTGTATTTGGCATCATTTCTGCTCCTGTACAGTGAAAATGTTTGCCTATAAAGTGTATTAACAAATGTGCATTCTCAAATCAGTTTTATACAATTTCATCTTTGAAAAGAGAATGATTTAAAAAAACAACAACATTATTATAAGGGAGCATCCATTTTTTTTTTTTAAATTTTAAAAAGAAGTATTACTTTCTGCTCTGGCATTCTTACACTTTCTGTCGCATAATTTTGTAACGGCGAACAGGGTCAAAGTTATGCAATAATGACGAGTGCCTAATATAGTATACAAGAAGCACATGTAGAAAGGCAAAAGATGCCATAAGCACAAAAGTGCATCCGGTACCAATAAACCTGTACAAAATACCCAACCTAATGTACAGTACCAAGCCTGTTTGTAATGCACTGAGCCTTACGGACCATTTGAAGACAACATTTTAAATGAAAGCTGTGAACATCCGCCCATTAATCACATAGTGAGCAATGCTGTATGTGTCTCCTTGGGAGGATTTGGATGGATATACCTTACACTTACAATATCAACTTGACTGAAGGACACAGTTTCTCCATTATTAAGGTTGACTTTTACCTCTTTGATATCATGCAGACCAGAATTTGAGTATGAGGCATCCTTACAGCTAAATTTGGTGCCTACAGAGTGGACCTACAGCACAAAAAAGACAATGTCGCTTTGTAATTCCTCTGTGAATGCTCGTTTCTGATTTGTATTCAACTTATTCTGTACAGTATTGCCTCAGTTTCAATATCAACTTCATTTCTTAATCTAAATATTTACTTTATTTTGTCTTTTCTTTCTGATATTCTGTGATTATCGTTCTTGTATTTATGTATAGTGTACGTGTATTGTAAATATATATTTCAGAGCTTTTCATTTTGTGACATTTTGCCCTGCTTTGCTTCAAAGGGAATCCCTTCACACTGAATCCTATCACAGAATGTCTTCATTTCAAATAAGAAGAAAAGTGTTTATTCTTTATTTTAATTCTCCAGAAGGTGTCTAGATATTATGTGCTTTTGGTTTTCTCTGTAGTTTCATTTTATTTGCTAAAGATTGAGCTGTGAATTTCAATTGAGTTTTAACATGATACTTGTATGATAATCTAATCGGAGGCATGGAAGTTAATAAAGTTGCATTTTGTATGGAACACGCATGACTGGTTGAAGTAGGCTGATGGTAGCTAGTTTCATCTTGCAATTCTGGGAAGAACTTGCGCAAAAAGTGCTTTCTAAATCGTACTTGACAAAAGCCACTGAACATAGCATTACTTTCACAGGAGACAGGGTGTGGCCGTATGACACACAATACAGCAGAACTTCACCTGCCTGATAGATTTAACCCTGTAATGTATATCAACTACCTGTGACCTCAATTCAGTACCGTTCCCTTTGGTGGGTGAGCAACAAGTTGAGCTTGTTTCGCTTTTTTATCCCTATAAGCTGACAATTATAGTCAATTATAAACGCTTCTTTTATTTTCAATGACTAGCTGCATTAATTATTTCAAAGGTTAAATCAGGACAAAACCAGTTAGTCCACATGCACACATAAAGCCTCATTCGAGTGAAGCGCTTCATAAATCTTAATAAACAACAGACAATTTTCAGCATCGGAGCAATGAGTTTCACTGCCTAATGTACAGTGAGCGACTTCAAGCCCTTCCAATCATGATTAAAGCCAGCATCAGAGCTAGAGAGTAAGTAGTGAGCAATCTTCCACTTCTCACTGGCCTATAGCTCTTTTCACGGAGGTGTAACGTGAGCGCAGCGCTTTCCTTTTAGACTGACTCATCACACTTGTCCATGTGTTTCTCGCAGCCTAATTAAAACCATCAAAACAATATAATAGGGTACAGGTAGTCAGGAAATCCACACTACACCTCCCAATGTTTTTGTCTTCTGATACATTATTCTACTGTGAAATATAAAACAAATGGACAAGGATTTATTTAATATTGTACATATGAGTAAATCTGTACATGCTTATGGTTTGAAAATTACAGGCTTGCACCAGCACATAAAACAACACCCGATTCTCTAATAATATCATTACTTTTTTTTTTGAGACCAGTATTTGCCGTATCAATTCAGTTTAATTACACTGTCATTGTACCACACCTATTATCATTCAGCTATGTGCCTAAAGGGTGGCAGGTGTGGTAAGGCACATGGCAGGACACAATGCCTAGAAACACAGTGGCAGGACATGCCAGTTTAACTTGTGCAGCAAGGGAGTTACTGTAATTTATACGAGATTATGTGGCAATAATGAAGCATGAATTGGTAATGAAGTATGGAATCTGTGACTCAAACGCTGTCCAAATACAAATGCATCACAGTATTTCAAAGCCTTTGCTTTTAATGTAGACACGAATTGAGTTTATGAAGTTAGGTCTTGATGTGAACCATATAAAAGCCGTTAGATGTTATGGTCCTTCATCAGAATTCATTACATGGTCTCTGTTATCATATTATATTGTCACTAGGAGAACAGGCGGAATAGTTTAAAACATAAATGTTACCGTACAGTAGATACAATGCACTGTAAGCTTGACATGTACAAAATGAAGTGTTATCTGCTATAGCTGTTATATCCAAAAACTATCATGTAGTTCTTAACTTATCTGAAAGATTTCTTTTAATCGTTAAAACCATCATTCCCGTAGCTCTATTCACAGCTCTATATGTGCATAGAGAAGTACTTTATACAGTAAAAAAAAAATTCATCTGAAAAAAATAAATAATAGAGCAAATGAATTACAATATTTACACATAAAGCTATTAATGTCCCAAATAAAATATTTAAAATCTCATATAAATGATGTCAGTTTCTGTAATGTACTTTAAAAATAAAATCTTCCCCTACAAAAACAAAACCCCACCTAAAATGGCTCAAATCATTTAGCTGTGACAGATAGACAGGAATAACTGAGTGAAACTTCTATCTTTGGTATTTCAGATTCGATTTCAATTGTTTGTTTATTCAGTGCTTCACACAAGAATTTCTGAAACACTTTATAATCAACTTGCTCTTTGAAAATGGCTGTTATTAACAGCACGGGGGTTTTCCAAATACGTTTAGCTTTCAATTTCACTTGGGCAAATGTGAAATTAACTGTAAGGTGCAATGGATTTAAGAATATTTAAGAATATATTCGCATTATAAGTGATTTTTATGTTTCAAAATATGGAAAAGGCACATTTTTATGAAAAAAAAAAATACTACTAGTACTACTAATAAAAAAACAGCTGATGGAAAAAAAAAAACCTCCCAGCTAAGTTCTCATCATGTAGTGGCTGTGTTCCACAGGGTTACAGGTCTAGTGCCAACACAGTTTAATACTTGTGCCTCATGAGCTGCCAAAACCAAAGCAAACCCAACACACCCAAGTTCTACCGACAGAAAGAGAGGACGCTATGAAAGCCAGTGTGGCATTATGGTTCTAGCTCTGGTGTCTCTTCATGTGCAGGGCCAGGTGATCAGAACGTGAGAAGCTGCGGCTGCACACCAAACAGTGAAAGGGTTTAGCACCCGTGTGCTTCCTGAAGTGGCGCGTCAGCTCATCGGAGCGGGCGAAGCGCCAGTCACAGCCCTCCCAGGAGCACTGGTACGGCTTCTCTCCTGAAATCAGACACGGCGCCATACAGTTACGACGTGCTGGAGATGCCATGTCTCTAATGTTGAATAACTCATACAGGAAAACTAGAGGCCTAATGGACATTTCAAGGTATGATGGAATAGAGTAATAGTAGCTTTCTCAGCCTTGAGCCATATAAAATCATTTCGTATCTCATGAGGGGGAGCTAACACAGCTTTTCAAATGCATGCCTGTGTTGTACTTCTGCTCAGTAACATATCAAGTACACTAAAAAAAGAGAGAGTTTTTACTTTTGCAATATTTGTAATGAAGGTTTTTACCTGTGTGAGTCCGTAAGTGTGCTTTCAGATGGGAGGACTTGGTGTAGACTTTCTTACAACCTGGTGCAAAAAATAAAATAATAAATAAAATGAGCAGATGTGGAACGATGAGTTTGAGCTTGAGCTCTAATATTAATGATTTATTCCACACTATTTCTGAAACCCTGATTATTTTATGCAGGAGTGTTGGGAATGTCACACTGTATTAACTGATACTGTTAACTGTACCGGTTTTGTTAATTTGTAATTATCACTATTAACACTAATTCTAGTTTTGTTTTTGTTTTTTTGTAACGAGACCTCTACCATGATCCTGTAAAGACAGCACGCACTGTGACAATCCTACCACCAATTATACACTGATTTTATATTGCTTATTATTTTGCATTAACTTTTTTCAGATGATAGAATCTATCATGATGAAAGGCACAATAAACTGACTGGAGCACATGAACACTTCTAAAATGTCTCCTAGATCCACCTAAGATTCTAAGGGAAGTGTTTTGATTTCTAGCTAAAATCTTCAAGTGCTGTGAGAGGTAATGTTTGCAGCTCAAAACTGCAAAGCCAGTTCTGGTGCTCATGTATGACAGTACCTGACAGCAAAGTCTTGTCTAACAGCTCACCTGGGACATTGCAGTGATGTATCCTCCTCTTGTCTAGATCAGGATTGTTCCTGCGGTTGTGCCTGGCAGGCACGGCTTGTGTTTGTACTGGTACGGCTGCTTGAGGGCCTAAAGCCGGCCCTACCAGTTTAGATGCAATACTGGCAGCGTAAGAGGGGGGAGGTGACAGCTTGTGTAAGAGTTCTTTTCTCCTGTCAGGACTGCTGGGCTCGGAGTTTGGAGGGGAGGGGGGAAGGTACGGCACATTCGGATGCTGATGATGCCGACCAAAGTGACTGGCAGGCGAAGACCCACAGCTGCCCATATCACACATGGGTCTTCTTGCAATCGGAGTAATGGATGAATTCATGCTGTTGTATGATGACATGGATGAGCAAACGCCAGACTGGGGACCAGGCACTACAGGGTCTAGGTCTGAATTCAGAAGTTGGAACAGAGGAACGTCTTGGTAGTCAAGCTCCGGAGTCTCCTGCTTGATGAACGCAGAGCTGCACGTTCCGCTGGCTGGGCTGAAGTGGTGTGTGTATTCTGAGGGTGGAGGAGCTGACGGGACGGTGCTGTGGCAGCTCGGGTAGCTGAGTGTATGCATGGGTTCTGGTTTCATTTGGGGTGCCAGTGTGGGCCTTACAGGTCGACAGAGACCAGTACGCATGTACGGGCCGTCGGGCAGGAAGACGTTCATGTTGATGCTGTAAGGTGAACCGTGGTCCATGGTCATGACACCATTCTGATTAAACTTCTTATGCTCTGGCATGGTCTGGAACTGAGGTGGCATGTATTTGTCCATCTAAGAGGATAGCAAACATGATTTCATACGTTCAGACACTACAAATAAATAACCACTGCACATTAAAATGTGTGTTCATTTAACTTGGCGATACAATAGAGTGGACATACCAAATGTGCAATAAGAAAGCATTCTGGCACAACATGCCCCCACATATTTATGACATTACATACTGTAATATCTTTCGGTATAACAGCCAAATCAGTCGAACAGAAATAAGACTGTTTACTAATTCTTGAATAGTGGATTGTTCATAACTAATTTTCAGTGCATTCATGAACTGAAGATTCACCAATAGAATTTTATAGTGTTTATAAAAGTTGAAAACAAACGAACACCATGAACTTTCAAATCCTCACAGATTTAAGATCCACGCTTTTGTAACTACATTCCTTTTCTACTAGTATGATTGCAGTTATGGAATAAGTTATGAGACATGATGCTTTAGCATGAATAACTTAATAATATGATAAGACTAAGGGGTTAATTCAGCATTAGGGACTCTGTATCTTAGTGTTGCATAAACACCTGCTCTGTAGCTGAAAGTAAACAGAAGTACACTGCAGAAGTAGGTAGGTATATGATGGTATGTTCTTCAGCAGTGCCTGCTAGTGGTGTCAGGGATGCAAATCCTTCCAAAGCTCTGGCATTGCCTAGCACACAGCCTGAACATGTTCGCCTGGAATCTGAATTTAGCTCATCCAGCTGCTCGCCTGATCTGGAGAGCTCACATTAAACCATCATCCACTCAAGGACGGTTCCCTACTGCTACAGAAACAAACATGCATTTAAAAATAGAGGGAAAATAGCACCCTGGTTAAGCCTAACAAGGTTGTATACATCAGTATCCTGCAGGATCTGAACTATCCGAAATGCTACAGATTACCGTACCAGAGTATGTTGATCTGGTGGGGTGCCATTAAATCTGCTCCTCCCCGTGAGACGCTCCTGAGGTCTAAACACGTCTCCCTGCGCTGCCTCGGCCACCGTGAGAGGCGTGTTATACGACTCCTGGGAAGCTGGAGTGGAAGACGCACTTCTCCTCAGCAAAGCGGTAGCCATTGAACGCTGCTCTTCGCTCAACAGATCGATGGAGCTGAAGTCATTCACTCCGCCGCCGCGCGAATCTGAAGGGCAAGACCAAGCTGTCAGGTGCGGCTCGCGCGTCTGACATGACACATGACGCAAGAGGCGCATTTCAACGCCGCGAGACTGGGCGGGGCTCCAGAGGCGCAAACATAAATAATTCCACTTCACTCTTCAGCCTGCTAACGTTTGTGTCCTGTGTTAAACACGCCACACGCCTCTCATTGTCCTTGATGAAAACGCGATGACACAAAAACAATTACTCCTCTTAAAACACCTTTAATTAACACCGTGTCACACTCTCGCCTCACCTGACTATCTAGCCTCATTCGGAGAGCTGTCCCTCCCAAAATAATGGGAAGATGTTCATGTTTTACCTTATACACTGGGACACTATACACACCAATCAGCAATGATTGGGTAAGCGTAAGGATCTGAGTGACTTTGACAAGCGCCAAATTGTGATGGTTAGACGATTGAGTCAGGGAATGTTCAGAACGGCAGGTCTTGTGGGGTGTTCCCAGTATGCAGTGGTTAGTACCTACCAAAAGTGGTCCAAGGAAGAACATGGATGGGTCATGGATGCCCAAGGCTCATTCATGCGCATGGGGAGGGAAGGCTAGCCCTTCTGGCTTGATCCCACAGAAGAGCTACTGTAGCATAAATTGGTGAAAAAGTTCATGCTGGCTATGATAGAAAGGTGTCAGAACACACAGTGCATCACAGCTTGCTGCGTACGGGGCTGCGTAGCAGCAGACCAGTCAGAGTGCCCGTGCTGACCACTGTCCACTGCTTACAGCGCCTACAATGGGCACATGAGCATCAGAACTGGACCATGGAGCAATGGAAGAAGGTGGCCTGGTCTGATGAATCACATTTTCTTTTACATTATGTGGATGGCCTAGTGTGTGTGCGTCGCTTACCTGGGGAAGAGATGGCACCAGGATACACTATGGGAAGAAGGCAAGCTGGCGGAAGTAGTGTGATGCTGTGGGCGATGTTCTGCTGGGAAACCTTGGGTCCTGGCATTCATGTGGATGTTACTTTGACACCTTTTCATGGCAACGGTATTCCCCTAATGGCAGTGGCCTCTTTCAGCAGGATAGTGCGCCCTGCCACACTGCCAAAATGATTCAGGAATGGTTTGAGGAACATGACAAACACAAACACAAAGTGTTGACTTGGCCTCCAAATTCCCCAGATCTCAATTCGACCGAGCATCTGTGGGACGTGCTTACAGAACAAGGGGGACCTACACAATATTAGCCAGGTGGTTTTAATGTTATGACGGATATATACTGTGTATATATATATATATATATATATATATATATATATCTGAACTGTACCCTAAATTTATTTATGTAAATTATTTCACATTTTTCACCATTCTGATGTTTGATGTGAACATTAACTGAAGCTCCTGACCTGTATCTACATGATTTTATGCGTTGTCCTACTGCCACATGATTGGCTGATTGGATAGCTGCACAAATGAGCAGGTGTACAGGTGTACTTATTAAAGTGGACGGTGAGTGTATATGCACACAATTTCATACCAAACCAAAAATGTCCACTTTAAAAATAGACACAGTTTCCCCCTACATGGTTACCAATTTATATTTATGCACAGTTGAAAGAATTTTAGTCAAATTTTATTTCATGCATGGATTAAACCACAAAGAGATTTTAATGTCACACGGCGTAGATAGTATTGTCATTGGTAACCCAGCATGGGTTGTTTTAAGGTTACAAAATATAATTTTGTAAGAAATTAATCTAATCTTTAAGATTTTCTTTAAGAAATAATAATTTGTCTAATTCATTAAATAACTAGCATACTTTTTGCAGGCCAGCTACCATTAGTTAGTTAGCCAAACCACACTATAAAAAAGTTAAGCTATGACCTATTTAGTGTCTAGTTAATACAGAAATCTTATTTTGAAAAGTTCAAATGAATAATACATTAAGTTATATGTGAACAAACGTGCAGTCGCTGCTGATTTCTTTGACTTCAGACCTTTTCTGATTGTCACTCTGTCTCAAAAGTCACAGTGGAAATTCCAGAAAATTAATGTTATATTCCAGAAACATAAATGTCTCTATTTCCTTTTAGGTCCACATCCCTAACCCAGCATGCTGCCCATTATCAACTCAGTGTGAGTCACACTGACCCAACTACCTGACACAACAAACTACACCTAGCAGCTGAGTTGTAAAAATAACCCAACATTTTTAGAGTGTAGTCTTTAGATGATGTTAGAATTAAAACGTCTATTTCACACTCTCAGAAAAAAAGACCGTACTTTTCCTTGTTGCTAGAGTGGTACCCTTAAGAGTAAATCTTTTGTACCTTTAATATACACCTTTCACCTGGAAACCTGGATGTAATGTACCTTTAAAATGACTTAAGGTACATAAATGAACCATAATTAGTTTCTAGAGTAAAGCTTTAAAGGTACACTAAATGCATTTTTCTAGGAGAAAAGTATGCTTTTTCTGAGAATGCACTGTGAAGATACTCTCCAGAGAAAGAGCACTGAACAAAATTTTTCATTCATCAAGAAAACATGCTTTTCTAAAAATATTATATGCATATTTTCAGTATACAATCGAATGTAAGTCCAACAGTTAACAAACTGTGAAATTTCCTCCGTAATATTCTTTTAAATAGGTATATGAACACACATGTATAACTTTCATGAATGAAGGTCACCTAGAAACAAAGACTGAAGTGGCCTTGTCCATTATATGTTGCTTTCTTTACTGACACAAACCATTTTTCTGTAACATTTTATATTTTGTTGCAAAAGTAATGTTTGGAAATATAAAATGTTTTTGTACTGAGTTAATAATGCAAACGTCATAAAATAAACATCTATAAAATAGGGTGCCTATATATTTATCTTTATGTATCTTTATAGCTCTCTCTCTCTATCCCTCTCTCTCTCTCTTTATATATATATGTATGTATGTATATACAGTTAGGTCCAGAAGTATTTGGACAATGACAGAGTTTTTGTGATTTTGCCTTTATACTCCACCACAATGGATTTTAAATTAAACAATCAAGATTTGATCGAAGTGTAGACTTTCAGCTTTATTTTAAGAGGTTCCACAAAAATATGGCATTTACCATTTAGGAATTACAGCCATTTTAAGAAAAGTACTTCCATTTTCAGGGGCTCAAAGGTATTTGGACAATTGACTGACAATTTGACAATTGACCAAGTGCGGTCCATTCTCTCTTTACTTCAAGACAAATGAAGCAGATAAAAGGTCTGGAGTTGATATCAGGTATTGAGTTGGCATTTGGCAGCAGTTCGAGTGGAGCTACCAATATGAAGTCCAAGGAGATCTCAATGCAAGTGAAGGAGGCCATCATTAGGCTGAAAAAAACAACATAAATCTATAAGAGAGATAGCAAAAACCTTAGGTGTGGCCAAATCAACAGTTGGGTACATTCTTAAAAAAAAAAGAAAGCATTGGTGAGCTCAACAACATCGAAAGGCCTGGAAGACCACAGAAGACAACTAAAGTGGATGATCGCAGAATCCTTTCCTTGGTGAAGAAAAACCCCTTCAC
>CM040979.1:9550562-9560906 GCA_022985145.1 Pangasius djambal | reverse complement strand
TGTTCTCCCCTCTGGGTTCTCTGCTTTCCTCTCACATCCCAAAAACATGGCAGTAAATAAAATGACATCTCTAAATTGTCCCTAGCTGGGCATTTTGGTTGAAAATGATTTCATCCCTGGGGAATATTTTATTACTTATATATATATATATATATATATATATATATATATATATATATATATATATATATATATATATATATATATATATAACTGACCTTTCTAGTGTAACTTGCGACATGAAAGATGTTTGTGTGGTTGAACAGTACAGTATGTTCAAACGTATTTTAATATCGTTCAACATTTTACAAAGAAATTTCAAGGAAAATATCTTGTTCGGGAGTGACACCACTGAAACATCTTGTATTTTAGATCTTAGAAAATCCACTGAGTAAAATAAAACTTACTGAAAAGCATTTATGACCATAATGCCACCTTAATAGTCTTAGTTAGTAGTCTTTCTTTAATTAATTAATTTTTTTTTAATTATGTATTTAACAGGAGTAAGAGATTACTCAATAGGAATCAATCATATAGAACTTTATAAAACCAAACCGTATTTGATCTTACAGAATAATAAGGTTCTATCTGTGTGTCCACTGTTCAAAAATCCACTTTCTACAGGTCTCAGAATTTCCATAATGTAAATCTGAAGTAGCCCTTAAAGTGTAAGTAAAAATACATTTCAGGGTTCTAGAGTTTTGTTAGCTGAAATGTCAAAACTTTTATGTCCCACATCGCAAAACAGCTCTTCACCCAGATTGAACTTTATAATACTAAGGTCACATTGTGTATATGTGTGCACACTGCCCTGCAGTAGACTGGCATCCCATCCGGGGATAGGCTCCAGAACCACCACAACACTGACCAAGATAAAGTGGTTACTGAAGTTAATGACAAGCTGTATTGCTAATGCGCCTAAATAAAGCATAACAGGTTTAAAGTCAAATGCAACTCAGTGTACAACAATTTTTAGTTCAACGACTTTTTTTGCCACGTTTTACAGATGAAAAACATTTCTGTTTTACTCAATTGCCCCATTACTGCTGAAGTGCTAGTCTTCACTGGAAAGCTTAATAACATGAAAATGATGAAGCTAAATATAAAGCTAACTGCACCTATTGTTTGTACAATAGGTCATTTTCATTCGTGTTTATAAAAAAATAACTCAGGAAGATAGCATGGTAGAAGAATAAGCAGGGTGTTGCTTACTATAGGTGACTGAACATATGCTGTAACACATGAGAGAGTAAGAAAGAAATTGTCAAATGTACAGACAGACTTAATTACGGGGTTATTAGAAGTAACATTTCAGGTTGTCATTTTGGACAATAATTTTCTCTTTATATTACTGTCTATGAAATCGGGTATGAGGTCGCAGAGAGAGAGAGACAGTATGGTGCTTTAAAACAGTCCTACACACATTTAAAAACACTTATAAATATTGAAATATAGGCAAATTAGTGAATGTTTTGTTATTTCAAAAGAGGAAGTGAGTTTATGTAGTAAAGCTAAGTAGGACAGTGACAGACAATCCTGATGACCTGTTATGTAGGAATATTTAATTACAAGGGTGTTACTTACCAAAGTATCTGCTATTATAAGTGAAACAAAGGGTATAAAATGTGAACAGCCTCTAAAATATGTGAATCAGAATTTGTATTTACAGGTACAACTACAGCATTATGCAGCATTTGGAGCAAAACAGAACAAAACAAGGGGAATAAAAAGTTCATATAGATAGTGTGCTAACATAGCAAACTTGCTGATCGAAATCCCGGGCGTTCACTTTACTTAATAATAACAATAACCGTAGTAATAATAACACAGAAGGATGGTAAAGGTCATATTTTAACTACCATCTCATTAGTGAAGATCAAACAGCCAGACATACTTTGCTTGGGCTGCATAAATACAGCCATTTATGGGAATGTATAGCTTGCTACACATTGTAGTGCATAATAATTATTTTGCTCATATTCATATATTCAAAACTCAGAGTTTAGAATCAGTATTAGGTTCAGAAAGTATTTTATTGAGCATGTGAGTTTTCACTTTTCAGGTGGTTGTTCTAGTAGAACAAATTAAAAACCAAACAAAGTATATAAGTAAGTAGAGATGAGGTGTTTTTAGTTATTTTGTCCAGTATTTTTTGGAGTGCTTCATTTAAAAAAAAAGAAAAGAAAAAATATCAGATGGGTTTCAATATCGGCTGATACTCAAGTTTTTAGTATCAACTTCGGTATCAGAAAAGAAAAAGTGGGATGATGCAATCTCTAGCAGTAAGTATTGAGGGCATTTTGGTTTACCTTTGTGAAATTGGTCAGTATCGTGTCTGATTAGGTTTTGATTGTATAACATGTTTGTGTGTTGTACGGCTTTTGTTAAATTGAAACTTCAGGATCCTCTAAATGGCATTATTTCTTATAACATGACAGGCCACAGACATTCTGAGAATTAGGGTCACCTAATACCCTGCACATAGGTACAGAGCTACATTTGGAGTACGTTTTTATCGAAGCCAGCTTACAGTTAAGGAACTAATAATTATGTGTTCAGTTATTCATTCATTTTCAGTAACCACATTATCCTAGTCAGGGTTTTTGGAGCATCCAGAGAACACGTGAGGTGGAAATACATTCTGGATGGGACGCATCACAGACACACACACACACACACACACCCATTCGCACCCAGTGGCAATTTCATGTGACCAATCCTCCTAATTTTTGAGAGGTGGATTGGTGACTACGTGTGTACGTACGCTATACGGCCAGAAGTTTGTGGACACCCGACACCCATATGTGCTTTTTGAAAATCAAAAATACTTTCTGCATAAAAGAATCAATTTTCATCGTGGTAGCAATGTGTTTGCACCTCATTCCCAGCAGGGGGCACTGTTTAGTTGTGAAAAAGACCTTTTATGAGGCTACTTTGCAACTTTATGTGCCATTTCACTGGTGCATGGTTTGTTTATTAACTAGAAAGCTACCACTGAGAATGATTTATTTAATTACTGTGTTTATTAATTCATAACTATATCCATCAGATGTTTGGTAGCCCATTACATTTTTATCTTCTTTTATGCAGAGGTGAAAGAGTTCTTTTGCTTGTGTGCTAATTTAAAGTGAACAGTGATTTAAATGGCATTTTGGCCTTTTTCTTCTAATTTCGACTTTTCAGTGTGTCCCACTTTTCATTGTTTAGAGTGTTACACTAAAGTCCATGAACAATAGCACTGTTATTAGGTAGTTAAAAATGAAAGCCTAAATGGCTCTCCAAAGAGCCTGATGACATGATTATGAAATTGTTGATGAAAAAAGAAAAGTTTTACCTAATTATAATAATGATGATAATAATAACAATGACATGCTGAACAAAACATATCAGCACTCATACACTTTCTTTGCCTGCAGTTGACACCGTGTTATCTGCTCGTGATTATTCTGGTAGTATTATTCTACTCTTGTTTGTAAAACAGCAGATGAGGCTAATGCCAGTCTCTGGGGAAAAGTTCAATATAATTTGTAAATTAAATGGAATAATTTAATTACAGTAACTCCGAATACATTCATCAAAATAAATTGTTTTTCAAGTCCCTGTTATAATTAATGTTTAAGTGGAAACAACTCAGTTTCTAATGTACATAGTGCTTCCCCCACCCGCATTGCCTGTCCACCCCCCCCCCCTAATGTTCAGCACACAAGGGTGTGTGTTTGATATTCAGTGATACTGCTGGCTGAAACCAAACATTTATTACAGCAATTTAATTTAACCTCTCAACAGGCTTTTACATGGAGAGCCGAGGGATAATATCAGTGAAAGGCATTCAGTGTTCACTTATTAATCTGCTCCAGCCTCTGGCCCTTTCATAAAGGAGGCCGAGCATTATCCAGACTCCAAACATACCAAGGCCTTTTAAACTGTCTCCAATTTCATCACAACGGCAACTAGATAGAGTTTGATTCATCCGAGCGAGGCAAAATAATAAAACATAATTTTGGGTAATCTGCTTGAGGAATGTGGAGCGTTTGATGTGGACAGTGCTGCGTCTTCACTCAAAATACTTGCCTATTGACTCAGATGAGACGGAGGCCTGCAGTAAGCTTGTAAGCTCCTCAGCAGCCCTCACCTTACAGGTGCTCTGGCACATACACAACCCAGGCCTTGTTTTAGATGAAGACATAGAAAAAGAAATACAAATCTGAAAGAATTTATCTGACAGTAGGAATGACCTGTGGACTTGCGGAGTGAGCAGTGAAGTGGTATAAGATCTTATTTCACTTTTACATGGTTCAAAATGTCATTGATTTGCTCAATTTATTTTCTTCTCTGCGTGTTTTTTTTTTTTTTACATTTTTATTTCCTTCAGCATGAAATAATACGTTTTATACGCAATTTTATGATTTTAAACTCTCTATTGTTACTTACTGGATTTTCTCTTTAAAAAAAGGCAAAGATTTCTTATTGGCGTGTTAAATCCGAATGCTGTAAGTGTAAAGTGAACATGTGTGTTGAAGGGTAGATTAGGTTTTATAGGGAGATATAACACTCCATAAACAGTGCTTGTTTTAATATTCTGGACCTGCAGGACAGAGTTTTGCCACAAAACACTTTATGGCAAAATCATGCCTGCAATGCAAATTGCACATTATTTTTGACTCAAATATTTATAGTACATACAGAGAGATTTTGTAATCAGCTCTGTAACGTGAGATCCACTGGTCATTAGCGGGAGTCTGGTGTGTCATAAACGCCTTGTTCAGAGCTGGAAGATATCTGTCAGAGTGTTATATCAAACGAGATGAATATTACATGGTAATATTCAGCAACCTATAGAATAATCAGCTTTTCACCTGTGAGACCAGCTAAAGCAGATGCCAATTTGCACTGTGGAGACAGAACACGAATGTGGAGTGTACAAGGTGTTTATCGTGTGAGAGAAATTGAGAATAGAGCACATGGCTTGTAGAATTTGCAAAATGGTAAATGAGATTTCTGTGTATGACTGTAAATTCCTTGTTAAAAAGTGTTAATTCACAATTTATACTTTTAATTGTGTTTATTCATTGTTAGGTTTATTCAGACTTACATTTCTTTTTGGAAGGATTTCATGCAGGTTACATACATATATATATATATATATATATATATATATATATATATATATATATACACGAGCCTTATGTTAAGATTTTATTGCCTTGATTTGTATGAAAAGTGTAAGACTAAATATGGTATGATATATTGCAGTCTGGGAGATGAGTGGATTCTCAGCAGGCACATTCTTAATCATTACCTGATCTTTCCTCGGCTCCTCCTCCACAGTCATTGCCCAGATTCTTTCAGGATAGACCACTAATCATCGAACAAAGCTGTCTCTATTAGCCTCCACTAGCCTCGCTCCTTCTTTACTCTCCACTCACTTTACTTTAGCTGTATGAAAAATGTTGCCTAATATTTTAGCCTTTATCATTCTGATAATCAATTCTGATGAGCAACACTATTAGTTACTGACAGGATAAATGAAACTTGTAAAGAAACCCAAAAAACTTGCGCCATATTTTAATGAACACAGCATTTTAATGAACACAAGCAGTGCTGTGCCTCTGAGGTGAATAAGGTCTGAACAAAAGGGCACCTTCATGATTAAAGTGATTAGCAATGCCTTGAAAGAAAGAGCTGTCAGTCACTAGGGTTCTCTAAAGGCAGTCGTCTGGCTTCATGTTTTATATACCCAGCGAAAAAGGAAAAATGTGAGGTAAATGTATAATACACAACACTTCGATTATAGCGACCTTGGATCTATGATACTCTTCAGATCAGTGTTTCTTATTCACCCTGCATGATGAAATGCCTCCTTAAATATAATAACTATTTCGAATATTTTACCCCTTACAATCTGCAGTAAAAACACAGGCATTTTATTGTTCCCATATATGTTAGCAAGGATTCATTACTCGCTGATAATCACACCAATAATTGGCCATGAAATAATATGAGAAAATGTAGTGCAGCTTTGGCGGATGTGGAACCTGTCTCTATCTTTCGGATGTTTATCAGATAAAACAACTTTGCATGTTTTTTTTTTTTTTTTTAATCATCCTCTATTTGTGAGTTTTACCTGTTTTTAATAATTAAGATCACTTTGGTATCAAATAGTCTGGAGGTTTGTTCAAAGGTTTTAATTAGGACTTTATTTATGCAGATTCGCAGAGAATTTGCATAAAAAGCTATTCTGCAGATGGGTTTATGAGAGTAATGAATGTGCCAGCCTGTAATATAACATCTGCTTCATCACAATGGCGCTCGTCTTCAGGAAAAAAGTGTTGATTTTCACGAAGAACTAGCTGAAAAACATCTCAGAAAATCTAACAGACTTCGGAGCAAGAGGGGAAGCAGAGCAACTCTGGTCATCTTCATGTCAGTCTTTTGGTTTAATTTATTATTTTTATATTGTTTATATTGTTTATTATACGTATTTTGGTTTTTAGGCACAGTGGTCATATAGAAGTCATATCTATCTATCTATCTATCTATCTATCTATCTATCTATCTATCTATCTATCTATCTATCTATCATATAGGTGTATTATCTACAATGACATAGCAATGACACGGAAGTGGAATTTGTTCATGATGGAGCTATTTGTTTCACAGAGGTTCATAAATAAAAGCAGTCACTTTCCATCAGTCCACTGCAGCCCAATCATGTATATTCAGCGTTTGCGGATGTGTTCAGGACGTTTGGAGATTGAATATGGGGCTGCTGTGTGTGCATTTGCCACTGGCTACAAGGTCACTCGGCTATTGATAAATCACACAGCTGTGATTCCCCCCTGACAGCTCAAACTAACATCAAGCTGGATGGGAGAGAACAAAAGACCATCAAGCGGCCCTTTTCTTGACACTTTTATTCAATCACGGCCAGATTGCTTACGACAGCAGCAGCAGCTGTTTTGTCTTCATCTTTCCCCATTTGATAAAGTGTGTCAAGTCATATTTTTGTAAGCACTTCGCTTCACCCCTACTGTGTGAAAGCAGCTCCTGTTCAGCATATGCATTCCACATGAAGGGATCATCAAATGGGTCAGGGTTTAATGACAGGCCTCTCAAGGTCATCTAGCATCTTAGAGGAAACCACAACAAAGCAACAAGCTGAGGGTCAAAGATAAGAGCACGCTGGGAGATGTCTTAGATAAAAACGAGAGAATTAAACAATGAGAGTGCGGCTTGGCTTTGATTGTGTTGTTTAGCGAAGGCACTTTGTGATTGTTATTTTGGGACCTTCATTTCACACAGGGCCGATGTTAACCTTGTCCCCACAGGATAGAGGTTACTGATATGAGTAATGCTGCACATGCCCATTGTTTATTTAAGAGCTCCCAGGAATGGGATTTCCATTCGCCCCTTTAAAGTCTCGATTTAGATTGCATTTGCAGCAGTTGTTTTCCGAGGCATGTGTGATCACAATTACAGATGATCAAATGTTTGGTGATCTGATGATGCGGCCTGCAGGCAGAACATGGCTGGTGGCCCATGATTAAAAATGCTCACTTTCTTGCGACGCAGTTGCTTATTCTGTTTGTTACGCCAGGCGGTGGTGCTGAAAGACAAAATCTGTGAGGTCTTTACAGTACGCCAAGCTCCTAGATGTATACACAAACAGATGGAGAAACTGATGGGCAGTGTTGCACTGTTTATCCATATCATTGACCATATGTCTCACTGTCTTTGGCAGCCTGAAAGGTTAATGTGCATTTCCTTAGCCCAAATGCTCTTAGGCTAAAACTAGATGTAGTCTTAAGAAAGATTAAGTGCTTCTGAGTGTCTTCTGTGGTCAAACGGCAGACCACAGATACTTTATTAAGACCTGTTTGAAAGCAGAGAAACTGTGATCTATTTAATATTGTGATCTATGTATTTTTAATATATTATAGCATTCTTATTGTGTTAAACTATGAATTTCAGATTCATGAACTGATCATTCAGAAATCAGACGATTTGATAAAATGTTAATTTTTGACTCCTCAGTGATGCTCAGCTGAACTTCGCTTAAAACAATAGAATGTAACACCTTTTTTTTAAAAAAAAGAATGAATTAATAAACAGTCTGGAATACATACCGTACATAATGAGGACAACTTGTTTGCTGGAATGACTCCTCTGAATGCGGTTTGCAGAAAACAGATGCATCAGCCATATGCTTCCCTCTAGAGAAAGAGGGTTTCAAACAGGCCACCTTGCTCAGGTTAAGTGATGAATTCTACCCACAGCTTCATCTCCACATGTCCCTTTGATATACTCACACTTCTAGAAGCAAGTGAGATTTATTTACTTATCATTTCAAAATAGGAGGACACTTAGTATTACAACGCTTTTTTTTTTAAAATACCAAATATTACAATAAAAGAAATTCTGCAAAAAGAAATTTCTGTTTTGTTGTGGGGTCACACAACAAAATAAATGAGTTCAGTTGCTGACCTCCAGAACAGAAACAGTAAGTCAGGTCATATTGAGGTCAAATATTTAAACAAAGCAAACAAAAACATTGCAGAAGCATTAGGTGGGGAATGATCAACTGGTTGGTGAATTTCTAAGAAAGTTTGCAATAGCTTGTTGATTGCTGAACATCCTATTCCAGATTCAGCCACCCACCACCCCTTGCTGCTATTAAAGCCTCCACTCCTCTGGGAAGGATTTCCACTGGATTTTTTTGGAACGTGACTGTGGGGATTGGGGAGTGAGGCCTGGCACTGGTGATGGGCGAGGGGGTCTGGAACCCAAAAGTGTTCAGTGGGGCTGACATTAGGTCTCTGTACAGGCTGCTCAATTTCTTCCACACCAAACTTTGCAAATCATGTCTTCAGGGACCTCGACTTGTGCACAGGGGCACTGTCATGCTGGACCAGGTCTCGGGCACCTTAGTTCCAGTGAGGTGAAATCTTAAAGCTACAGTCTACAAAGACAATTGTGTGCTACCAAATTTGTGGCAACAGTTTGAGAAAGGCATGATGGGTGTGAGGGTCAGGCGTCCAAACTTTTGGATGTACATTGTACAAATTATTATCTGTCAAAAGGTTGAACACACCTGCTTACAGAAGGGATTTCTCTTCTTCTTCTTCCTTTTTTTTTTTACTACTGTCTACTATTTTATAATAATTTTAAAGATATTAACACTATGAAACAACACATACTTATACAGCGACCAAGAAAAATGTTTGAATGGCTTGATTTGGACTTGATCAGCATGTGTGGTCTTTGGTTCATAATTCATAAATATTATGATTATTATGACATTATTATGATTATAACACACTACTCTTATTCATTTCATTTCATGCTCTGTGTCTGTGTATTTTGGGTTTAGAAGGCAAGGTTTAGGTTGGTTGTCCTGAGGTGGCCACAGTGCTTAATGTTTATTTCCAAAGCATTATTTCAGAACTCACCCTCATACCATTCAATCCTCTTCATGTTTAGAAACAATAAATATCTCACAGTTTCCTGGGACTGAGTGTTTTGGGAAATTTCACCAATGCAGAATCTCATAGACTCTCTTAATGAGAGCTTTCATTTAGTGTTTCTTCTCTCTGTGTTCAAATGCAACATCGTAGACCCTTTTGTATGATTATCTGTGTATATTTTTATGTTTGTGTCATAGTATCCATAGGAGCAGCAACAAATGCAACAATAGGCAAGGCCCTCGGCAAAATAGTGGGAAAGTAAACATCGCTAGTTAGTTTAAGTGATGGATGTGAAGCAAGTTTGCCTAAATACAAGTAGAGTTTTTCAAAGGAAAATGTGGATCTGAATGTATATGATCTCAGTACTCTGGGACCAACCATTAAAACACAGCAGTAGATGAATTGCTATTGTAAAGGTGACGTGTTCCTTTGTCTGAGATGTGAGCAATTCACAGGAGGATTAATTAAATTATATGGATCTCTTTTAAATCATTATATTCTTAGCATTTTTAATGCTATGGGCATTTTGTAAATTGTGGAGTGCTACAATAATTATACACAGAATCCGGTTTATTAGTGCTATTTTATTATACAGGGCCCAATAAATAAACCAGTGATATATAAAATCCTCGTCATCATAATTGCAGTTATTATTAATATTATTCACAGCATTGACGAGCTGTGGTGTTCACATCCATTTTTACTGTCAAGAACAGCTCTGTGTAATTGTCAGTGTGCTCATTAAGGGACACATTTGTATTGGCTCAATGACATCTTGCATTTCACAGATGACTGTGAGAATGTTTCAGATAAATTATACTTTTACGCGACTGTGCTCAGTATTATCAGTTTTGAATGGGTTTTCCACAGCGAATTTTTC
>CM040979.1:9533062-9545562 GCA_022985145.1 Pangasius djambal | reverse complement strand
TCAAGATGATTTAACTCTATACTTTTTCTAGCGAAGGAGAGAAATTTCAGAACCCTGATTTACCTCTACTGACAGTCACACTGCTCCCGAAACAATGTTTCCAAGGCTACTGGCGAATGACGAGTGGTCACGTCTACACAGCCGGCCCCATTGCTTTGATTTATAGATGGGGCATCTAATAAAAATGGCAATCAAATCAGCCCAGCCACTTTACAGGTAGAGCGCTGTCTGATTGAGTTGTCGAAGGCATAGCTACGGTTCAGAATGATTATTCAGAAGGACTAGAAAGGGGCCCATTCTTTCAGTCAACAAGGACACCATACATCTCCTGCTGTGTTCATGCTTCGCTGTGATACAGATCCAAAATAACTACACACCTACTGCTTGCATCCCCGGACTGAAGGTTATTTGTTGTCTGAAGGACTCCACTTGTCAAGATATGATGAATGCCATGTACACAGACAGAGTAGCATCAAAACCCGGATTAGCCAGAAAGCTCACTGATCTGTGAATAACCTAAAAAAGAGGAGCAGAAGATTAGCAATGATGCTTTTAAGAATGATCCATCAAACTCAACTATCAGAGGAGCTCGAATGAATCATCCAGCTTTGGGTTTTAAAACCTGCTCCCCTTCGCTGAAATGCTGTCATGTAGTCGTGAGAATCTCTGGGAGAATATTATTAAATCAGTACTATTAATTTCCTCGCAGATCATTTCTTATCTGCCCTTCCAAATGAATTATTCACACAAGGATGTCTCCGATTGCTGTATTAATCTTGGCCCTTTATATTCAGCTCTGTTGACCATAAAGCCTAAAGCAATGTCAGTGATTCAGGCCTTTATGTGAAAAAATGGTTAATGGAGAAGATACTCCCTCAGGAGTGTGTGACTTGTTTTCACTCATTCACATTACAGTGATAGTAATGGCCATGTGTTCACTTTATGGTGAGTTTTGCAGACAGTGGAATGAATAAAGGGCACTGTTTAGTTGCTAAGGAGCAGATTTCGTTCACTATAGGTTTATGGTAATGCCATCTTTGAACACAGTTTCCTATCCAAGTGCTCATATGGCATTAATGACTACACCAGGGTGTTGGTACTAATGTCTTATTGTTAGCATTTGCTTAAAAACTGCTGCTGGAGCAATTCCAGAGCAGAGACAGAGACAAGGCTAAGGAAAGGCGTATGGAAAGGCTTTTTGTGGCGTGTGTCACTGACAGCATCCTCTCAGCCTGTTTACTGTGTGTTTAGTGGACCCGTTTCAGGAAGTGTGCTGGATCAAAGTCAGGGCAGCTGGTTTAACAGTTAGTGTGTGTGATAAGTCAAATGAAATCACCCACATTGTTACAGTGCGAATGACTTGTCTTAGTGTCTGACAGGAAAAAAGCAGGAAGACAAAAGTGGAGCTGATAGACGGAGTTGCTTGAGTAATAAAAAAAGGCAGTGGGCAGGCCTCCAACTTCAGAACAGAACAATTGAATGGAGAAGCTTTTGTGATGGCAACACAATCACCTCCAAGAAATTATAGTCTTGTATGCATAACTGGTAGAGACAAGTCTTTTTGGATGTAAATCAAACTAGTGAGACCATAAACATGGCAATTACCACTATGCCTGGGTACAACGTCTGTTTTATCTCCAGGGAATGCTTTCTTTTTAGTGTTTTATTTATTTTTTTTGCAGGAATGTCTCTCACTCCCGATATTTTTGCACAGAACTAAGCTAAGGCCTATTCTACTCTGTACCATTGTGCTGCATAACACAGCACCAATTTATCCGTTTACACACATACCATTTATAGTTATCTGGTGCAGGACTAAAGGGAATTATTATGCTATCAGGCATAATATAGAAATCAGGGAAAACCAACAGCATGTATGAATTGTAATGATTGCTACGAACTTCTAAGGCCAGTCTTGAAATGGAAAAGAAATGAAAGGTTCAAGGATCGGAGTAGGTCAGTCAGACTAACATGCATGAAACAGGAAATAACTACTCATTGATTTTTGTTTCCGGAAAGATCAATTTTATTCTTCCTTTGTTTTCAAAGTACAATGTGCTAAAGCTCCTTACAGCTGCATGTATCCTGTACACCAAAGGAGAAAACGGGCTATTAATCAAATTGCGGTGGTACGGGCACATTGTGTTGTCCTTCTGCACAATAGAGACAAGCTAAATCACTTCAGGTTAAGAAGCCATGGCACACAATATTTCTTTAGGAAAAGAAAAATAGATTGGTTGATATGTAGGACGGCTGACTACAGTAAATATGAACAGACTGAGATTTTGCACAAGGCGTTTCTGCTGTAGTAAATTATGATTGTGGATGCTGGAGAACCCATAAGCTTAAAATAAATTGTGAGTAAGAGGGAGATAATGTTTTGGAAGTTTTTTTTTTTTTTTTTTTTTTTAGAATTTCATACATCCATTTTTTTTTCCTTAGAAAAACACATTATGCAGGTATACCTTGCATTTTTTTCAGGGAAATGTCTTTGTTTGGAGCCTACACATCAGTGCAAACTGTGTTGTGAAAATACTGTTGGTATGAGCTGGACTTATTCTGCATGTCGATAACAGTAATGTCCCACCCTTTGCTTTTTAAGCACCGTTGTACCAGATGTATACATAAATCATATTTTATCACTGATAGTAACTAAAGCTTAAAGCATAAATAATCTGGGTAATATGCTTGTTTCAGTAAAACCACTGCATTTTGCAATGTAATTATTTTTCATGGTAATCTTTCTTTTATTGGTAGGACAGTGAAATGGTGGCTGGCTGACTGTTTCCTTCCCTCTGGCACACTGATAGCAAGTAAAAGTGATGTCTTAAGCTTTATCGCTCCACCTGCCTATTTAAGATTCATAGAAAAGGCTATCTGCTCCAATCAATATCTTCTTGAAATTTAAGTTGCATAATGCATCTTCCTCACCAGCTTGATTTAAAACATCAGCACAAAGTATTCTTAATTTTATTGCCTGCTGTAAATTAAAATTAATGATGCTGACATCCACAATTAACAATGAAAAATGCAGATTCCTATAATTACTTTAGCCATAATATTGTTTTCAACAAAGGCTCAAGGTGCTCGTGTTTGGCTCCTCAGCATTTAACACAACACAAAAAGACAGCTTCATTACATTTTATTTGCTATAGGAAACAACAATGGGGGGGAAAATGCAAACAAAAATTCCGTACTCATTTGGGAATGTCTTGCCATGCATAATTAAGCAAATTTGATTGGAATTAGGCATGACTTCTTTGGTTGGGATTTAATGAATGCAAATCAGGCATCTACATCCCTAAGATTAATTTCAGCCAATTAAAAAACAAAGCTTACTACAGTGTAAAAAAAAAAAGTGTAAAAGTGTTCAAAGCTGGGCAGCAAAGCAGTTTTTCTCTGTTCATCTCATCTTCATAACTTACACTCAGGAGATCCATCCTTCAGGTTTAATCATTAGCATGAAGTTAGAGGGAAAGCGTGTGAAACCAAGTATTGTAGAAAAACGCAGAACTTTGTCATCTATAACTCTATTCGTGCTCTTTTTACTCATGCTCTAGTCACATCTATAGTTAATATTTTATCATCGTATATCCTGTGCATTTGAGTCTGTCATGGACACACGCACAGTTTGGGCTTTATATTTGGGTGGCTTTGCATAGATTCCCATTTTGATGAGCTGTTTTGTTTTTACCTACATTTTTTACAGCCATTTTTTATTGGTTATTTTAATATTCCTGTGGTATTTAATGCATACGCCTTTCCGAACGCAAGCCACCAGTGTGGAAGATAATAGGCAGACAAACATGTGCATAAGCAATTGGGAAAATGAGTGGCTGAACAAACAAATTACTGAATCCAGAAATAATTAAACAAATAAGTGATGAAAATGTTGATTGTGACAAAGAAAACAGAGCAGGTATGCACTGTTTGTAGAGCTGGATGAAGTCACTTTGTAAAAGTAGCTTGCACTGATAAGGAATATTGCTTAGATAACAGTGGCAGTCAGGAATGCTGCAAGCGCAAAGTGTATGAATTTGGTTTAATTGGAACAATTTGGTGATTTGCCTCTTTTCTCATCCTGGAAATTTAAACAAAACAATGAGATCAAGGTTACAATGCAGAAAGAGTCCATTTGAGAGGTTTGACATACTGTATTGGAATTTGTGGTGCATCTTTCTTTCTTTCTTTCTTTCTTTCTTTATTAATCACATAAAAACTACTAAAAATAGCAGTTAACAGGAATAAACTAAACAAAGTCATTATTTGGTGTGACAACACCACATGAAGCGTAAAGGTACACTTTTGTAAAGGCAGTATTATGAGAACATTGGCTGGTAAGGTTTTTTTTAAGCGTCTTGCAGAATTTGCCACAGTTCTTCTGGAGACTTTGCACTTGCTTCATTTTTTGCAGGTAAAAGCTGCTTTTGTAATATGTAATATGGTCCTTTATACTACCATACAGACATATTTCTGTAAAATTAAAAATTTTTTTGTGTGGAAAAGTAATGTTTGGAAAGCTATTTTTTTACTGACTCAGTAATATGAAGTCATCAAATAAACATCTTAAGCCAAAAAAGGTGCCTATGACTTTTGCACAGTACAGTATATTTGACCAGATGTGATTTAAAACTAATGTAAAACAGGACAAATTCTCTCCTAATTTTTTATTTTTTTATTTTTTGGTGGTGGTAGTGGGGGGTGGGGTGTTGGGGCAGGGCATATTTGCTGGAACATGCAGGTGCAGGTCCAGTTTATAGGTTGGTTTCAGTAAATATAGCTACTGTTTACAGTATGTGTTCCTTTTAAATGCTGTCCATCAGGGCTCTCGACTCATCGTGTTTTCTCTTTGGTCTCCAACTGGACTACTAAAACCCTCTTAACTCTTGGCAGTGATGATACAGCCAGCATTCTGTGCTTCAGTATTGGTCTCTCAGCCTTCTCATTGGAAAAACAGTTTCATGTTGCCATTTTCCCCTTTTTGTAGCACTTAATGTTTCTTTTCTTTCTTTCTTTTTTTTTTACACACCTGCTAATGTCCATGTATTTCCCTTGCTTCTACTTAATAATGAAGATGGTAGAAATGGGGAACTTTCCTTCCAGCTCTCCACAAAACCTGTGTCGGCAATCTCTGATTATTTGGAGAGGCAGACGTTAATGCTAATGATGTGGGGCAAGCAAGCACTGGAAGCTGCGGAATACTAATCTCTACACCCCCCAACTGCCACAACACACACACACACACACACACACACACACCATGGTTTGTGAAAGTGTGTACATCGATTTGATCTCTCACATCAAAAGACAAACACTGATGCGAGTCAGCAGTTCCTCTGTCAATGTCACTACTTTATGTGATTCTTTCCACACGCATCTTTATGGCACTGGGGGATCGAGCATTAGGCAATCACAACTATCGGCATTTCTTTAAAGGAGATTCATGGGTGCAGAGGACACACAATGGCTGGACAACACACACATGCTGATGCATATAGAGATGTTCTTGTTGCTTCTCTAGCAGCGGCAATTTTGCTGTGTTCACTAAGTAACGTTTTCTATAAATGTTGATTTTCAAGATCAGCCTCCAGCAGCAAAGAGGAATAAGTTGAATATGCGCAAAAAACCTCTATGGCAAAGTTCAAAGCTCCAGGAGGAAGCCTTTATGTGAGCTTAATCATGGTAAAACACAGCCTGGTATGCCAAGCGCGTCGTTCTCCCCCTGCTTCGCTGGGTGACACGGAGAATTAATATTTGGCCTCTGAAGCATTCTTTTTGAAGGAATAAAGAAAGTAAAGAGAAGCATTATCTATTCAAGTAGCAGAGGGAATAGTGTGTGCCAGGCTCCCTCTGTTTGAGCTGTTGTGTCTCATTTTGTCTAGAGAAGATCAGAGAGCTGAGAACTCCACTGCTGAGTGGATGGAGCAAAATGAGCTCATGCTCCAAGTCTCAAATCCTCAGGGAGAGTTTTGTATGGGAAACAACGCTATTGAGCTTATTTGCATCACACTGCTGGATAAATAATAATGCAAGGTGATATGCACAAAGGCAAACACATAGACAATAGTGTTTTTGTTCAATGGCAATGCAGAGACTGAAATCTGTAAATAATAGGATATTACTAAAGTCCTGAAAGAATGGTTTTAATGTTTAACTGTCTTGTATGCCAGAGTCATTTCCTGTTGTATTTGAGATCTTCTAAATAATGAACAATAGAGCCAGGGTGATTTACTAAAATAGCTAAAAAGGACCTAATTCACTGGCTGTCCACTTTCAGCCTCTGTTTTCTATATTTATTTGGTTGAAGCCAATTACACTACAGTATATACACACTTTTCCCTGTATGCCTTGGGCTTTGGATCCTATTAGGCAAAGGTTCAGTGGTAGACAGTTGGCCTTATGTTTCCTTTATGCACCACAGCCTCCACATCCAAGATCACTAGAGCAGACCTAGTGCCTTTTGAAGCATTTGAACCGAGTCATTATGAAACCGTCGTGTTCATACACATGTAACCACACAATTGTAGATCATCCATTGGTTAAAGAATTGGTTAATGTTCTCCCCTCATTACAAATTCACAAAAAGGAACAACATGAGCAAATGTATGTAGCCCTTTATTCTGGCACATAATGATATAGCACATGTTTATTATTTGAAGGGTAAAATCAGTGAAAAGCTATTCAGCCCGTTTGTTTCAGGCCTCACGAGAAAAGGGATCATTCGTAAAGTCTTTGAGAATTGACACAATCAGTTGCTTTAAAGTTGCCTTTTAATTAATCTTCCTCAAATTGAGAGTGAGTACTTCAAGGAAGTGTGTGCAACTGGATCACCAGCGTGTTGGATGGCGTGGGTGTAGAGATGCGACAACGTGATGGGAAACCCGGGGGACAGCCGACAGGACAATACTGCCTCTTGGGAGGATTTTATGCTGCTGAACTGAATTTGAATACATTAATGAAAACTCTGCAGTGGCAGGGGAAAGGGCATTGCCTGTTTTTCCTTTCTGTACAGGAAAGAAAACGGTACAGAAAACTCCAAATTCAAATTGAGACTAGGACTAACATACGCGTTTTTTTTTTTTTTTCAAGATTGATGTTTGATTTTTTTTTAATTTGACATTATATATGTATAATTTGTAACTTATGAAAATGAAGAAAAATAATTTCTGCTAAAAAAAAAACAAACAAACAAAAAAAAACACAGAGGCCTGCAACGTGAGTATCCACCACACACACTGCTTTTCCAGGAGACGCCTCCCCCATTTACTCCTCGCCTGCTTTTCCTGTTTGGTCTATTCTTTTTAGTTTGTTCCTTATCTTTCCATCATTCATTCCTCCTGGTTGATCCTGAACTTGGCTCTGTCTCATGCGGTCTGGCACACTTTCATTCCAACATTTCCATCCATGAAAGACATTTTTTCCTCTTTCTAGCTTAAGAATCATACAGAAAGACAGAAAGAAATGTCTTGGCACTCATCTTCAGGTATCCCGCCATTAAACCTGGATGTTTCCTTGGCATTGTGTTGAGGGACAACTCACATTCCAGTACTGTACAAATAATTTTCCATAATATTTTCAATATGTTTCCTACAAATAGGCAAAGGGAAAGGATGGAAAGACTGCATAAATGGAGTCTAATAATCCTGAGGCCAAAGAAATATGTCGATATTGATATAATATATATTTGAGATTTCTGCATTTGGATAAATGTTTATTGAGCGAAATGTTTAAGCAATTGTGCTTCTATTAAAGTTTCTTTTCCTTGCATTTTTATTGTACAGCCTGAAACTCACTCACTCACTTACTCAGCCGTTAATCACAGACAGCATGTTAAATCCCTGTAGAGGTCACTGTTGTACGACGCAGTAGTCTTCTTCTGAGAAATTTCAGCACTGATATTATTATATTTAAACATATTTTAGTCCTGAATATTCTACTAATGAGTGCATCATCATCAGCAGCATAATCCCAACATGGCTAATAATATCAAGCTTGCTTTGTTTCAGATAAATTCCAAAAAAACACTCTGAATCCTTGCAAATAGATGTTTTACATTTTTCTGTTTAAGAGCTCAGACAGGGTGATAACTTTAAATCTCCAGGCTTGTGTTTGTAGAAATAATTACTATGTGCAATTCAGGAGGAAAGGTTATAATGGAGCTCAGACATGAGAGATCTTCATTTGCTCCACACTCCACATTTGTTTATGCCATTTAACTCTGAAATCCATACGCTCTCTTCCGGGAACATATATGAATCAACACTAAATCATATTCATCGCCAGAAACACACATCCAGATGGCAGCCTCTTAACAAAGCCTGGATTAATGTGAAGCTGCGAATCACAGCACCGACTTGTCTTAAGGACTGAGAAGAACAACACAGCTAATCACTCATAAAGATGTGGTTGAGTATATTTGCAGAATGAAAATAAACAGTAAATTAGGGTATGGTGTTGGTGCACGCTCTGGCCCTTGTGTTAAGCCACTCTGATAGATATTCCCATATGTATGCGTATGTGATGGTGAGATACAGATGGCTTGGCCCGCACAAGCCCTTACTTAGGATTCTGTTTAAGTGTTAAAATCAATTCCAAGTAAATAACGTAGAAAGGTTTGGGTAAGCACTTTTGCACTGTTAATTTGCCCTTGTTAAATTAGCCTCAGCGTGGCAGTGATGGGACAATAAGGGGAAGAAGAAGACTCTGTACATTGAACCATAGGTGCTTCAAGCCAGAGGCTAGTTTGAGGTAACAGGTTTGTAATTTTTACCTGACAAAACATTCCAGTATACATTCCAATTATTAGTTAGTAGAATATACTGGCTAAAACCTCCTAGACTTTTTTTATTTTATATTTATAGTTTTAGAGGTATCTAGCTCTAGCTCTGCTCACTGTAGCAATCTTTTTCTTTTTGAAATCACTGAAATAATAAAATAAATATGTATTATTATTATTATAAACGTACAACACATTCATGCCATGTCTGCAGTTTATTATTATTATTATTATTATTATTATTATTGTTGTTGTTGTTGTTGTTGTTGTTGTTGTCGTTGTTGTTGCTCTTTTTGTTCTTTTTGTTCTTGTCATTAATGTTGTTATGAGTATTAGTATTAGCAGTATTTATTTATTTATTTATTTATTTATTTACTAATTTACAAAATCATTCTACTATATGTTAAAAGTGTCATAACATCTTTCAACAGATATGCTGCGTCTGACAATAACAGTTTCTCTGTAGCTGTATAGCTTATAGCTTATTATTACCCATAATATCTTATATAATAGCTTATAATTCATACAGTATCGACAGTGTAATTAATTCCGATGTTCTTATCACAGGATATACAATTACACTATCATACTGATACACCGTCTCAGCTGTACTTTGGCTCTACCGTTCTGGACTTTCTTTTTGATACTTCCTTGTAAATGACTGAAGTAGTTAGTTATATATAGGACTATATTTCACAGTCTAACAGCAGGTATGTTTGTTTTATTACCAAGGACCTTGAATAAATGAAGCACAATGATTTAAATACAGTATGTTGCAGTTGATATATAAAGGGTGATAGTATCCTTTAGAAAACATGCTATGAAGGTAGAGATGATGTAGGTTAGGACAGAAAGTGAGCCCAGTGGAGCGTGAGCAGGTCGTTTCTGTCTAAGAGAGATGCTCCATTATGCTCCCAGAATTCCACATGGAGTTGGAGGCAGGCTGTTTGCTTTGCTCCTGCTAGGGTTTATGTATGCTACCCCAGTTGATTTCCACATCTAAAAGGACAGAGCATCTCATTTCTTGTCACTGTCTCCTAAATTCCTAAAGGTACAATTAGCATTTTGTCTGACAAAATGTTGAAAGGTTCATAGATTGATATTTGCAAAAATGCAGCAAGATGCCGCTTTCACAAATGCAAATTCTGACATTTATTAACTTTTATTCCAGATCTGTTTATAGATTGTAAAATGTCTGCATATTTTTAATAAAAATAAAGCAAAGTTACATTGTTTAAACAGAATCATTGGCTGGTGTACAAACGTGTGTATTTTAGTGGTGTAGCAATAAATTTTTCAATGTCCTTGATTTATGTCTTTGTGGCATTTCTATTGTGACCAACATTTTATATCAGTATAGAGCAGGAAACTATTTATTTATTGCAGATCTTTTTCCCTTTAGGAGCGTTTTTCCCTTGTGAAATAATGTCAGCACTTTCCCACCTTCACGGCCCTTTTGTTTCTAAATCTATTAACAATTCTAATTGTACAACACTGGTTAAGTAAGCATGGCAAATAAGGCAGGAAATGCATTATTTCCCTTTAGTGCAGATTAAAGGTAGGACTGTTTTGTGCTGAAACACACTGCCGTGCTCTTGAGTATAGACGTTTGCATGAAATGTTCTCTTCCGCCTGGTTTAACAAGAGTTTTCAGACGAGCTTCCTGAAGTTTAAGATGTGGAGTTTCTGTGAAAGGAAAATACATCATTCCATCTTCACATCTGTTAATTAACATGTCCATGCTCTGGAATCTTCAAAAGGCATACAATCTCTTTAAATTTGATTAAAGTGATACCTATTAGGCAGAGTGTTTTTCTTTGGGTCTTTCAGCTAATTAAATAGCTTTGTATAGCATCGACTGCTTTTTCCTAGACACAACACCCTAGTTCAACTGCGCCATTCGACATGCACATATCTTAATTGCAGATCATTTTGCAAATGTGGTTCAATTTCCTTTACAAGACAGTTACTGTTAACTGCTATTTTTAAAGCCAATAACAACGTCAAAAGCTTTGTATGATTAAAGCAATTAAAGTTTCTCTTTGTTTTCTGAATACAGTGAGATAGGCAGCAGTGTTTGTATAACATTTATTAAACATTTACTAAATGGAATTGAATCTGTCATCGTCGAGGTTTTCCGCGACAATTACCATTTAGGCAAACACTTTCATTCAGGGAACATTTCACAGCTTATAGCCCTGATTAGCCGACCAATTTTAATCAAACCTCAACCGCAAATCCAGCAGCAGGAAGAGGAAAGTAGCCTAAGCAGTGTTTTATTGTAAGACTTCCCCAATTAGAATACTGCATTTTCTCCATTAGATAAACTGCCTTTTGAGATCTAACTGTTTTATTCTCTATAATGTGTGTGTAATCTCACTGTTCCCTAAAATCCTTTAAACATAGAATTCAAATACTCTTCCTACGATGATGCAATCAAGTTCTGCGTTCTGTATATGAGCGTAATGTTAATTATAAACCCAGAATTTTCACCAAATTTGTGTTTGTGGTTTACAGGAGCCAGTATACACCGATCAGCCATAACATTAAAACTACTTACACTTACACTTACCATTGATTATCTCGTTACAATGGCACCTGTCAAAGGGTGGAATATATTAGGCAGCAAGTGAACAGTCAGTTCTCAAAGTTAATGTGTTGGAAGCAGGAAAAATGGGCAAGTGTAAGGATCTGAGCGACTTTGACAAGGGCCAAATTTTGGCTTGGTCTGGTTCAGAGCATCTCCAAAACGGCAGGTCTTGTGGCGTGTTCCCAGTATACATTTACATTTACATTTACATTTATGGCATTTGGCAGACGCCCTTATCCAGAGTGATTTACAATAGTGCTTTGAAGTCTATCAAAATACATTCTGGCATATTGGCTCACTAGGTCACAAGCTAGGAATAGCCCAAACAGCCCAAAACTCTGTTTGGAGTTTTTTTTTTTTTTTTTTTTTGTGTGTGTGTAAGTGTTAACTTAAGTACTTTATGAAGAGGTAAGTCTTTAGACGTCGTTTGAAGACTGCCAGTGACTCAGCTGTTCGGACATATAATGGAAGTTCATTCCACCACCTTGGTGCCAGAACCGAGAAGAGTCTCGATGCAAGTCTTCCTTGTACCCTGAGAGATGGTGGGACCAGTCGAGCAGTGCTAGAGGACCGGAGGGAGCGTGGTGCCACGCGAGGTGTGATAAGAGCTTTGAGATAAGTGGGTGCTGGTCCGTTTTTGGCTTTGTAGGCAAGCATCAGTGTTTTAAATCTGATGCGGGCAGCTACAGGAAGCCAGTGGAGGGAGCGCAGCAATGGGGTGGTGTGGGAAAATTAGGAAGATTGAAAACCAATCGTGCAGCTGCATTTTGGATCAGTTGCAGAGGACGAATGGCGCTCAGAAGCAGACCTGCCAGGAGTGAGTTGCAGTAGTCCAGTCTTGAAATGACAAGGGACTGAACAAGCACCTGTGTGGCCTTTGTGGAAAGAAATGGACGAATTCTTCTGATGTTATAAAGGAGAAATCGACATGAGCATGTCAGATTAGCAATGTGAGAGGAGAAGGACAGTTGATTGTCCATGGTTACCCCAAGGTTGCGTGCAGTAACTGAAGGCGAGATCAGAGAATTGTCCAGGGAGATTGCAAGATCCTGAGATGGGGATGAATCACCTGGGATGAACAGCAGTTCAGTTTTGGTGGGATTAACTTTCAGCTGATGAGCTGTCATCCATGAT
>CM040979.1:9419209-9532962 GCA_022985145.1 Pangasius djambal | reverse complement strand
GGACAGTTGATTGTCCATGGTTACCCCAAGGTTGCGTGCAGTAACTGAAGGCGAGATCAGAGAATTGTCCAGGGAGATTGCAAGATCCTGAGATGGGGATGAATCACCTGGGATGAACAGCAGTTCAGTTTTGGTGGGATTAACTTTCAGCTGATGAGCTGTCATCCATGATGAAATGTCTGCCAGACATGCTGATATCTGAGCAGAAACATTAGTGTCTGAGGGAGGGAAGGAGAGGATGAGTTGAGTGTCATCTGCATAGCAGTGGTATGAAAACCCATGGGAGGATATGACCGCACCAAGAGATCGGGTATAAAGGGAGAACAGGAGAGGACCAAGTACTGAGCCTTGTGGAACACCAGTGGAGAGTCTGCGGGGAGCGGATGTGGATCCCCTCCATGTCACCTGATATGACCGTCCTTCCAGGTAGGAAGCAACCATTGCCATGCTGCACCACAAATTCCTAGGCTCATGAGGGTGGACAAGAGAGTCTTGTGGTTCACTGTGTCAAATGCTACTGAAAGGTCAAAGAGGATGAGGACTGAAGATAGTTTGGCTGATCTAGCGGCATGTAGCTTCTCAGTGACGGCCAAAAGGGCAGTTTCTGTGGAATGTGCCGGTTTGAAGCCAGACTGATTGGGATCTTGGAGGTTGTTCTGTGAGAGATAGAGAGACAGCTGATTATAGAGAGTATGTTCAAGGGTTTTAGAAAGAAAAGAGAGAAGTGATACTGGTCTGTAGTTGCTGATGTCAGAGGGATCTAGAGAGGGTTTCTTCAGGATGGGAATAACCCTTGCTCTCTTGAATGAGGTTGGTACATGACCAGATGTTAGGGAGCCATTGATGATAGTGGTGATGAATGGGAGGAGGTATTGAGAGATGGTCTGGAGCATTGTGGAAGGGATTGGATCCAACGGGCAGGTGGTAGGGTTGCAGAATAAGATAATTTGCAGGATTTCTTCTGTTGTTAGTTTAGAAAACTGTGTCAGTGAATCAGAAGGAGAGTCCTCAGTGTGTAGTGTAGAAGTAGAAGTCTATGTCTGGCAGATTTTTCCAATCTCCTCATCATAAAAAGTGGCAAAGTCTTCAGCAGTCAGGGAGGATGGAGCAGGAGGATCTGGTGGGTTGAGTAGTGAAGAAAAGATGTGCGAGGATCTTGTGCAGAGGATTCCAGCTTTTCTTTGTAGAAGACAGTCTTAGCAGAAATCACTTCAGATGACAATTTGGACAGGAGAGCACGGTAAGAGACAAGATCTGTGTCGAGTTGCGATTTCTTCCACTTCCTCTCTGCTGTTCTTAATTCTCTCCGGTTACCGGTTAACACATCTGATAGCCAAGGAGCCGGGTTGGAAATCTTCCTGGGTTTAGAGGATAGAGGACAGAGGAGGTCCAGTTGTTAGTACCTACCAAAAGTGGTCCAAGGAAGTACAACCAGTGAACTGGCGACAGGGTGATGGACGCGCAGGCCTCATCGATGCGCATGGGGAGCGAAGGCTAGCCCGTCTCTTCCGATCCCACAGAAGAGCTACTGTAGCACAAATTGCAGAAAAAGTTTATCCAATGCTGGATATGATAGAAACATGTCAGAACACACAGTGCATCGCCAGATACCACAGCACACCTTCAGAGGTCTTGTGGAGTCCATGCCTTGAAGGATCAGAGCTGTTTTGGCAGTACAACGGGAACATACCCAATATTAGGCAGGTGGTTTTAATGTTATGGCTGATCCGTCTTTAGTACATGTAGTACTTACATTACTTAATTCTAACCTATAAGCTATAATGTTAACATTATTAACTGTAGAAATTTGGCATGGGTAGTTTTCATATGATCAAATATGTGAGAAAATGCTTGTTTTTATACACAAATGACTTTACAATATCTTTATCATTTTACATGCATGCATTAGATGCAATTGTAAATAAATGGTTATTTCATGATACCTTTACTGCATTTACCTTGGTACATTTCAGCATAATTTGTTTTTCAACCTATGTGTTTTATAAAATTTTAGCAATTATTTTTCAACTGTGAACTTTATGCTGTTTGTGTTTGTGGTTTACAGGAAGTAGATACATTGCAAAGATAGAATAAAAGGTTTTGCACTGGTCTATGGATATGAGTAATAATAACCTTTTATAAAAGAGTATGTTTGGTTTTCTGGCTGTCAGCTGAGATTTAAGAGGTTTGACATTTTCTACCACACACACACACACACACACACACACACACACACACACACTGATCAGCCATAACATTAAAACCACTGACAGGTGTAGTGAATGACATTGATTATTTCATTACAATGGCACATTTCAAGGGGTGGGATATATTAGGCAGCAAGTAAACAATCAGTTATTGAAGTTGATGTGTTGGAAGTTGGAAAAATGGGCAAGCGTTAGGATCTGATTGACTTTGACAAGGGCCAAATTGTGATGGCTAGACGAGCAGGTCAGAGCATCTCCAAAATGGCAGGTCTTGTAGGGTGTTCCCAGTATGCAGTGGTTAGTGCTTACCAAAACTGGTCCAGGGCCCATGATGACCTCTGTCCACTGCTGAAACTGCCTACAAGGGGAACATGAGCATCAGAACTGGACCATGGAGCAATGGAAGAAGGTGGCCTGGTCTGATGAATCATGTTTTCTTTCACATCATGTGGATGGCCGGGTGTGTGTGAGAGAAGAGATGGCATTAGGATGCATTATGGGAAGAAGGCACGCTGGCAGAGGTAGTGTGATGCTGTGGGCCACGTTCTGCTGGGAATACTTGGGTCCTGGCATTCATGGGGATGTTACTTTGACAAGTACCACCTACCTACACATTGCTGCAGACCAATTACACCTCTTCATGGTAACGGCATTCCCCAATGGCAGTGGCCTCTTACAGCAGGATAATGTGCCCTGCCACACTGCCAAAATTGTTCAGGAATGGTTTGAGGAACATGACAAAGAGTTCAAGGTGTTGACTTGGCCTCCAAATTCCCCAGATCTCAAGCCAATCGAGCATCTGTGGGATGTGCTGGACAAACAAATCTGATACATGGAGGACCCACCTCACAACTTATAAGACTTAAAGGTTCTCCTGTTAATGTCTTGGTGTCAGATACCACAGCACAGCTTCAGAGGTCTTGTTGAGTCCATGCCTCCATGGGTCAGAGCTGTTTTGGTTGCACGGAGGGACCTACACAATATTAGGCAGGTGGTTTTAATGTTATGTCTGATATATTGAAAATAATCAAAATTATATCACTTTAAAGTTTGGTTACCTGTAAAAGTGAAAATTGCATTGTGAAGATTTCATTGTCAGCTTGTATCTAAATTAGGCTTATGTCCATTTCACTTTCCTTCATAACTATCCAACAACTTGATTTAGGTATACAATCACTGTGAAGATATCATATTTAGCTGGCAAGGATTTGGTCATATTTAGGCAGACTTAATTTTTTTACAAACCCATTTTGTCATCTTTTTTTTCAGCCACAGTGATACCCAATGAGTCAGGGCTCAGTGCAGGCAACTCAAGTTCTTCCACCTGAACCTTGGCAAACCATGTATTCATGGACCTCAGTTTGTGCAAAGGGGCACTGTAATGATGAAACAGGCTTAGGCCCCTTATTTTCAGTGAAGGGAATGCTTAATACTACATCATACATTCTAAACAACTTTGTGGCAACAGCTCACAGGGAAGGCAATATATGTGTGTGTGTGTGTGTGTGTGTGACATATGCACATATGTGTGTGACAGTCAGGTGTTCAAATACTTTTTGGCCGTATAGTGTATGTGAAAAGATTTGAAGTGAGAAAGGAGTGAATGCTATAACAAAAATAGTACTTTTCAGAACTGGATAGTGTAGACAATGTTGAAATGCTTGGTGAACATTTCTACAAAGGATCACAGGGGGCACCGAGTAGGGCACCAGAAATCACAACGTTTAAGTACACATTATAGGGTTCAATATATTGTGGACTCCATGAATCAGACAGGGATGGAGCGTTGTGCTGCCTCCGTCAGAAGTCACCTCATTGATTACCTTGAGCCAAGTGGAAATGGCTCATGCATCTCATGTACATTATAACAAATGTTCTCTTTGCATTACAATTGAACTGTGATTGTTATGTTCAATCAATGCGAAAGGTCAAAAGATCGCCTCTGCCAGCAATTTAATGGAGAAGTCAATAGGGATTCATTTTAATCACTGCTGCAGTTGCCCAATGAGCACAACAGGAGCCATCAAAGCCACAGCAATTATATAGGTTTACCTTGCAATTTAGATAGCCACAAATCTTTTGTCTGCTATGAAAGTCCAAAGTGCTTTAAATACTGTATGAGCCTTTGTGAGTAATTGTGGCCTAACTCTTTTGAAAAAAATGACTTCTTCAGGCCTGATATAACCTGGTGAGCTAAAAGTTATATGTGGCTTAATGATTAGCTCAGCTCACACAAACACACTAACATCTTTAAGAGTAAAGTAAGATAGTGGCATTTGTATTCATGAGCATATTTTGAACTGATATGCAGTCAAACGTTAGTACTTGCTGACTGTTTAATGCTGGTATTATTTTTTTTTAATATATAAAGTATAGCACTTCATTTTGAATGACACATGAAAACTGGATCAAATTAAGTGCTGAATTTGCATACATATCTGCCGGTATACACCGATCAGCCATAACATTAAAACCACTTACAGGTGAAACGAATAACATCGATTATCTCGTTACAATGGCACCTGTCAAAGGGTGGAATATATTAGGCAGCAAGTGAACAGTCAGTTCTCAAAGTTAATGTGTTGGAAGCAGGAAAAATGGGCAAGTGTAAGGATCTGAGCGACTTCAACAAGGGCCAAATTTTGGTTTGGTCTGGTTCAGAGCATCTCCAAAACGGCAGGTCTTGTGGGGTGTTCCCGGTATGCAGTGGTTAGTACCTACCAAAAGTGGTCCAAGGAAGGACTGTAGAAATTTGGCATGGGTAGTTTTCATATGATCAAATATGTGAGAAAATGCTTGTTTTTATACACAAATGACTTTACAATATCTTTATCATTTTACATGCATGCATTAGATGCAATTGTAAATAAATGGTTATTTCATGATACCTCTACTGCATTTACCTTGGTACATTTCAGCATAATTTGTTTTCCAACCTATGTGTTTTATAAAGTTCTAGCAATTATGTTTCAACTATGAACTTTATGCTGTGAATACATCAACAACAGAACTTTAGTACTTTAGTATTCAGAGAAAAGTTGTGATGTCATTCACCTCACAAAATGATTTGCCAATAAACTGGATTTAGACTGGTCATAAATCAGGACACTGATTGGGAAAGCAAACACTGTTTATCTGTTTATCTATTTGCTAAATTCCTACTCACTGTGAATGCAAATGTAAAAGACTGCAGCTTGGATCCTGGGTATGTTATATTTAAGACTAAATGATCTGTCGCTGTGTCAGTAAGAGCACTCCAGTTTCCAGGCCCTCAGTATGGCTTGACATCTGCCCTTCCCCATTCTCTGTTTGGCTTGCAGTGTGCTTCTCTGCAAGGATGAGGTCAATGCCATGTAACCTCCAAGAGACAAATATTGAAGATCAATAAATGTTTTTTTCTCTCCTGCAAATCACACATGGGAGGGGCGCGTTTAGACAACAATATTGTCCATATACTGTATACTATACAGTATATAATGTATATAAAGATCAGCTATAGTTCCTTACAATCTTGAGCAGCCTGATTAATGAATAAGCACTAATGTAGTTTAAAACACTAAAATATATACATTATATTCTAATTGCTCACTGCTAAATGTTTAATAATTGCCTGCATAGAGTCTACAGTACATGTGCATGATGAATCAATCCACAAATGTGATCTAAACTTGGTTGTGTTTAAACCGAGTACCAACTTTGTGCAATTAAAGTTATTTATCTCTCTTTTCAGAGATCATCAATTATATTGAAATACACTTAATGCCCATAAGAGGGATGATGTATGATTGGTCTAATTATTTCTTATTCATTATGCTTTCTAAAGCATATCAATTTTGTTAATACCATGTAATTAAAACATGTCAGTGCACTACAAGTTGCAGGCTTTATTAATGACTATGAAAATTATTTTTAATTAAATAGCCAATTACAGAAAAATCCTAACCATGAGAATTGACATTTAAATGAATTTAATTTAAATTGCTTTTCAACATTGTTTTACCAAAGCCTTATAGGATGAATAAATTATTACATCAACCAATATGCAGTGTCATTGATCATACAGGAGTCATATCCCAGCTCTACTTTTAAATACTACTCTGCCATAATGCATTAGTGTTATGGTTATTCATCACGGCTGAGACCAGTATGAGTTTGCTCTATGCCTTTTTCACTTCCTGCTGCATTTGTCTTCACATTGTTAAATACCATAGCTGGTATGTGAACTGAAACACAATCTGCTACTGGCATTTCTTTTTCAATTGCAATGTCTTTCATCTGTGTATGTCACGTATATTTTACAATATCTGTGTAAATATCTTTTAAATGTCACTTATGCTACTTAAGGAATTTTATGCAATATTATTAAAAAGTAAGACTATTCTGAATATGAAATATTGACATAAATAGATCGCATTCCACTGCAGCCCCAGCTTAGGTCTGATTAAATTTTAAACTGAGATACAAGGAATACCTGCACCAGGACTCTTCTCTGTACTGGCACCTGGGGAATGAATTTCCCCCGGCTGTCTTCAAACAAAGACTGAAGATCTACCTCTTCATCAAGCACTTAAAAAAAAATACATTATTGCATTAAGGCATTGTACTCCTAGACTCTGACGTATTTGTACAAAATGGATAGGTTTTTGGTAGAAAAATTGTTCTCGATTAGAGCATTTGCCAAGTCCTGTGTATGTAGGCTATATAGTGAAAGAGTAGCATTATGAGTCATTTAAAAGAAGAAAGAATCTACCATTATTTAACGTTCTAATGTCAGTTGAGGAACGTGACTTTGAGCTTGAAACACTTACACGTTTACGCTCAATCAAGTAACGATAACCAAGATGTCACGAAAATCTGTAAAATATATTGGATGATATAATTCTTGTTAATCTCGTATGCCAGGGTTACATCTGTAGTATGTTTAAGGTAGTAATTCTTGTTCCATAATATCCATATCCATTTATCCATAATACTCTGCTTTAGCTGCATATTTGTAATTCACAGTATAGATCTCACTGCAGGAGTCTTTAAGGTTAGAATGCATTAGTGTAATTGTAATGTGCGGTTCTACCATGGCGGGTCCTGCTGTGTGTCTACAGTTCTAATGGAGCCTGGATTCATCAAGTCTACCCCGAGTATTAACCCCTTAAATCCATAGGTTATTATTCACTTATTCATCTTAAAGCATTTTTTTCAGTGAATATAACAGGAAATGGGTGTAGTTACAAGAATGAGGAATGCGAGTTTAATAGTTAAAACTGTTCAAACCGAAAGATCATTGATGCCTCGTTGTCACCTGCACTTTTCCGTAGGGGTTTTTATGACTAATTTGCAGTTAACCCATGCTAACATGAAAAACGGTAGGCAAACTATTGTGACATTCATTGTTTATAATGAAATCTTAATATGGTGAATATTTAAGCAAAGGTTAGCAACATAAAGGGCAAATGGATTGTCTGGCTATGAATTTTAAGCAGTTATTGATTTTCACACTACCTCTTTGCCTGAATGGTAATTGCGAAATGGTTCTCTTACTTATCTTAAGGCCCATCTACCTAACATGCCTTTCTACAGGCTGTGGTGCTGCAACTATAATAGTAACAGTATAGCAGTAGGTGTGGATTCCTAGTTCTTGTTCTAATAAATCACCTTGTCCCTGAACTTGGTCTTGCATTACGCTTGAATACAGCATTTCACAAAAGTAGCTTTCTAAAGTATTTCTACAAAGAAGGAAGCTCTAAAAACCTGAGCTGTTTGTTTGTTAATGACACCAGCACCAGCTTGCACCCCAGACGTTACATCATCAGTCCTGATGCTGCTTTGGTGTGCTCACAGATGAAATGCAATCCATGCGCATCACCTAGACTTGCGTTTCACCACCTTATCGACAGAAAACAGCAACCCTATCCTGCGTACAGCCTCGCTGAATGCATCCTCCCCTGCTGTGTAGACATGTTAGGTTACTATAAACTCACAGAGCTGTCTGTATTTTATTTGACACATTTTAATGTTTAAGGCGTATGAACAGTTTTAAAAAAGTCACAGAGTCATTACTGGTCTTAGTGACCATCATGTACTGTTCAGCAGCAGCAATAGACGTATGGTATGGACCCTTCACCGTAGAAATCTTATCTGATTTTTACAGCAATAACGCTATGAATGTGGAACGTGAATGAATAATTATAATTATATAGATACAAATAAACAAAATGATACAATCACTGACAAAGTAATGGAAAAAGCTAAATGTGATGCATGTGCCTTAATACAATATGTAAAGAAGTGACTGAGAATATAAGTACAGGATGAGAAAACTACATAGAGAAGGGTATTATAAAAGGGTTGCAATGTATAAACCCCTTGCTATAAAGACAAATACACATTTGAGGGGTATGTAGTGCAAAACCCATAGACACTGGTTTACTATATGTGGGGAGAATGAAAGTGATGTGGTCAGATGAATCATGCTTCATGTGTGGCAACACCAAGAGAACAGCAAAGGCCTGAATGCTTGAGGGGTCCAGTGGTTTTGATTGTTGGCATGGTTTGTGTCCACGTGTCCCGTCACGGGGAAGGGTCACTGTAAATCAATACTAAGTTCTTCTGACTGATCACCTTTATTCTGTGATGAAACATTTCTATCCTGATGGGAGTGCGCTCTACCCGGATGACTCTGCCTCCACTCTTACTGCACGAGAGCTCACTGATTGGGTATGAAAATGACAGAAATCATAAACCATGGCCTTCTCAGTCACCAGATACCAACCCAATTGAACTCTTATGAGAGATATTAGAGCGACGTCTTAGAGAGTGCTCTCCACCAACATCATCAAAATTCCAATTGAGGTTAACAGTAGTTATGAACCTCTGAGGAAATACGTAAGCATTTGAGTGCAAAAGTCTGGACATTCTTAGGATGAAATTAATAAAACAGAAAACAAATATGTAGAAGTCCCTTTATTAGGTTTGCAGAGGTTCCTTACAACTCACAACAGTTGCCAAATAATGTCCATTAATAGCAGAGATTTTAATTAATAATAGCATAGATAGATAGATAGTGACAGCAAAAACTTCGAAGTTTGAATCTCCTTTTCTAAACTTGTTATAAATATTCTCTAAGAACTTGTTTGAGCACCTTTTGCCTTTATATCTGCTTTCAGCTTCTTTGTGTATCCCCTGAACATCTTTTGGATCCTCTCAGTTGTAATAGTTGGCCTCCCTTTAGTCTAGCCCCCTCAAACACACGGTCTTCCTGACATGTCTTTTCTAACTCTGCCAGATTGCTTGGCAAATCTTTGCAGATTCTTCCTAACATATCTTTTATAACTCTGCCAGATGTCATACACTGGAGACTGAGAGGATCTTATCAAAATATTTTATGTTAATTTTGCCTTATGTTCAGATTGTTGCAGGACACACACACACGCGCACACATTTATTTTTTAGCTTCATTGAATGTTTTTTGTAGATAAGATTGTAAATTAAAAGTACCCTTTCCTTTTTTTTCCCCTCAAATCTATTGTGGCTATGTGGTTGGGGTCTAATCTTGATGATTCTTAGGATACTCTTGCTGGCACAGGAGTCAGTCTTCTCCCTCAAATTCACTCTCATAATCAGAACTGAATTCTACATTGTCCTCTTGTTTGGACAAATACTCCTTCTCTAACTCACTCCCTGACTCCTGCAATATGTTCCTAAATCATTTGACCATATTGCATTGAGCATATGTGCAGCCAAATTTTGAAGGCAAACTTCGATGCAGAGGTATTTATCTCTTTTATCTATATACAAAGGGTCTTTTTCTAGGGTCCCTGGAGGACTAGTGGTTAGTCCTCAGCGGTCTCACCGCTGCTGTCCGGGTTCGATTCCCGGCCAGGGAACCGACTCCACCCACTGGGGTTGCTGGGGTTGCACAGGACAGTGCATTCCCAGTGCTGGTCCCAAGCCCAGATAAAACTGGGGAGGGTTGTGTCAGGAAGGTCATCTGGCGTAAAAACTGTGCCAAATCAAATACGCGGACCAATGATCTGCTGTGGTGACCCCTAACGGGAGCAGCCGGAAGAAGAACAACAACAAAGCGTCATTCAGAGTCCTCAGGTTGAAATAAAGGGTTCTACTTGGAACCCTTACTGATAAGGAACTTTTAATATTTTTTAATGTTTTAAGGGACAGTAGGCTACTTAAGGTTTCTACATTGTCTAAATATGTACAACTATAAGGAGTACAGGGCAAGAGAGTAGATTGCTCTCTCAGACAATACTGTCATTTCTTACACTGCAGAAGGTAAAAAGACTGAGACCCATACTTTAATACACAACTCTGTTTTGGCCTCTCCTTCATTCGTGTGTGGTACAATGTGAGAAAATGTTCTGGGATTATATTGGGGAGTCTCTCAGACTAGAATAAAAGATGGCTGGTATATATTGTTTTAGCGAAACAGAGAAAGGTTAGGGGTTTCTCTGTATTCATTTAGGTGTGTGCGTGTGTGTGTGTGCTTTTGCGTGTGTGTGTGTGTGTGTGTGTGTGTGTGTGTGTGTGTGTGTATACATGGCCTTTGTGCTGCTCAGACCAGATTCAGTTCACATAAATCTTCTTGAAATGACCAACCTCACATAGTGAAATGACACACGAAACCCCTTCCCACGCTTGGGGGATTGTCCGGATGGCAGGTGTGTGTGTGTGTGTGTGTGTGTGTGTGTGTGCACAGGTGAGAGTACAAATAAGAAGAAAGAGTATGTGACAGAGCAGATTTTTCGTTTCATATTGACAAAGACTGCTCAGCTTCCACTGATATTCATTTGAGAAAATAAGCAAAACATTAAGTTTAATCTTAACAATAGAGTATTTTTGTATTTCTGATTTTCAATTTTTAAAACAGGTCAGTTTGTCTCCAACAGATCCTATATACTTATTTCTTTGATTATTATTATTATTACAATATGGTCAACAATAGCCTATAGAGAACTGATTCAGGACAGGGTAGTGATTCAGGACAAGGTAGTGCATGGCAAAGTGAGGCATTTTGACACCAAAGAGATAGAACTGCTATAGACAAACCTCCTAGAAATAAAAATAAATGAAGAGTTCTGTGTGAATAAGAGAAGTCAGAGTGTGAGTGTGCGGGCGAGTGTAAGGCTGGGGTCTGCAGTGAGGTCTGCTGTTTGCATCGCCTTCCACTTCCACTCAGTACTAAACAGCGTGAAAATATCTGGTGACTCCAGTAAATAGCGTTAATTGGGGGAAATGATTTAATACTTTATCGCGCGCTCTCGGACGCAGGCTGTGTGCGCGCGCTTCAAAGGCCGACAGTGTCCACTAGCTCCTCCCTCCCTGGACCTTGTGACAACAACAACTCATCCCAGAGCGCGAGCTGCACTTTTCAGCTCATTTTCTTCCTGTCACTCTGTCTCTGTCTCTCTCTTTCTCTGTCTCTCTCTCACGCTCTTTCTTCCAATCTCCAAATGGTCGTCCCGCCGTGAACAGCCTAATTCATTACCACTGACGATTTTTCTCGTCATCCCCCCCCTCTTTTTTTTTTTTTTTTTTTTTTTTTTTTTTTTTTTTTTTTTTTTTTTTTTTTTTTTTTTTTTTTTTTTTTTTTTTTTTTTTTTTTTTTTTTTTTTTTTTTTTTTTTTTTTTTTTAATACTTTTCTCGGCGGAGCGCGCTGCTGTGGATTTCTCCTAACGAGCTCGCGCGTTACTTTTTATCTTCTTTGGGGGTTTTTGCCCACTTTTTGAACTTTAGCGCGTGCTCGAGCTGACCATGGCCGTGCCGGCTGCTTTGATCCCCCCTTCCTCCCTGGTCCAGCCGTCTCCCATCTCATCCTCCTCTTCCTCCTCGGTGAACACTTCATCACCGTCGGCCACCTCGTCTCCGTGTCCGTCGGTGGCTCCGGCCGCTGCGAACCCGTTCCGCTCGGAGCTGAGAGCGGCGGCAGGAAGCCCGTCCATGCCGATCGCCGTCACTCCGACTCCGCTCGCCTCCAAGCCCGTGTACTCGACCCCGTCGCCCGTGGAGAACACCCCGCAGAATAACGAGTGCAAGATGGTGGAGCTGAGGGGCGCGCAGGTGGCCTCGTTCACCGTGGAAGGACGGGAGCTCATCTGCCTGCCGCAGGCCTTCGATCTGTTCCTGAAGCACCTGGTCGGCGGGCTGCACACCGTCTACACCAAGCTGAAGCGGCTCGAGATCACGCCCGTGGTGTGCAACGTGGAGCAGGTGCGCGTGCTGCGCGGCCTCGGCGCCATCCAGCCCGGCGTGAACCGCTGCAAGCTCATCTCCCGCAAAGACTTCGAGACGCTCTACAACGACTGCACCAATGCCAGGTAAGCGCTGAGCGCCTGAGTTGCACCGTGAGCTCGGAAAAGTGCCGATTCTTCTTGCAGCTTCGCGCGCAAACAGCTCCAACTTCTCGGTTACTTGTTCCACGGTAAAGAAGCGCAGAGCTGCAGAGAACCGACTCCGAGCTCGCGCGTTCAACCGACCTGATGACGTAGCGGAGCCGTTACCGCCGTGCACTTAACTTTTACACCAGACACCAGGTACACAGCACTTACCTTACAACACACTGACTTCTAAACACACAGCTAAACATCAGTGTGTTACGTGAACTTCTAGAAACTGATGCAAAACACACAGCTACACATCAGTGTGTTACGTGAACTTCTACACCACTGGTGCGAAACACACAGCTACACATCAGTGTGTTACATGAACTTCTACAAACTGATGCAAAACACACAGCTACACATCAGTGTGTTACATGAACTTCTACACCACTGATGCAAAACACACAGCTACACATCAGTGTGTTACATGAACTTCTACACCACTGATGCAAAACACACAGCTACACATCAGTGTGTTAGATTTACTTAAACACTTCTTACACAAAGTACACTGCTAAACAGTGTGTTAGATTAATTTATAAACCACTGGCACAAGAAACACAGCTAAACATCATTGTCCTGGATTAACTTTTATACCACTGACACAAAGTACACAGCTAAGCATCAGTGTGTTAAATTAATTTACACAGCACTGACACAAAGTGCACAGCTAAACAACAGTGTGTTTAAGATTAACTTTTACAGTCATCATGGACATCCAGCTGGACCTTTATAAATAAGCACTGTAAAAATAACACTGGCTTATTTGCTGTGCATGTCGCCCGTGATATTATATAATCAAGTGTAGTTTTGAATATGATAACTTCTCAGAATTTTGGAATTAACTCTCAGGGCAGTATTCACAACAAACTAGCAAAGAAATGATTATGACAGTCTAATGAATGAAGGTTAACAGTAACAGTTGTCATCATATCTTTAACCTGAGTAAAGCCTGGGTGTGTTTACACACTGCTATATAAACATGCTCCTTTGCAAGCATTAAATATATATTTTTTAAATAAACACTTATACAGATTGAATAAGTGGACCTCATTAATTAAATTCCTTTAATTTAATATATAACATTTGACCAATAATGCTCTCTTAATATATTTGATCATACAAAAAAATCAGATAAAAAAAAAAGAGGAAAAAAATCCTATTATTTTTATTAAATGGTTACTAATGGTTATTAAATATTGCGCAATGTGCGTGATCTCCTAGTGCATTCAGTTATTTCTAGTGTTTGCGTTTCTTTCTTTCTTTCTTTCTTTCTTTCTTTCTTTCTTTCTTTCCTTTTTTAAAGTGCTTGTGGTCAGTAAGTGCATACTGTCAATAATGAGGAAGGATTCACTGCCTCCAGCTAATTTTAAGTAGTGGAAACATAGATTACTGTTAAGAGGGTGCAAGACATGTGACCTTTTTCCTTAAATAACCTCTGTCTAATTGTCAGTAAAAAACATAATAATAATAATAATAATAATAATAATAATAATAATAACAATAATTTTATTTTATAGTAAGACAAATGTTATTTAAGGAGAAAGGTCACATGTCTTATTCTTGTTATTGTTAGTATAATTAATTAATTAGTATAATATATTAATAATATGTAATTATTGTCGTATATATATATGACGAAATCACAAAATAATTTTTTTTTTACCTTAGTTACAAAATACCGGTCTCTTAAATACTGGCCACATTAAGCCTTGACCCATGTCATATTTTTCTATATGATTAATTACAGTTTTTCCTAAACATGGAAATAATGGGAATACAAAAAATATTAAACCTAAATGAGTGCTCGTCACCATACTTCATGCCTTCATTTTTGGGTTGTTTGACCAGTGCGTCCGCAGTGAGGATCATTTCTGTTTGCGAGAGCTGGAACTTAAAGTGGTGAGGCCTCAATCCTCAGTCCGCTCAGACCTTCCCTGGTCACACAGTGATATAGTGTGTGATTTGAACTCTGAGGTTGGCACTGAGAGTGGCCAGCGATGGGGTTAAAGGATAATGCAGTGCTACATATTGCTTTAATGACGCTAAAGTGCTCGCCTATTACTGCTGCACGGAGAGGCCTGTAATGGTCTCTGAAAGCACCTGGTACTGCCGGTGTTATGCTGAAATCAATCATATCCGCCATGGCTGCTTCCCATTTGGAGAATTACATCATTTGTATGGACAAAGATATCCTGTGTAGATGGAACACAAACAGATGGCGCAGGAGGAGCAGCTCTTCGTTACACTGCTGATTGAATCTGCGTGTGTATGTTTGGCACTTTAAGCAGAAAGGTTTGCACTTTAGCTCCTAATTCAAGTATTCGTGGGTCACTTGAGTTTTGATGATGCAGCAAAGTATTGCAGATGTTTGTCGAGTGTCTGGAGCCATACATGAAACCATATAAAGAAACCTTGTCTTTTAGAGTGACCTAGTGGAATTTATGTATATGTCTTTTTGTGTAGTGTGTACTGAGAGCACCAAATAGATTTCCACAGAACATGAAGATATCCATGCGTTAATTCCCACACTATTATGCTGACAAAATGTTCACTTTTTTTGCTAAATGATAGCTGTTTATCTTTGGCTGCTCTTGTTTAATGCATGTGCTGTACGGCAGCAGCAGATGATCTGCGCTCTCGTTCTGCAGGAGGAAACACTTCTCTCCCTCTCTCCCCCTCTCTCTCTCTCTCTCTCTCTCTCTCTCTCTCTCTTTCTGCTGCACCTTCACACGGAGCCTCGACCCAGATTAATGCTCTCCTTCCGGTGCCGAGCAGATAGAGGGCCCATAATCTCTTGCTTTCATTGGAGCTACGACAGTGCCTCATGAGAAGCAATACTTCAGCCACTTGTTTTCCTTTTCATTTCTTGTGTGGGACAGCGCAGGCTCTGTTCATTCCCACCGGTATCTGAACTTACAGGGTTATTGAAACATCACAACAGTGCTGCTCCCTCACTGGAGGCAAGCTGTACATGCACAGCAATGCAGCAGTTAATTGACAATCATTGTCTACCTCAGAAGGTTAAACACGCACCTCCAGACGACAGGAGGCCTTTGGGATGTCGGCTATTTTTCTCAGCCCTAGAATTTCATGGATTTTATTTAAGTGGTATTTTACACATTTTCTTTCTTATAATAGTTTCATAATTTGAATCAATATAAATGTCAGAAATTATATTTACAAGCCCCGTCATATAAGGGCATTTTAAAAAAAGAGGCTTGTGTTTTGTTTGTATTATGATACAAACTGTCCCATTTACAGGAAAGTGGGATTATTTTGTCTAGCGCTCGGGGGTTACGTCTTCACCAGTGGTGGCAGATTTTATCGCTCTTCTCTCTCTCTCTCTCTCTCTCTTTCTCTCTCTCTCTTTTTGCAGTGCTCTTCTGATATATTTGTTTTCGGCAGGGCACAGATGTGTTTACAGGTACTCATGGGAAATCTTTGGATCGGATTCAAATCATTCCCAGTCAGAGTGGGTGCTAAGATACCCGTCACCCAGCAACCACATCCAAGAGGGAGCCAGGGTGATAATAACTTAAAAAAAAAAAAAAAAACAGAGAGACAGATGTCTGATTAGGATGAAAGAGTTTGAAGGCGGAGGGAGGGGGGGGGGTGTGCATGTTAAAAGGCTTGTTAAAATCACAAATTCATTCAAGCACTTTCTTACAAATCAAATATGCATTTCTCTGCTCTGGCCCCGAGTTCATGTTGTGCTGATGGGTCAGAAAGGAAGAGGATAAACAGCCGGCTTTTTATCTTTGTTGCTATGAGTCGGTAGAGCTCTGCTGTTGGATAGGATTAGTGTCTAAATTAATTGTGCATTTGCTGCATGTCGCAAGAAGATGTCGTTAGAAAACAATGGAGCGTTGCATTGGTTTTTGAAAGTCAATATGAAATTTAAACGTGATTAATAATTATGACTGACATATTTATTTGCTTTTTCTATGTATGTTTTGTTCAGAATATTTGCGGATCGGTACCAAAGTCAGGGAAAGTTGTTCTTTTAGTTGAATAAATTTAGCTGATAGGACATTGCTAGCTATTTATAGTTCTTTTCGTGGAAGAGGCACTAAAGGCCATAATTTTTTGTTATAAAGTGAAACAGTTTGAGCTGATTAGATTTGCATGTCTCTGCTGGGGGCTCAGAGCTTAGTAACAGTATTGTGTTTCTGATGATGCACATATTTATGAATGCACATTTGTAGTGTTTTGTCATGTTCTGTTTTATAATGGATGTCATTAGGTGTTGCTGACGGGACTAAAGTGCAGCTATTTTTTAAATGCTAAAAAGAATAAAGCAGTTAGGAGAAAGCATAGTTGGGAAATTGGAATAGTGCAGCAGCACCTGTGACAGATTGGCTGTGTGCATGTGTGCGTGTGTGTGTGTGTGTGTGTGTGTGTGTGTGTGTGTGTGTGTGTGTGGGTGTGTGTGAACGAGAGAGACACTGTAGGGTCTGGCATGTCTTTAGCCGGCAGCTCGTCCACATTACACCGTATTTAGGGAGCAAGGCGCAGATCACTAGTGCTTGTACAGCGATGTTAAACACTACTGACAGAAGTTAGAGGGAGCAGATGAGATTTCTTGATTGGACGGAGATTCCAGGCTGTAGCCCCACTCTGTCTAATGTGGTCACGTAGAGAAATTGATTTTCCCCCCGAAATTAATTAATTTTTCATATAGCCCAAAGCTGGAGTTTAAAAAGAGGGTGCACTTGCCACTTTCCTATTTTCCTGCTCTTTTTTAAGAATTATTGCCTAATCATATTAATACTTTTGCCCCAAGGATGAAAAGATAATTGTACAAATGCATTTGGAAATATGTATCACTGAGTATTTATGATTAAATTATGCAAATAACTCTGCTCCTATCCTTCGTGGACCCAGATTGTCTAATTAGGATTGATATGCCGAGTAGATGTTCTTGAATCTGAATACACGCATGTCCAAAGAGCAGAAAATTGAAAATGACAAGGCTGGAATCCTTAAAAAGTGCTTTTTTTTCACTGTCTAATTCAGCGTAGCTGTATCAGGAGTTAATTTTCCCCAGCTCATTTTCACATTGGAGATGACAGGGGAAAAAAAAAAAAAGAATACTTGTGGGAATCAATCTCAAATGGGATTCCAGAAATTTCTTCCAACTTGTTTTTTAGGCGCTGAGAGATAAATTATTGCAGTATGTAAACATTTCTGTTCTACCACATCTCTACATTTTTTACCACAGTAGCCATGACGGAGCTTGTTGATGCCATTGTTTTCTGTAAGATGAAATTTCTTGATGGAGGTTTGTGAGATTTGTGTTTGTGTTTGAGCATGAAGGATATGGTAATGGCTGGGTGCGGTAAACGGCGTCAGCAGCTTTGGTAGTGCCAGCCTGGAGGACAGGTGATTATTTAGCTCTGCAGGCTGTTTTCATTTAGGTCAGAACAAGCTCCACTTTACAGGGCAATGAGAGCGCCATGACTCCATTAAAGAAAAACAACAGGCTCTGGAGTGCTTGCGCCATTTTTCTGAGGACAAAGGAAATAAGTGCTCAATGAATTCACTTTCAAGCCCTCCTCAAAGCATGAAATATGTGGCTCTAAAGCACCCTTTTGAAACCTTTTGAAAAAAAGAAAAAAAAAAAACCTGGTGGCTCTGCGATTATAGGATGCACATGCTTTTTTAGGCTTGTTTCTATAAAGTTAAGCTGACAGCATACTTGTTAGAAATTTATTCATTGCAGTTGATCAATTTAGGTTCTCTCTTTCTCAAGTACACCGAAAACTGTTGAAGCAACTGAATAATTTCCACTTAGCTTCACAATCAAAATGGAAAATAAAAGGGAAATTACACAGAAATAACATTTTCTGTCAGCATTGCTTGGCCCAGTCCAAAAGCCTGCTCCAACACCTCCAGGAGCATCTCATAAAGTTGTGATTGTTATCTAATCTTTACCTGGCAAAGCGAATGGCTCGCAGCTAATGACACTTGAGACCAGAATGGAATTCTATCACCGTTCAAAGCATCTGCTCTCAGACAGGCCTCTGACAAACGCGAGACTCCAGGCCCCTCGCTCAGGAGCTGAACTCCTCACAGACCACACAGCAGCGTGTAAAGTCAATTTGCCTAAATTGAATCATAATAATCATAACAAAACACAAATATTGTTTTTTTATTGCCACTAAGGATCCCATATGTTGCGTGCAGGAGTTGTTAGCTATGCATTTTGCTTCTTGAATAAGACACTTTCAAGGTGAAACACAAATGGCTGCTTATTAAATAAAAATGCTAAGCATTTGGCTGTAGCATTGATCCCGCTAGTGTGTTTTTCTCCGTTGTCTCTCCCTGTTGAAAGGCTGCAGCATTTCAAACAGTATAAACCCACTTCCAGTCCTCCGTTGCTTGAGAATTAACTATGACTCCTTTTGATTGAGTTTGCCAAACAATTTGAATTTTTTTGGGGACAAATAGACATTTATTTTGTTCTGCAACCTTGTACTAAAGCAGCATAACCCGGCCATGTTTTTGCATTGCAGCGCCCACAGAAGGCCGGCATAAATCAGTGTCACATATGGCTTGACTAACTGTGAAAGGGAGACATCCCTGAAAAATATTTTTTGATTATATACAAAGGCACAAAGAAAATCTTTGGCGTGCAATTGTAATAAACTGAAAATCCCATTTACACGCCATCCACTCCAATCCTCCACCCTGCTCAAGTTTGCCTGCGCAGAGTGCATTAGAAATAGATCTACACTGTATTTCCGTGTCAAACAAAAGCCACCGTCTTTTCCTTTAGACCTGATCCAGAGCCTCTCACGTTGCTTGCTCCCTGAGCCCTGCGAGAGAGAAAGAGAGAGCCATTATAATAACTCCAGTGTTTTTTTTCAATGATGCTTGGCTTGAGTTTCTCTCCTCAAGACTCAAATGTCACTGTCTCGCTGAGGCTTCTTTTAAAATATCGCCCCTGCCACGGTGAGCCATAGTGCCCGGCTATTATTACTCTCCCCGTAAAGACTGACAGTTTGCTCCGGAGAGACATGACACCGAATTCGTCTGCTGGAAGTGGACCACCGCGCCCCCTTTCTGTCCCATCAGATATGTGTAAACCGATGACACCTGGCTGGGGGATGCGGAAGGCGAGGCAGCGGCGGCCACAGCACACACACGTCGCCTGCTTTTATAGCCTTTGTTTGTCAGGAAGATGGTGTAGACTATTACACAGGTCTAGTGGCTCACTGTCTCGAGTTTCACAGCTGTGGTTTTTCTTGAAGATAAGCCAAGTTTTAATCAAACCATCACTTTTCAATCACACGCAAGTTTTATTTGAGAGATTTGCACCTACTAGAGGTTGGAGTCAGTTTGTTCATTTATATACAATACTTAAACTTATATACAGTTACTCATAAAACTGTTTAGATGCTTAAATGCATCAGGTTTATGACAATCACCTTTGCTAACTGCCATCATACCAGTTAAAGTATTCTACTTATAAATTTGTCCCGTTATGTCAAATCCAACGCAGGCTTTGTGCTCTGTACAGGCTCCCAAGCATTATGCTGATAAAAGTTTTCCAGCATAATACATCTGTCTATATGTATTATCCCTCTGTTGCTCCAGAGCAGACACTGTGACATCCATAAACTTCACATGTGAATAGGCTTTTCTGAAAAGGAGAATGAATTAAGTCGAGCTGACATCGCATGCCAATAAGCTTTGTTTCATTCCCAGTGCAGTATTCATTTGTGGCACAGAGAGATTTATTGCATGATTGACAATTATGAGAGGATGACCTAGTTTTTTTTTTTTTTTTTTGCAATGGAAAAAAAATGGTTTTCATGGGATGGCATTGCCTTCCTTTGTATTCTGCAGGCCATAAGCAAGGAATAAGGAGGCTTTTGCCAAGAGACACGGAGCCTTTTAGCTCTGAACAAGTTAGTTTACTGTTTACCTATGTGTTTTTACCTCAGATAGTTTGGTATTAGCCTAATTGTGAGGCATCCCCACGAATAGCACGTCCCTTTAAAACTCGCACGTTCAGTTTTCTCAACTGAAGTTATTTTCTATGCTATTTGACAAAGTGTGTCCCTAAAGGCAAACACTGAAGCCTGCACTTGTCTTGGAGGTGAGATGGCATATTAACTATTCAGCTAGACTTTCACACCAAAAGGAGCTATTCATAGCAAGGCTAGCTTTGTCTACTTAACCAAGAAGGTTTTCAGCAACACTTTTAATGGCTAATATTTCCTGATTCATGCATGTTTTTTTTTAAATCTTACCTTTCTATTAACTGGTTTTATTCTGCGTCGTGAAGCTCATTACAGCTGTAAGGAGGGTGCGTTCCCCGTGGGACCACTGGTTGAGTGGAACCACAAATGACACAAGCAGGGTTTAGTTGGGAGTTAATATCCTGCAAAATTGTTTCTGCACAGCTCGGTAGAATACGGATGATTAAATGACACGAGCAGATCAGAAATGTTTCCTTCGGCTACAAGGTGTTAAGTGTTGGCGCTTTAGAGTGCTGCAGCTCTCCCAAGGTTGCCGTTAAAAGAAATAAGATGTATTTAAAGGAGAGCGCTGTCACAGAGAGAGGCAGGAACTGAATGCCAGGCTTTGTGTATTGTGTCAGACATTGTGTTTTACACAGATAACAGTGCTGTCGACTGAGTTCTTTGAAGCACTACCCTGACAAGAAAAAAAAAGTGTTATAACTACTGGGAAATAAATATGATGTTCTGATTCAGTTTTCCTTTTCTAGACATGTTGTGATTTTTCTAACCCTTAAATGCATATCTCAGGTTTCTGGTGATCCGTGACACATCATATGCCGTTCACATTAATTCATTATTAATTTGTCTATCACTTTAAAGGAAGTAGATCATCACCAGTAAAAATTACAAATACTAGAATATTATCCATAATATTGTCATTTTTTTTTTATGGCCTCCACCTCCGCAGTTTTTCCTTAGCTGTGAATAATTCATCAAAGACCAAAATTTATTTGTAAAATATGTAAAAAGAAATTGTAAAAAAAAATCGTAAAATTGTAATATTGTAAAAAAAAAAAAAAAAAAATTATAAAAATGTTGTAGGTTCCAATACGTATACTATTAAATATAAATAAATATCATTTAAAAACAAAATATAATTCAAATTAAAAAATAGTTTAAATTAATTGTAGAAAAAAATAAATATAAATACTGTATATTTATATTATGTATGTAATATAAACACGTTTTCATCATATAATTGTTTGTTTGTCATACACTTGTACATGCTGAGCAGTAACTCAGTTTGTGTTCAGTTAGTGGCAAATGAAATATTGTTAAGTTGGTGATGAGCTACTTGAAATCTGTGAAATATGTTCTGTTAGAGAAGTGATTGACAAATTAACAGTGCATAATTTGTTGTTAATTATGTACAGTGTGTAGCTAAACAGGTCTAATAAATTTATTTATTGTTTTGTAATTGCCAGTTTACGCACTGTCAAGCATTTTACACTATCATGGCAGTCAGTAGATAAATTGTAGTCGGATATATAAAATATGTAAAAATGAAGTGGAATAATTCAGTCAGAAATAGAATTTTGAAACAAGAACACTTTTCCTATTTGACATGGTTATTATAACTAAAGTACAGGCATGAAAGCTTTTTATTTGAAATAAACTGCCACTTGTCTGTGGCCGGCGTGCACACACACATTTTCTCTTCACTCAAGTTCTCAGAGATTTACCTTTATAGTGGAGTAAAGAAATCGAGCAGTTTCCTCAAACAGCAATATAACTTCCGCTCTTGCCGTTCAGCCAGAGATTAACGGTTATGTGTTACCAATTCTGCGAAGGGAGATTAAGGGTTGTAAAAAATGGAGCAAAGGGGGTTCGCAGTTATCAAATGTCCTCTCACTCTTGACCTTTCAAATGTCAGAAAAGGAATGTGAGACAATAGCCGTTCTGCAGATCTGATTACGAGGATCAAACAGGCCTCTATGGTGCTATTAGTCAAAGGGATGTTTAATTGAAGGAAATCAGGAACCCGAGGTGAACAATACACTATATTTATATCTGCTGCGCCGTTGTTATCATTCGAGCGTCAGTGCATTGTGTTTCTCCTCTGTCCGTTGAAAAGAGCTCTTAAACATGGAGGCATTATGTAATTCCTTATTGATAAAGAAACATCTGTGTCACTTGCTATTCTCAAAGCAGCAGATAGTGCAGTACTATTTCAGATTACTCTGAGACAAGAATTACACAAATATACTTTCAGCCTGCTTTGATACATATTGTCTTTTTTTTTTTTTTTTTTGCTGTGGGAGGAGATTTAAGGCGGGATAATTAAAGGTGTAGGGTCAGGGTCAAGCCAATAGGAATGTCAGGGTATGACAGGCTCTTTCAGCACACCCCAGACAGAGATAGAGGCTGAGCCACAGAAGGGCCAGGGTGCTGACAGCGCTGGCGCAGCAGGAAGACATCAGCAGGAGAAAGAGATAGCGAGAGCGGCCGGTGGAGCGGGCCGAATCAGGAAAGATTAGTCGGAGACCCCGGGTCAACCCGTTCCCACCGCTCACTCGGGGTGTTATTAATAAAAGACATGACTAAGAGCTTATTAAGCTGTTCAAACATACACACAGGTCACCGCTGCCGTCACTCAGAATTCCAAACTCTTTATTTCAGAACTTTGTGTGCAACTTTATCATGCACATATAAAATGTGGCTATACAAAAAGTAGCACAAGAGTCATAGTGCGAGTGGATGAGTGTAATGCAGCAGTATGTGATAAGTATTACTACTGCAAGTAAAAAGTAATATTGCACTCGAATGAGTCCTCTTAGGCATGCACTGAGCAAGCACATTGAAAACAGGTGTATGTGTTCTGAATTGGCTCGGTATAGTTCTCTTGTCAATGTAAATAATGGGAGTTATTTAGCATGCTGTGAGCAGATAACATGGAGGCATGAGGAAGATAAAATGTACGTACATAACTCTCTTTTGCTATAAGTGATGAGTGGTGTCCGACCTGTCTGCTATGTGAAAGGAAACATGGCACGATAGCGCCAAATCTTTGATCAAGATGTGCGGGCGCCACGGCTGTGATTTATACCGCCACATCCCAGTAAAAAGGATGTCAACTTTAGGTCTTAATGAAAGCTCTTGAACATAACAGTATCTGCGCAGAAGCGATGTGGTGACAGCGAGGATGCAAATGAGGTTAAATGGCCATAGGGCTGAAAGGAGTCTACTGTTTCTGCCAGTGGAAAAGAAAGGAAAAAAGGCTTTTGGGTGACACAAGCCTTTCTAACTTCTAACTGTAGTTCATTTCACATCTTATAATCTGTGGCTTTGTCTGTCCACTGGCTCCTCCCAAGTCAGAGCAGACCCCATGAGATAAACTCTGTCAGACTCGGGGGGTGATTTATTAAATTTTGATTTCTGTGAAGGACTTTAATGTCGAGGGGGGAAAGAAAATACATTGCAGGTGGCTGCCAGCTTCAGGCACTATTTGCTGAAGGTAAGGAAAGAGACCGACAAAAAGAGAGAGAGAGAGAGAGGGGGAAAGGGAGAGGGAGAGAAAGAACAAATATATGTGGGATTTCCTGCTTTTGTATTGGCAATGGGAGCACAACCTCTAAACCCACCCTTTTCTGCTGTTGCAGTTATATTGAAGAATGGCTGTTTAGATTAGAGGGACCTTAAAGAACTTCTCTGATCCGGGACATGCAGAACAGATTTATATCCATGCAAAACAACTGGCAGACACCTAAGAGTGTCTCTGATTCTCTATTAGGGAAATGTACTGACCTGAGCACTGGTTTGCATCTCTGTATGTGTGTCCACAATTAACTGAGTGCACTGCGCATCCATTTCATTTCAATTGTTAAAGGCAATTTATTACGGAATATGATTAAACATGGCAGGCATTTCATCTCAAGGTTGTGCTCATATGGCCCCATTAATGGCTGGTGAGTGCAGGCCATAAAAATGATATGTTACTTATTCATCTGCGACCGCTTATGTATGTGACCATGTCTTTGTTGCTTTCTGTGGCTACATTTGCTGTTTCGTGCCTGTTCTCCCAGTCCGCACTCTCACATGTTGCAAATGGTGCGTATTTCACCTATCAATTTCAGCAGGCTCAAGAGCGCCTGCTGCACCAGGTTTGGCCTGTGAAGTTCACGCCTGTTGCGAGCGCAGAAGCTCCACGTGCGACTCCAGTGCTCGGTTAACTTGTCAAGGCCCACCTGCGCTGACTATCAGAGCCACCTCCTGTGATCCCCACATCTCACGTTCTCCATTGCTCGTCCCTCGTCAGCGTCTTTTGTCTTCGCCACTGATTTTGCTTTTGATTGGGGCCGAATGATTTATCTACACAGAGCCATTTTTCACACAATTCCCCCTCAGGAAATTTGGAATGAGCCTCCAATAACCTTGGCAGAGCCAAACAAAACACTGATCTCATGTATTTTGATGCAAGCAACCTCCAAATGAAAAAAGAGAACCATGCCCTTTCCCTAATTCCTTGTTAAACTGAGTCTTGAATATGGCACTGTTCTGCAATTTACTCTAATGACCAATGTCATAGTAACAAATAATGCGATTCATACAGTATCAGTTAGTCCGATTTTTGCTAAACTGTTGTGTATGAATGCTGTCTTTCTTCTGCATTCCTCTGCTGGCTCCTAAATCTACGAGAAGACTGGGAGTTTGGTGACGGTAACAATTTTTCCTCTGTTTGCCTGGTTAAAAGCGTTGCGGGTTGGGGGGGATTGGTGTTGACAACCCTGGGGGTATTGGAGCTGTTTGTATTCTCTTTTCTCTCACTCTTTCCCTCACTTTTTTTTTTTTCCACCAATGCTCAGCTGCAGCTGTTTGTGTCTCCTCCCGCCAGCTGTCAGTTAGAAAGGCTCTCAGTAGACATCCTCACTCAGCACCTGCTACCCACCGGAGAAATAGGTATGTGTCAGAAAAGTTGGTGGCAAGCCACATCTTACCAGCATCCCAGTGTTATAATTATTACGATTGGAGTACTGCTTTTATCTTATGATGAAAGCTGCACTGGCAAATGAGGGAGATATAAGAGATCCAAATCAAAAGAAGCGATCTGTTAAAGTATGCATCGTCATTTTGCATTTAAAAAAAAAAGTCTAGTTAGTAAATAGCAGTTGCTTTCTCTGATAATGGGTACAATTTGACAGGTGTGTGGGTGTGTTGGTTTTGTGTGCTTTCTGCTTCAGCACACAGTCAGAAGAATCTTTTCATCTGTCAGTGAAGATGTTTATTTTCAGACGATCGCTGACTCTGAAAAGGACTTTATTTAACTTTCCGCTGTCCTTTCAAGACTCCATTCATCAATCCTGTGACATTATCACGCCTCAAATTATAAAAGCTAATTAAAGAAATGGCCTACAGAAATTCTGATAACCTGAATGTTTTTCTGACTGGCCTGCCTGTTGAGAGACTTGCCACAGGGTTTCTTTCGTGCAGGAAGTTATGAAAGTATTACACCCAGATCATTTGCACAACGGAGTCTCGGGCCTCACTCTGTGTTTGTATTTGGATCAGTGTATCAAGTTGAAAAATGACCTGCCTGGGGCAAGTTTAGCTCCAGTCTGTCAACCGCACAGATTTAAGCTAATTGTTGATACGCTTCGCAAAGACAAAAAAAAAAACACAAAAAAAACACACAAAAAAAAAAACTGCAGCACATTTTATTTGAACAAATTGTCTTGCTTTGAGTTTTGATTGTAAAATCATAATAATGTTGCCAAACAGGCAAACGTTGCATCATGTCTTGTATCCTCAGCTACCAGAGCGGCAAGTCATCTGGCCTCAAGTTTCTCAAAACCTGTAACCACAGAGTGATCTGACAGCCATAGCAGAGATCGCCTGTCGCTGCTCATAGCTCAAAGAGTTTCTTCACTTCACAGTCATTGCACAATGGCCGTTACAGAGAGAGGTCTGAAAGTCGATCAGTGAGGCAATGGAACAGGTTTCGCCAGCAGAGATCAAGGAGGGGCTTCATCTCGATAACAGACTCATGGGCCGCCATGTAGAAAAAGAAACAATGTGAACGTGTTTGTGTAGACTGGAAGGGGAAGGGGGGTAGTCGAGTAGACTACTGTTTAGTGCTCAAGAGCCGCAGATGACTGTAAGGCCTTGAGGCCACCTGGGTGCGACTTTATTAAAGAATAAAATGAGAGGTCACACTTTCTCGTCACCCACATGATGTCCCACTGCTGGCTTCCTTCACTGCTCTGTTCTCGTCCAGCCCTGGATTGGTTAGCAATGAAAATGTTTTTCATTAATACTCTTTTGGGACATGAGAATTGCGCTTCTGACAAACAGATCTAAATTTCATTGCTGAGGCTCTGTTAGATGCCCTCAGTGACTGTGTATTAATTAATGCTTCCCTCAGTGTTAGTTAGTTTTTTTTAGTGGTTCTAGGAATCAAGGGTTACTACCTAAAAAAATGTCTAACAGTAGGTTGATTATGAAATTATTAGGGTTGAGCAATGCATGATATCATGAGGTCAAACTGATTGTATAATAAGAATGATGCGGGGCGAACTATTAATCACGATTTCTAATTTTTTTTTAGTGTTTCATATCCATAGTGCTCCACTAGCTTCATGCCATTTTTACTTCGAATATGAAACGCAAACACGCTAAACAGAAAAGTTGTAACCAAAAACACTACACTTATGGACCTGTTGTCTGTCCTTTTGCGAAATCTGGGGGTGTTTTACTCTTTATAATTACCTGACACAGCTGTCACTGATCTACAGTCTGGGCTAGAAAGAAATCAGCCCCAGTCTCGCTTCTTCATACCACTGTGTATTTTTCTTGCTGTTGTGCTTGATTCCAGATGAGTCTAAAATAATCCACCTTAACAGCAAATAATCTGATGTGGATGCCAAAAATGAAACCTCATACTGAGTCTTTGAAAGACTGTGTTAGTCCATAAAAGTGCCAGCCCATGTATACCAGCTGCCCCTGCTCGGATTGCTTCATTATTATTTTTTTGTTGTTATAATAAAGCTTTTTCTTTGAACCTTTCTTTGAACGTCTTCAGTAATACTAGTCCCAGAATGAAGTTTTTATGATAAAACTCTTGGGCCTCACTGCTCAGTTGAGAATTGGCTACTGTTCGTGCTCGGCAGGAACAATTTGAAGGTTTTATATCTGATAGTAGATTCATTTGGCCATATCTGACGGTAGTGCTGAACACTTGGTGAGAAAGTCGAATGGCTTTTTGCTCCCTGTCCAGCTTTAAGACTAGTTGCAGTTGTTTTTCATATCCAGTGGGCTTCTTGTAAAGCTCTTGTGTATTGATGTTTGGCTGCTGAGGCTCTCTGTAGTGTGAGCTAATCTAATTGCAGCAACAGAGTACCACCTCACTAGTCTTTTATCTCATCCGTCGACTCTAAATTGACTACCTGTTTGCGTTGGCAGGATGTTTCCAGTTTTGGAGCTGTGTAGCTACAAAATGTTCAGTGTTTTTTATTAATGGCAAGCACACCAGGTTGATGTCTCCTTCTACTTCACAGTTTCCCTTTCTCTGTTTAAAGAATCTCCTTCAGTCGGGGGAGGACAGAAGCTCATGAAAGTGCAATCTGTTGGCTGATTTTTTCCATAATACTATCACTACACACAGTGATGAATCTGAAGCATTATCATTTTTGCAGGGAGCTTTTAAAGCCACCATTTAATTCCCTCCGCTCGTGCATGCTGTGTTTCCCCGCATCTAATTTGTATGCTTGTCCTTTGGTGTCTGTTTGAGCTAGCTTTAAGTAGCACAAAGCCTTTAATTGTGAGGTTTAACATTTTGCAATTAAAATCTACCCTTATTGCTCAGAGGAACAAATGACGAGGCTTTGATGTATTTTAATCAGTGGAGATGTATTGTAGTTTAAGGAGCGTAGAGATCCCAGATACATTTCTGATTTTAAATTGATGTCCTCTTCCACCTTTTGAAGTTGATAGCATTTTTAGGCTGAAAGCACTGAGATGTGCTCCCTTGAACCTCCTCGCACATAATAAAGATCTTTATCTGCCAGATTCTGAAGTGGACAAATAGGATTATGCGAGGCATTTGGGTCTTAACAGAACCAAGAACACCACAATGATTCACTTATGCATGTACAGATACAGAAATCATGGCTGCAAAGATCTAATAATTAATTATTGCTTTGAATAATCTTAAGGGATGATGGCACCAGAATCATGACTCTGGAAATAGGCGTCTGTCTGTAACTGTTTTTGTGGGTGGGAAATTTAGTTAAATGTTGTGTATGTCTTTAAGAAATTGACTCCATTCAGTTTCCATAAATATAAAAGTAAGCCAATATCTTACAGCTGGCATAATGATTAATATATAAGCGCACGTCTGCTCTGAAATGCCTAAACTAGTCTTGTTGTCTTGCTTTCAGTCTAATGAGGTTTACAGAGAGGTCTTAACCCATTACAGTTTCACTGATGATCTGGGTGGATTGGTTTTGCTCAACCTTTACTATTTCATAATAGCACCACAGTATAAAAATCCTGCTACCCATTTTGCTCTTCATTACTTACTTTCTCCTCTAACTGTCTGAGATATTAGCTTTAAACATATATTTAACTAATTGAGGCGTGGTTGGCTATATTCTACCAAAACCCGCGCATTCAGGCTGATATCTCTTCTGCAGCTCACACTATGTGGCACTATGTGACTCAGAAATGTGGGAATACAAGTACTGCTCTCATACGCATCTCTCATTGCTTTTGAAGTTGTAAAACAAGGAAAACATAACCGACTAAACACTGATCTGTCTGAAAAAGTATGACTTCTGTAAGTCAATTCCCCTCCTTATTTTATGAACGCCAAGAGCTACAGGAAGAACATTTTGTCAATGGATTGCGGCTGAATTTTGCAATCTATTAAAAAGGATTTTGCCCTGACTGCGTAGCTCAGGCCCTTTAACATGTGCCACTTCCAGTGTGTGCGTTTCTCCACAAGCAAATGAAGGCGAGCAGGGAATCGCTAATAATGCATCTCCTCAGCTTTTGTTTCCCTTTGACAGATGGACGGCGTGCGCTCAAATTGAATTGGGTTTTAATTGCACTGTGGCGTTGCAAATAATTCTGCTCCACCGATTCTCTTCACAGGTTTATGAGATCCCGAAACCGTGCTCTTTGCTGCTTTTCCCTTCTTTTCTCCACAGACATATAAAGGAGACTTCGGCTCGTTGGAAATGTAGTGCACATTACCATTTCAGTTTGGCCTAAGGGGACAAAGCCGTTCAATAGGGCAGATTGTCTTTTTTTCCCCCCAATATACACTTAAATGATGTAAGATTGGCTGTGTGGGCTATGGAGCTGCTTGTGTGCTTGGATGCACAATGTTCACATGATGGGGTTCGTTTGGATAGGTGAACGCAATGTAATCAAATTCCTTTCTGCCTCTGAGCTCGCCCACTACTCTCACACACTTGTGAACACTCTTCACACGTGCACTTTAATATCTTACCTTATTAAGCGTGTACCTTTCTCTGCAGCTCAACATCAAAGAGCTGTGCTTCCTGGCACAAAGCACTGAATGTCAGAGAGTGTGCAGTTCGTTAATTAGTTTATCTTCACAATGTCTGCATTCTTATTACAGGTAAATAACGTAGTAACATCAAGAACTCAGACAGTTGAATATGCAGTGCCGTGACTACTGGTGCTTCTTTAAAGGTGTCTTTAGTCCTTTATTCCATTTGATTTGTGCGGTTCCTTTGTGCAGGTGAGAACACAGCAATCACACTTGGGTGCGGAACAAAACAACCTTTCCGGAAGCGTCTCAATGAGGTGGCCTCGGTCCGATTCCAAATGAGGTCTAGCGCAGTTCGACTGCAGTGAGAAAGCGATTCAGACCTAAGTCCAAGAAGTGAATCCATCGTGCATTTTGGGTTGGATCGGATTTTTCTGCTAAATGAAACTGAACCAAAGCACAGAGCCGTAGCACTGCAGAAGTGCCATGTCTTCTTGATAACTGGACTGACAGATAAAAAGAACATAAATGCTGAATGCGATACACAAAATGTGTTTAACTGGTTATTTATATAATTATCTAATCATTTATTTTTGTGTATCAGCTCTGTGTTCTCCATGCTCAGGTGAAATTTAACCTCTCCACCCCACTATGGCACAAGTCTGACCTCCTGTCTAGTGGACAACCATATTCATAATCTCTCGGGAGGTCTGTTTCCATTGGGTGACCTGTTTAGTGACTCTGCTCCACCCTTCATCTCCAATATAAAAGATAAATTTGCTCTCTCAGGCAGATCACACTTCCTGAATCTGACTGTGGTAGGCTATGAGGGCCTGTATGGCCTCTAGGGAAACTTCTCTTCCTTGCAATTGATGACTGAATGATTTGAATCTCAAATCAAACTATGAACAGAGTAACACTTGATAAATATTAGTGGGAAAGTGACAAGGATTTAACCCTGGATGAGGTGGTATATGGGCTAAACTAAATATTACTTTGCAAAATCTAGCTAACGTTTTAACATTAAATGCACACATAGCACATACTAGAGATTGTATTTAATTTATCATAGGCAACAGATGTGTCTTGTTTTTTTTTTCTGCTTTTTTGTACCTTTGGCATTATTGTTTTTTTTTTTCTGAATTGTGGATATTGAATGGAGTAGAAAGAACATCAGGATAACATGGTTCCTGAAGGTGAGTGAGATGAATGAATGTATGGAAAGAAAAATCAAATATGAGAAGAAAGCAAAAACAAAGGACACTTCTTTTAATAAAATAATGAAAGTTGCTTTTAATAAGTATACTGAATATACTTTTAATAAGTATATGTACATTGGCATGCCTCACCCATGGAGAGGTAAGGTGACAATTCCTAAATGATGAAAATGATTTTAAAAAAAGAAATAAATAAATAAAATAATCACAAAAGGTACAGCTATCTCATGAACCAACATACAAAATATAAACTTTTAGATATTAATTATATATGACTTGATATTAAATTCATCTCTATAAGTATCCATAGTTTAGAGAAGTACAGGGCCCGGGGGGAAATCCATTTATTTTACGTAACATAAAACAGAAAACGGATGTATGTCTTAACAGAAAGCCGTACAGTATGCCGCTGACGATAAAGTCTTAAGTACTTTGGGATGAGTCTGCTGTAAGTGGAGGCATCTCACTCTTTGCCCTCTGCCACACTCTCATTTGCCACATCTTTGTGAGACCGTCATATTTTTTTATATGCCTCTAATGAAGATTACACCTCTCTATCATCCATTCGCCTTATCGTTAGCTTGAGCTTTGGCTGCGCTCTAATTGATGCACCCCTGCCAATTCACACTCCGGCCCTGGCACTGACCCCCATTAAGAAGCCGTCCTCCTCTTCTTATGGAAATCACCTGGAGCTTTGTGAATCTTCCACCTCCAATCAGCTCTGTTTAAGTGTAGAAAACAGCCTATCATAGGCAGCCAAGATTAGACCAACTCTTTCTCAGTTTCTTTGTCTCAGCCTGCCTCGGTGCCCAGGCTTTCAAGAAGGACCACATTTTGCTTTACTGGATGGTTTTATAAACTCACTCATTGGAGGACCGATGTAGAACAATTAAAACCCAGCTTCTTCATGACAATACTTTTAAAGTTGTTTTCTACCCAGAAATTGACTTGTGGGAAAGGTAGAACATGTCAGAGAAGGTCCTGACAGTGATATATTAGTTAGACTGATTTTATGAATGTATGAAGTTGCAATCTCGAGAGCTTAGTCCAATATGTTCATGCTATATATATATATATATATATATATATATATATATAAATACATAATATATAATATGTGTCACGTCACAGTGTGGCAGCTTTCCTACCGGTGCACGGCACATTTAATTCACTGACCTGAAGAGACATTCCCATGACAGCTTCCATCCAGCTGTCCACTAATGTCATCCTACATGCCATGGAGTCCCCTGGAAGCTGGTCACCATTTAATAACCGAGCCGCAACCCAGGGCTGGAGCCAAAGTGCTTCAGAGTTAAGATGCTTGGAATAGTGATGGCCAGTTTGTCTTCTTTCATCTGCCCAATAATGCTTTCAAGTCCGATGGGCCTGTTGAGCTCCCTGAACTACTTTGTTCATATTACAGAGAATTCACTGTAGACTATGAGAAGGTCCGGCTTAGTCGAAGAAATGCGCGAAAGTTGCTTATGAAAAATGTTAGCTCAAAAGTGCTAGAATTTTTCATCCCTCACTTCCAGTAGTGGACCCCATTTACTCGTTTATGCAGGCTTTTTCTCGCAGCAAATTGTTTTTGTGGCCGGCTGAATGCAGCAGGAAACGCTTATTTCTCATTTCCAATCCCCTGTGTGGAGGAGGCCGCGGCCTCTGTCGTCACTTATCCGCATCCCAGACTGCATGGAGAAAGCAATCTGCCACTCGAGAGGGCCCGCGCCACGCTTTTTATAGTGTCACTACTCTCCTCCATTTCAGACATGACATCACAGCAATCAGGGATCACTTGCAGAGGTACACTAGGCTTGATTAGAGCACTGCTGCTGTAGTTTTGCCTCTCCCAGCTTCACACACAGTTCATCCATAAAGATGTGATGTAACATTGCTGTAGTTTGTCCGAACCACTGTTATAAAGTAGATAGTTAGCATTTCGTATTTGCTAGGTCATAGCATTTCGTAATATTTAGAATTGGACTGTATTAAGAGTTGAGTTACGTAAGTAGTGAGAAGTTAATATTCAGACCTCAGACGTAACAAAGGATTTAAAGGCTACCTAGACAGTTGCATCAAGTGCTAAAAGCCATATTATTAAATTAAACCAAATTTGCAGTGATTAACATGATAATTACAATTAGAACAATTGATCCATCAATATATTGGCAATTTACTAGACTATGATTACATTTTTAATTTTTTAATTTTTTTGATTTTATGTTACTTTGTATTACATTTGACAGTAAAGAAAGAAAATCTGCTTGGTCAGTCTGCATTTTCTACCCACTGATTTCGGGGCTTAAAGGCAAGAGTTCGTGTTTAGACTCTAGTGGTTGTCTAGACGCTATTAAAAAAAACTAATCTCGGACACCTCTAATCAAGAAAAGTCTGGCAACCTTGGAGACTTAAACTACATGCAGTCAATTATAATAACCTATGTGGGGAACCCGGAAAATCAACTTTAGCATGTACATAAACAGACTCTAAATACACATAACTTTCCCCTACTCTAAATACAGCCCATGTCTTTTAACGCAACATAATATAATGTTACACACTTCATGGCTAATAAGTGTAGTTTATACAAATATCTTTCCTTGTGCCATGTGGTTTAGCATTATTTTGTCATATTTCCAACTTGTACAGAAACGGCTTGAAAAATATGGTTCATGGATCAATTAATTGTGTACACTGTAGAGGAGCAGAAGTGGTCGAGTGCAGGCCTTGTCTCCCATGGGCCCTGGATGCATGCGCTCTGATGTTTCATTAAAGTGAGTGCAGTCCACCAGCTACCGGTAAACACAGCATAATTAAGGAATTTTTAGATGTCGTCTTTGAGCTTGCGCTATGGTAATGATGCTTTGACCCAAAAAATGTGAGGTGTACCAAAGGTCATGAAATGGCCTCTTCAGCACTAAATTCTTTTCCCCTGACCAATTTAAAGTAGGAGAGACTGCTTAATAGTCATGCGGTAAATTGTAAATATATGAACAAATGTGGATGTTGGGTCATATTTAAATTTTTTTTTTTAAAGATAATCACTGGGCTGAGATTGACAGGCGGTTTTTTTTCTGCGTCAGCAATGAGGAAAGTTATTTGTATTAATAAATGTAGATGTGCACAAATACAGTAGTCAAAATGACTTAATTATCCACCCCACATAACAGCATTCACCAAACTTCATTATTTAGCCTGCATTTGTCTTTTAAAATTAACATTATATTAAGCCTCTTAATGGATGATGGCTGCAGTCAGGTCACACAGTAGTAATTGCTTTTGCTTCTCTAAATAAAAGGTGCCATGTACAATTGTGTCTTATTACGGCTGTTGGATAAACAGTGGCAACAGGCAGCCAGGCTGAAATGAGAATGGCTATTCTGGCGAGGGAGAGAGAGAGAGAGAGAGAGAGAGAGAGCGAGAGAGAGAGAGAGAAATTGAGGGATCGGGACACTGAGAGATACCTAGCTCTGGAGGGAAGGAGAGAGTGGAAGAGAGTGAGAGACAGACAGACAGAGAGACGTGGGGGCCGTTGAGGCAGCGGAGGCAGCATGTCAATGAGAAGCCTCAGTGTCACTGGGCTCACCAGTCAGGACAGCCATCTGGAAAATCAAAGGCCAGCACCATCTGCTTTACTTTCCCACTGTTTTCTCATCTCGACCAGCCCGCTCTCTCCTCCAGCTCTCTCGCCTTAGCCCATGAAACCAAACTGTTGTTTATAGGAGCTGCTAAATTTATGAGCCATCTCAGTTTGTCAGCATGGCCAATGTGCTGTGTCTGGCGCTGAATTTTTTTGAAAGTTTTTTTTCAGCATTGTAAAAAGTCTTCCCTGTGCTGAATTTATGGAGAGTATTGACATTTGAGTGCAGGTGGGTTTGTGGTTTGATTTGTTTGTAGAGCTTAGGGGCTCTACATGGCTATGGAGATGTGTTAAACAATATTTCAAGACAAGGTTTTGTAGGAAAAGTATAGATTTAAAGGTGCCCTTATGTTTTTTCCTGGCTTCTTTTCGCCCCTCTTCCCCTTTCTCTCTGGTTTGAACAGAAATCTCCTGACTCTGTAAAATGGGCAATGATGACATATGTGGATGCAGGCTTGTTCATATCTTTGTGGCGCCTTTAGGGAAATAAATATCTGAGAACATTCAGTGAAATGAAGCTCACTCAATAAATCAACCTGACACAATAAACACTTCTGGCACATACCCCCCTACCCCCCATCTCCTCCTCCAGCCCTCTCCCAGACACCACCTACCTCTTGCTGCTTTCGTTCTACCAAATGGTGCCTCCCAGAAGGCTGTTAAATCAAATCGGCACACAAATACAGTGGGAATTTATTTGGAATGGGTTTTTGTTCTGTTTAACGCCTGATTGTTAGATGGACCGGGCCCGTGATAAATCTTGCGTTTACTGCTGGAGCTGCACTCAGACCCTGTTGCTCTGTGGCTCCACGTATAAATCATAAATCCAATTGCATGAGAGGGCTTTCGCGGGCCTGCCGATAGGATAGAGAGTGGCAAATGAACAAAATATATAACTGCAATCACTAGATTTGGCCTCTCTGCCTAGGCCACAGTGTCTGGCATTTTCAAGCATTCTAGCACTGCCTGTGGTCTCATTTCCTAAACTCTGCATTCCAGAGGTAGGTCGTGCTTATCTCTCCTGCAAACGATTGTATTTGGAATCGAGGTTGTGAAGATACCCCACCTGGGTGCATCCTGCTGCTTTGTTTACCAGCATAAAAAAGATTTGCACTGCTATTGACACTTTTCCGCCCTGGTGTTATTTCACTCTGGCCTGTTACTTTTGTGTCCTTGCTCCTCTGGGTAGGAAATGACTTTGAATCAGTCACATGACACACATGCCGAAATCCTCCCAATCCGCCAGGCTTTATGTGTACAGCAATAATATACTGTAATCCTTATAGCAGCCAATAATTAGTTTATCAGTGTTTGCTATAGTAACACACATGGAAACAGGGCCTTTAAATGGTTGTATTTTTAAACGGCACGGCCAGCGTGCATTTCCCTTTATCTGCCTGAGCAGTGGCTATGATTGCTCAGTGTTATAAATGGTGCGTACTTTGTGAGCAGAGAGAAAGGCATTGTTTACACTTGGCCCCACACAGCGAATCTGTCCAGTGTAAGGTAATCTGCAGTAATAAGCTCCATTTGTTTTGTTTAGCTCTTTAACGGAGGCCGAGAGGAAGGGAGCGGGAGAGAGGGAGAAATCTCATTTCAAATCCTACTAACCTTCTTATCTCTATTTGTTCAGTTGTTTTTAATGCCACATACTGAAAGAATTTCAATGGCTGTTTTGCCATGAAGTCATTTGTTATCCTTCAGCAGGCTTTCGTCTCCCTATTGTGTGACAGCCCCCGAGTGCTTGAATCTTCCAGATGGAGCCAGACACACACACACACACACACACACACACACACACACACACTTCTACATCTTACATGAATATCTTTAGCATTTGGTAAGGGGAAAATAGTATTATCGTATTGGACTCAGCCTTAGTTTCCAAATATATACAGAATGTTAAAAGGGTGTGTGAACCACTCATGGCAATTGCTCTCAACTAAAGTGTGACTCTCAGTGTTTTAACCATTGGGACATTAGCTTGTCACTGAGTTTCAGGGCTTGGCATCATGGCATTGTGCCAGTGTTGGCATCTTTGCTTAACAAGAAGCCACGATTATAAATCTTGAATCCTGGTGAGAATCAGAAAAGCATGTCAAATGTACTTTGTTTTTGATTGTATAGCTTTTATTTCTCTTGCCTTTTAACGTCATTGTTCTGATAAAACATATCCAAACGAATATCAGATGTGAACAAAAGCTTGGACACCCAGGACAAGCAGATTTCGTATCTGGGCTACTATTTTCGTTCTTTTTTTTTTTAAATCAAGCAAAAAGGTTATAATTCTACTCCTGATTGACTTTTGCAAAGCAAATTTTTTATTTTGTATGTCTGTTTAATCTTAATGTGCTTTAGGATGCACCTTGGTAAGTTAAGTGGGAGCTCCACTGCTGCACTACACACATTGGCTGATGCTAGGATCATTTTTTACTGTGCACAGATGACAGATGATCTTTTTCAGAATAAAGCAAATCACATAGGTGTGTGATAACTGATGAAACAGAGGAAAATAAAGTGGAACGTGTGTAAAGCTGTCATATAACTCTCCTGCTAGCACAATACTCAGTACATCTTACAGTTCAATGTACGGAGAAAAAAATAAGAGGCTAGCTGGACTCAAATAATAGCTATTATGTGAGCTGTGAGAAGAAACCATCAACGTTCATAAACAAAACACTGGCCAACAATTTGCTGAGTTTTTGTCGAGGACACAAACACGATGTTCTACATTAGAAACTCTAATGAGGATAAGGCCTATGGCGATGTGAAGAATTCATATACTCGTTTGTTTGTAGTACCTTGTTTGTAATACCCTTCATCTGTTTTAATGCACTTAACTATCTAAGTAGCTCGCCGTACGTTATTACATTACGTGGCCTACCATTTTTTTTAGCCTGGTCAGTTTTATTTCTGGACAACTAAAACATGGAACTAGGCAGCATTTTGAAGCTGTTACTTGCCCGAGGGGCTAGCTAATGAATTTATGTTTTGTCCATGCTCGAATATGCACCAGAACAAGTACATTTACATGCACTGTCTCTTAGCAATTGATAAAAAGGTATTTGCTCTTACGAGTTATGGCCCAGGGCCTCAGGTGATAAGTGCTCTTCAAAACACAACATTTTCCAGCATTGCACATGGGAGCCGTATAACTTCTTCCAACATTGAAATGAAAGGGATTTGGAGATTATTTTGTCTGTCAACAGGATGATTTTGTTAAAGTGCTCTACATGTTTCCACTTATGGTGTGTCTTCTTTTTTCTCTCTTCCCTCTGCCTCGGCTGCTTGGCATTTCTACTTCTGAAAACGCTTCAATTCAGGTAAGTTGGTTCAATTTATTTCTATTTTTTGTCTAGATAAGGAGTGTTTGTGATACAAATCTCTACAAGTATGTAACTTCATAGACATATTTATCATATTATATATTATGCACAATGTATCATATTCTTAACACTACCAGCTTTTTAGATATTATTAAAATATATTATTTTTATTTATATATATTATTAAATATACATTAAAATAATGTCAACATAAGAGTTAAAATAAACAGAATTAAAGATCCTAAAAATGCATTAACTTTCGCACAAAACGTACTTTGTTTTCCTTGCTTTTAAATTACCCTCAGACAGGATTTGACACTTTTATTAATATTTTTATTTAACACAGCATTTAATATCCACATTAGCTTATAAAGAGTCAGGCTCAACTAAAAATATATGCATCAAATATTAAAACTGTCTTGGAGCACTGTAGGATACTTGATAAAACTAATGTAGGGCTTTTGTGGTATGTGAATAGAATAACCATAACCAGCTTCACTTATATGATTGATTCACAGCGGACCTCCATGCTTCCATTTGAAACTTAATGGAGCTGTACTTTAATTTGACCAGCGCTTGATTGACAGGCGCTTTCGATATCTCAGCGCTAACCCTTGACAATGAACATTAGAGTCGGATTAAAGGCAGGTGTTAACGTGTATTAAAAAATTAAGTCCAGTCAGTGGGCAGGCAAAGCTCTCTTTTTTTTCTGCCCAGCCTTTCTGTAGCCTAGCATTAAAATTCCACCGCTGCTCGTTTCTATGTGATGATAGTGACTTTAACACTTCAGTATGCTCTTTTGAAGAAAAAAAAAAAACGCAGCTGGCTTAGGCTGGTGCTTTAATGTGGCTGCTATTCAGTGAAGCATACAAACAGCAGATATATTGTATCTTGCTTTCAGAGTGCAGTGTGTACCTATCGAACTGAATATGTTCAGATTTCAGTGGTTTCAGCTTGAGCCTCTTCATTTGCTCTGAGCTGCAGCCCCGTACTGTGTTTACTGTATTAGTTCACGTGACTGTAAATAGACATACTGTACATGCATCATAAGGAATATTGTTATTTCTCCCACCAAAGCTCGGCACGTACAGTGACTGAATGTTACGTATGTGACTCTGTTTCCTCTCGTTTATGGATTTTTCTGTAGAGTTTGGTTTGAAGACAATGAGCTAACAAAAGGTTGTTTTAACAGCTGCACGTCTTTGATTACACGCCTCTTTGAAGTATCACTTTAAGTTCGCCTTTGAACTTGGAGAGAGATCAGAAATGAATTGCTTTTTCGCTTCTTTTTTCGCTGTAGAAGGAGGGATTTGATTTGTTGAAATGTTCATAAACTGTTTCCAACCGTTTCAGAGGACTGGCTTGGTGTTGATTTTCAAAGGAGCGCAAGAGAGAAAGACGAAAAAGAGGGACGAGGGAGGGGGAGACAAATCTCCTGTTTCAGTGCGGGTGATCAAAAAAGACACATTTTTATCTTTCCTTTTGAACGGCCCCATGTTTTGCTTTAAAAGTGACTCCGGTGTCATGTAGCACCAGAGGTCAACATATGCATTATATCATCTTCAATACAATTCTCACTAATCATAACATTGCATTTTGAGGTTAGAGGCTAAAAACGGGCCATTATAAATAAGTTATCTGTAAGGTTCATTTAACGGTGAGACAGTGAATGACGTAAGCTACCTCTTAATACATTTTGTGCCAGAAAATTCAAGGAAAAAATTAGGTAGGGTTATTTTATACTCAGCTATAGGACATTTCTAGATTTCTAGGTCTTTTGAAAATGAAACCGTTTAAAACAGTCAGTGATATCCATAATCACAGTTACACTTTCTTTCCTGCTTTTTAAAAAAAATAAAATCATCGCACTCGTTTTTATGGATTAAATCTTGGTTTTCCTGCACGGTAAATATACTTGATGACACCAGATTATTTTATAATGCGAAAGTGGAATGGTGAGCTTGACCCGGCACTGTTACATACCATAGTTTCACTTCAAGTGATCATTAAAATCATTGCACATTACATAATGTATAAAGATGGAAATGCAGAAATCGGTATTATTTGTCCATATGTGGTATAAAAACACATCAGTAATGACATGTATTATGCGCTACAGTATATCAGTTGAGTTGCTTCAGGAATGAGGTTATATGTGTGTCAGTTCGAGAATTGTATGGCTGTGATCGTAAAATATTGAGCCATACAAGTTTTGACCCTCAGTAAACCCAACGCAGATACACTTTGACTTGCATTTTTGTTTGTATACTTTTAAGCAATGCGCTAGTATAAAACGTGCCACACGAAATCAGTGGCATGTAAATAACATATTTATTACATTGCCTCATTTTTGCCAGACGGTATAGAAACCTACAATTTCCAAGATGTAGATTTCACTAAAGCCTTACTTCAGTAACCTGGGATCAGTGGCTTAATGTGTTGTATGAACTGATGCATTGTATTCATATTTGTCTTTTACTCTCACGCACTTACAAAACATGGAGCAATGTAGAAACAAAGTTTAGAACATGGCCTATATCTGTCAGAGACACTGAAAGCCTGTGTATAACGCTTGATTTATATTCGGCTTGGGAAAAGATGCAATTTTCTCGTAAATTTTCATTGAGTCAAGGACAAAGAAATGGATGGCCCCAGCTCACCAAATGACCCACATAAGAAAATACACAAAATCCATGATCTACTTAAACAACATGATAAATGCAAATACTATCACACATCGCGCAGCATGATGTTAAACCTCCTATGCTTTAGTCTTAATTCTCTCACTGCTGTTTTCCATACAATCACTCTTTCTGGTCGCTTATTTTCACATGCACTCTTAATAGGAGTGTTAAGGAGGGGAAAAGAGAAAATTTAGATATTTTTACATGATGTCCTACATTTTGTCAGCTAAAATGAGGATATTGCCTGAGCAAGAGGAAGGCATGTTCTTCAGTTGTCAAAAGGCAGTAAGTAATGATTAAAATAGCAGTGTGAAACGCTGGGAGATTAAAGTGATGCTAATGATAAGTGAGAGAAGAAAAGGGCAAGCTATATTTTAATTCCTGGGAGAATGGTTAATGACTTCTATTGCCTGAGATTAAACTAAACCTGTCTCATCAGCTTTTTCTGCTCGGAGAGGGAAAAAAAAAGGCCCTCTGCACTTTAATTTATGAAACTCTTTTAAGGAAGCACATTGATCTACATAGGTTAAACTTTTAAAATTTGACCAGGGCGTTCCACAAAGCTGTCTTTAAGAGCATGGGGTATGGAAAAAATGTATTATTTAAAAGGGGAAGCCTGTTCCTGTTTAGCCACAGGCAGCCTAGTTTAAACTGACCAGCATAAAGATTACATACTGTGAATATCTCCTGTAATATGGCTTCCTATTTTGGCTGTAGTTGGGGCAATTTGTGAAAGCTCTGTGTGAAATATGGGAGTGTATGTGAAGTATGTGTGTGTTTACAATTATAAGTAATGCAGGAGTGTACAGCAAGTAAAATATTTATCTCGCTTTTTCAGCCGTTCTCAATTGACTAAGACAGATGTTGTAAAATTTTAAGCGTGACATTAAAACACAGGGCCCCATGACCTATGTAATGAAATGTATGGGTTTTGTTGACACGGCATTACGACGATTCAACAGTGTTCATTAATCTCGGCTTTTGCAGGAACCTTTTGGCATGTCCTTCGCCAAGGTACGGAGCAGTGCCAGCGAGCATAAGGCTCGACACATATTTTTGATGGTAATTAGCATGCATTCCGATCCACTGAGCCTAGCAAAACAGCCGAATCCTCACAGCCGCTCGTCTCTCGCAGCACCAGGGTGATAGAAGTCATTGAACATTCTGCTGACAGCAGATTATTTTTGTTTTTATACAGATGTCAGGCTCGAGTTGGCACTGTTTCCCATTCTAGCTACAGGCCCATATACCCTTTACTCACTAACGCAATGGTGGGAACAAGAAAGATTATCATTCTTTTCCCCCCACATGCCCTCTCTTTTGTTTTCATGCCATATGAGAAGTGGGGGAATAGAGCTGATATTTAGAATCGTGTACCCAGCTGCCGTCTCCCGCAGTGACCACATTACATGAACCGTCTATGAACTATATACCATCATACAGTCCTGTGTGAGAAGAGAAATAAAGAAAAAAAAACTTCACAGAAAACCAGGATGTTCCAGTGTTCATTTGGAGTACTTAAAATAATGGAATCACGATTCATGCATCCAGTGAATATGAGCGTGGAATGTCTCAAATAATGAAGCAGGTCAATCAGCAACCATAATGCCTTCCATGACACAGATCAATAGCATCAATGGGCAAAGCTGCTGTGCAGAATTTGATATGCAGGATTCAGGGCAATGCTCGCTTCTGTGTCAATGCCTATGTAAGCCTTATTTTTTCAGCACATAATACCTGACCACGACAGGAGAGAAGCTGACATGGTGCAATTGCATTGATTGTCTCTATGCATGCGACAACGACCCGATAAATCACCAGCGCCAATAGTGCTTGATGTTTGTTCTTCATCTGATCAGGTGTGACACGCGATACTAGTGTCATGTCCATCAACGGGTGATGTGTCGCTTTTTCATGATGTTGAAATCTTAAAACATAACTATGTTTTTTTTTTCTTGCTATATGAAAATAAAGTCCCTGTGTGTGCTCACTGCAACAATGCATTAAGAAATCACATTAATAATGCACATATTTTTTCATGCACAGTATTTATAGCTATCCCCAGACGTCAGCATGTCACATTTGTTGTTAGATGTCTACTGATTTCAATTAAAATCTCACTGAGGCAATAAAAATAGCCAATTAAATTGGAGCAGGGACTTCATGGACTGATTGAATTAACCTCAGACTGCAATTAGGGTTAAACGTAAGATGAGATGCATATTTGTAGCTAGTTACAAAATTCTACTATTTTCTTTAAAAAACTTTTTCTTTAAAAAAAAACAACTCTTGCAATAGTTAATGATTTAACAAGACCTGCAAATATAGTATAATAAAAAGGCCCTCATTCAAAATGAAACCTAACATGAAATGCAGTGACATGTGCACCAGTTATAGTAGTATTCTTCTTAACTTCAAGTTGAGTGACTTCCTGCCTTTGGATGGTTGTATGAACCATGAGTCAGTAATTTAAATGGGCCATCCCGATGAGCAGTCTGGTGGGTTGGTAGTAATAAACCGAGGACCAAGTGCTTTGGTACAGTCTGAGCACTTTATAGGTGAATATATCTGAAACATTTTATGATAATTATATTTGTTTTAAATAATTGTTTGTCATAACCATACTGCCCAGTAACCTAAATGAGAGTTCTTGAAAACTACATAATTTTACAACCCAGCCACAGATAAAGGACACACAGAGCGATAAATTTTTTTTTTTATAAACGTTATACGAGGCAAATATGAGTCAAATGAAAACCATATATTGTTTTTAGAAGAGGACAGTGACAATAGACGAGTAGTACATTTTTCCAGATGTAATGTAATGTTTCTCTAAATTAAGTTGCACTTATAAGGTCTTCATTTGATCACCACATGTACTTGTGTCCACAGTATGTTTGACTGAATCCTCACCAGTTTGTCCTGTGGTGAATACTGTTGTGTGACGTGCTTCAGATGCAGCAGTTCAGAAGGAAAAGCACTGATCACATAAAGAGTTCCGAGTGAGGGTTTAGACTTGATTTGAATCTGCTTTTCGCTTTGGCTACAGTATGACACTCAGACCCTTTTCTTACTATACTACTTCATTAATAGCTTGCACATATGAAGTCGTTTATGTACAGTTTTGTAACATGTGCTTGCTAAGAGAACTGAAGCCTTCATGTAAATGAGCTTTCTAGGTATGGCTTGGCTTTTCACTGTATAGCTAATGGAATATGCGTACACACACAAGCTCTCGCTCAGTTCAGTAAAAAGGGGCTTTGCTACATGGGTTAGCTAAAGTGAAAACATTTATTTCCAGAGCAGTGCACTCAATGTCACTCTGCTTGCATTTGCTCATGTGCCACATTATCTGGCTGTATAAATCAACATGTCACACCCCTGTAGTGACAGAGAGGAGGCCCTCAGCAAGTCTTCACTCTTTCTCTCTCTTTTTATTCGGCCTGCTTCTTCACCTGGAATGAGACTCATTTTGCGAGTGTAAAAATAATTGTGACACCAGTGTAGCACCCTTGTGCCATTTTGCGCACCTCACTCCTAAACGTGGCGTCCCCTGAAGAATGCACATGCATCTCTGTAATTCTTTTAATAAAGTGTAAATGGGCTAGGGCCCTCTCTGTCTTTATCAAGCGTCTGAGCAGCTGAGATCACCTAGAGGCTTGGGAAGTTCCTGATTTATCTAACAACCCGTGAAGCTGATTAATTTCACTCTTCATTAAGAATGTGTTGTGGCATCTCTTGGACTTCGCGTACCTATCGCTGCTTGTTTCCCATCCGCTTTTTTTCACTCTCTTTTCTTGTTTCTTTTTCTCATCGGCCCTGAGCGCCCTCCTCCTCGCCTTTTTTTGCGCCCTTGGCAAATGAAAGGTCAAAGACACTGCAGTGATTAATGAGCATGAAGCACTGGGATGCCCCTGTCATTTCCCCCGTTGTGTGTTTTTTTTTTTAAAGTCCAGTTGCTAATTCCTCCAAGACAACTTACATTTTATTCGACAGTGGAAATGACATGGTGTGTGTGGAGGTTATGATTGCACTCACCTGCTGTTTGTTTTAATGAGGAAAAGAAAGTAGTAGAGTTTTTCAGAAGGGTTTATTGAAAAACCCATTACTTAACATAGATTATTTGGCTTTTTTTGTTAAACTGTTTACTGTTTATCCTGAATTCTGTTGGCTCTTGTCTGATTTTTAAATTTACTCAGTGCCACTGTGTTTTTGTGTTTTTATTGCTTAAATCAAAGTGGTCGTCACTTGCCGTCTCTCTCTCTCTCTCTGTGGATGACACTTCACTGGTCCACACTGAGTATTTATTTGAAAATGTAATGAAATATTTACTCCCTATTGCGGGCAGGATTAGCAGTGGTAATTGACTGCAGCAGAACCAAGTCTGTGTGTGCAAAAGCAACCAAGCGAGTGTGTGTGTGTGTGTGTGTGTGTGAGAGAGACAGAGAGAGAGAGAAAAAGAGGGCCCCTCTTGTTTGAATGCAGATCCTTAGGGCACAATGGACCTGTTAGCGAGGCTGCCTTTCGGCCTGTCACTCTCTCTCCACATGTTGCTTTTTCTTTGAGAGATAAGTGGGCCTAATGCTGAACAAATAGTGGAAATCAGAAGCCACTGAGAATCATTCACCACTAGTTTTCCCATGGCACCCAAATAGACGCCCAGCGTCTCACAGAGAGCAAGCAAGAGAGAGAGTGAGAGAGAGAGAGAGAGAGAGAGAGAGAGAGAGAGAGGGGTGCAGAAAAATTCTTCCATGAGCAAAACAATTTTGTCACCAGAAGCAAATCCAATTGAAAACTCCCCTGGACTGCGAAGAGCCCGAGTTGTCAGATCGGGCCATGACAATGAAAAGATCCAAGCAGGCTAAATTGGCATCAGGTGTGGGCTCCTCTGGCCGGTGATAGGCTCCCACATTGTGACGGCTAGACATTTGGCCATTTCCAAATATAATGGGAGAAATGAATGCAAATGAGGGAGTGGAATGAAATGTATTTAAATGCAGATTGAAAAGGCCTCTGTGTTCTGCCTGATAACAAGTTGCTCTAAGAGAAGGGCCACATTGTGCCGGCTCATCTCACCCCCCACTGCTTCTGTCCCCACACCGTTTCTTCTCACTTGTTTCTCATAAGGGGCTATTGTTCACTGGGTAAACTCGCTCTCTAAACTATTTACATTGCTCATTTATTTGAATTTTAGATGTCGCTCTGCTCGCCAGTGCTGCCTTTGGCTCGCCAGTGAAAAAATGCTAATTGCAGGAGGACAGGGGCCAAAGCGAAAAAGGGCACTGTCACTAATGATAATGTTGCTGTTGTCCATGACCTCATTAGAACCTACGTAGCAAGTCATAGCGTATGTTTCACAAACAAGTTTCTGGCATTGTACAGGTCAGTCCCTTGCCCATGGCCATCCATCTTTTCAGACATCTTTTTCTTTGGTTTTAAAGATGTCTTGTTACAGTGTGTGTCTGTGACCTGGATTGAGATAAGCCAGGAATATATTGTGTTCCACAAAAATGTAGAAATCAGCACATGAGGTAACCAGTGAGTTCATTTCATTTTGTAGTACATTTGGCAAGTTTGAATCTCTTTCGAAGACCTGGGTGCTGTACTAAACCTTTTGTTCTGTACAAGTGGTGACACTATACCAGGGGACCTTAGCATTCATGTTGCAACTTTAGGAAAATAAAAGAGAATGCCCAGCTACAGTCCTAATTTAATTTGTGATTTGCTCCCAATTTAACTCACATGTTACCTGGTTTAGTAGGCGTGTTACAGCAGAGAACTCATCAAACTGTAGGCCTCCAGCTTTCCAAGGCCTGCGCCTTATTCTTAGATCTTAATCCTCCACTTATTCTGTACAATTGTAAAATAAGTCCCATGACATGTTGTCAAACAATAGATTTGAAAAAAGTGAGGGGAATTCAAAAACAGCTAGTTAGCATAAAAAATACTGATGCAATTTACATGCAATTATTTTTGGTTAATTAGATCCACTGACTTCTACATCATCAGTGTCGCATACTCATGCATATTTATTTTATCAGGACATTGTTTTTTTTTAATTCTTACCTAATAAAGAGAAGCATCCACTTTTGAATTTTGACTCAGTCAGTGGCATACCAATAAAAAGACAGTTAGTGTGTGTGGTGCAGTAGTACGGCTGAAGGGGCTTTGGAGACTTTTGCTCAGATGGAAAGGGAGAGTGAGGTCCAGAGCAGATCAGGAGACTGTGCCGTGTCCAGAAGGTCCAAGCCTGTGATTAATGTGAAAGATAATGTGCTGGGGAAATGAGTAAACACTCCCTCGCTGCCTAGCTTTGTGCTTCAGCGGGCCGATGACAAGGGCAGTGCAAGGTGAGAATTTAACAGGGCCGCTGGAAAGAGACAGAGAGTGTGAGAGAGAGAGAGAGAGAGAGAGGCAGAAGGAGGGAGAGATTCAAAGGAGTGAAGCATGAGAGAAAAAGAGGGAGAGAGAGAGTGGGCTGCTTTGCTAATAAAGCAGGCTGACAAAAGAGGAAGTTTTTCAGGAGAGGAATAATTAAAAGCGCTCAGGGGACTGCAGTTTTAATTTCACATGTAAAGGGCTAAAGATTTCATTTAAAGGCACACTGAGAAGCAGGAAGGTTAATAAGACGAACAAAGCATGCAATGTGAGAACATACACTCTGAGTAAAACCACCGGACTTTCACCTGACATGTTTTTAATTATCTATCTCGCCATGCTTCTTACTGGCTGGCAAAAAGGGGACATTAACTGATTAACAGTGTTGGTGACCAATTACTGATGGTGTAACAGGCATAATTGTCTTGTTCAGCATTTAAAGATTAGTGTATGGTACAAAAGTCCCAAATTTCACACATACACACACACACACACACACACACTCATGCACACTGGACTGAACGTTGTCATGCTAGTGCGGTGTTAACAGAGGACATGAAAATACTCCTCAGTTACTTAGCCAATAATAATGATAATAATAATAATAATAATAATAATAATAATAATGACATTTTAAATAGCGCTTTATTGTTAGTCTGTTTGCCTTAAGCATAAGGAGGGATAATCATTTAGTGATGTAGTATGTGTTTAGAGGAAATGTACCACAATAATAGCAAAACAGCAAAAGTCTTCTTATTTTTTGTTTTAATCATTCATATGAATGTTTTGACCCCCTAGTAATATAGCTATGAAAAATTTGGTTTATGTGGATATTTCGGATAAACTTTATTCAGTTGACTAAAATCCTGAAACTTTGAATGAGTCTGTTTACATACAGGCTACAAAAAAAATCTCCTAAGTCCTTGACTAATAATGGGTGGACTTGATGCAAACCCCTTTGCCAGCAAGGGCAGCTATTTGTGCTTCGTACACGTTGACACTACCTCACTTTTGAAAAGCTACCCACAGTTTACTTACTGCTTTACATCCTTTAGCAGCAGAGTACATAGATTTGATAAGTCTGACCTCTAAATCCTGTAGTCAGTACTACTTCTGATGGCTCACATCTCTTCTGGCTCTTTGATGTCCTGAACCTGACCCGATTCTCTTTTGCTGACAGTCCACCCAAAATCCACCTGTCACACTCCACACAGAGCCTTACCACTTTCTATTATATGTTTATCAATCTCTAATGCTCTAATGAATTTGCTGCACAAGGGATCCTGGGCTCCATTAATAGCATTTAAAGAACCTTGAGCTCTCACAATGGTGAAGCCCGATTAGCAGGGACGGCTCAGGGGCCTCTCGGCTGCTCTCTGGTGAGGGAGGATATTATGCATTACAAGCATTTACACTTCCCTTTTCTGCCTCGTCACTCTCGTACTTACCATATCAAGGCAAGTAGATCTTAATCAGTACATTTTAGTTTGGTTATTAGACTTTGATTTTCACCTCTTTCCCCGAATGTGTGAGTGTGATTAAGGGAAATGGTATCAGCTATTTTTATGAATGCTTACAAGATCCTATTTTAATCTTCCTATTTATGTTAAAGTTACAATTTTCAAAGCTGAAGCCCTAATGGGAGGCATGAGACTTGAGCTAGACGTACTGAGCTGTCTGTGCCTGTTTTTAAGTAGAACTGGTCCTCATTCTGTGTGAAAATCCTTTGTATTATGTACAAAGCTGTATTATGTACAACAAAATCTAAAAGCACTGTGCACATGACAAAACTCGAAGTGTGCTTCTCCGCCCATACATATGCATTTCAGGGAGGATCACACAAACACTGGGAAGTCAGTGCAAAAGAGGGTGGGTAAATGGAAAGTGTGGCTGATTACATATTCTGTTCGATGTACTGAACTGCCACTTTTCATTTCCCCACCCATTTTTTTTGCTCCAACTTCCCACTTTTTGCGAGAATTAGCAGCAGCCAGCGTTGCCTCTACCTCCACCTCCCAAAACCAGGATTAAATTAGCACTAATGCATGTTACTTGGAGCTTCATAGCCACTGCTGACAGGTGCCCAGTTTTCCTGCAAACTTCTTTTGAAATGACAGCTTGCTTTTTTTTTTTAAATTAATTCTCAAAGATATATTTTAATTTATGACAAAATGTGTAATAAAGAACCGTTTAGGAAAGCTATCTCTTTTAATCCTGCTGCATTTACTGCACAGATCTGGCAACCTTGGTCATATCACATATGTCATTTTTGTTTAATGTTTGACAGAATACAAATAGAGTTACAAATAGTCCATAGATTAATGCTTTAGAGTGAGAGGGATTAAAATATGATTGCTTTACAGTTTAAATGTACTGATGAATTGTGTGTTTAATGATGTGTTAGGTTTGACTAATTAAATGCATTCTTATGATTATATATATATATATATATATATATATATATATATATATATATATATATATATATATATATTCTTGGGGAATCTTATAAAAACCATCTGATTTATAAACACAAGCAGCTCAAATAGTTGTGATTAAGTGATAATGTAATAATCGTGACGGGTTTATTTTACAGCTGAATAATAATGTACGTGTCAGATAAAGAGTTACTAGCTGGTAAATCTGAGATAGTGAGTTCTGAATAGTGGTCATGTAATTGACTGCAGTTGCTTCCACTATATTCGTTCTTAAAGCTACGGTAACCTTACAGTGTTAACAGTAGTCATAAATGTGCTGGATTTTTCATAAATAATCAGTTCCAGTGTCTGTTTAACTAACGTTGTCCGGGCGAGTCAATCAAAATGGCAGTGACTCACACTAATTTCGAGCAGATGCCTATACAGAGTTTGCAGTTGGGATTAGTTTTCTGTGATGTCTGGGAGTGCCATGGCAGACGAGACGTGTGTGAAATAACGGCGAGGTCCAGCGTGCGAGCAGAGAGGAGAGATGTACCTCATCTGTAATACACTGTGTAGACTCATATCTGCTCCTTTTTTCTTATATTGCAGCCTGATATTGATCTGCTAAAATTGTGCCATATTGGAGCTGTCTGTTGTGATATTCATCATTCTGTCATGTGCCCTCCCCACTCGTGCCGACGAGTTATTAGAGGCATGGGCTTGAAGAGGTTGAAGGCTTTAGTCGTGGGGATGTTGCAAACAATTCATCAAAAAAAGCTGAGAGAGAAGGGGGCTGAAAAAAAATCTCAGGTGATGTCTTCTTTAAGATTTATGTCTTCTTGAGCCGAACATTAAGAATTATATCATCAACTGGTGTGGGGACATTGCTTCAGTCGCGCACAGATGTGCTGAGTCGGACTATTTGCTCTCATGCTGGGCTTAAATGGACTTTCTGCCCTCCTCATGAAGCTTTTTTTAATGGAATCTACAGCTTCCAGGAATAAAGCAAGTGATTTACTTGGTGCTGCGGAGGGGAGCTGCTCCTCCGATAAAGCTTGTCTGAAGTAATTGTCATTCTCTGAGTTTAAATGGTACAGGCCCTGCCTCTCCGCCATTCTGCTGTGTTTGGCAGTTGATGCCAATCAGTCAGCAGGGATGAAAGTAAACTTGTTTGCGCCACATTCAATTTGTCTTGCCCACCCTCCCGCCCCCACTCCCTCCGCTTTTCCCCGACTGGGTGGACGCCTTGTTCTTCTAACAGCTTTTCCAGTTTGCCATTGTTTGCGCAGTCATGGATTCTTCATGATGGATCATGGCGACTCGATCGCACTTTGATTCCTCTTTCGGTGGAGCAAACACGAGGCTGGGGATGTGCAGCGCACTACGAGCCTCATTGATCAATACAAACAAATGTATTTGTAAATCATATACAAACAAATTTATTCTTCAGTCGTTCGCAGGAGCATTTACACAAGAAATGTGGTGTCCGCAAAAATCCAGTTAGTTCACAAAAACATTTGTATCCTGCGAGATCTCCTGGGTTTGTGCAAATTTACGTATATGGACCCTCAGTAATGTTCACCTCTGTTGATTTACATACAGGTTTTTTTTTGGAGAAAAAAGTCATTTCTTGAAAGCAACCAAAAGGAAATCAATTAATGAAAAACAAATAAGACTAGCTATTCAATTAGTAGAATAGAAATTACTGTATGATTTAGCACATGGCACACGTAAGAGGTGCTCTTTCACTGTTTAGCCATTATTTTGTCTTTTTCAGCTCCCTGTGAGCTGAAAGTTTTGTAAGCGTCACTAAATGCAAATCAGCTAAGTCTTGATCGTGCGTCATTTCTGGGTGATTGGCATTTATCAACATACGCACATGGAGTGCGAAGAAAGCCAGTGTTACTGACATATGTAAATCTGCTGGAAATTTGTAGTTTGGTTTGGCCTATGAAAACATTTACACACGACTTTACTAAAAGATTGATAAATGAGGCTTGTTGTTAGGACATAGTGTGTAACAGTGGGGGGGGGGGGGGGGGGGGTGGAGGGGTTAGAAATCAGGGTGCAGTGTTTGTTGTCTGTGAGCTTGTTACAGTAAACAGCGTTTAAACTGACGCCAACTGAATTGATCAGGGCCCTCAACTCGGAGCAGATGATTGGATCTGCATAAACAGTATCCGAGTATGCAAACACACTTGTGTGTGAGCCTGGGCCCTTGGGACGAGGCACCGTTACTTCTGGCTTAGAACTGAGAGAATCAGGGCCGACTCGTAACCTTGTTGTGCACTGAGAAAGCTCTCGCTGCTCTTATGTAAACAGTTCTCTTCCTCTCCCATCATCAAGCATTTGTGGACTCCCTGGAATATTTACATTTCATTAATTATTAAAAAAAGGAAAAAAGGAGAATAAACAGTGGATAATTTTTGTTTAATGTTTCACAGAATTCCAATTCACAGTGCAATTAATGTTAATCATTATGAATTTCCTGTTTAGTTTCAACATTACGAATGTTTGTTTCTAAGAGGATGCAGACCTCTGAGTCTTCCCATCTTTCCATTTCTGGCTCTATCTGTGTGTGTGTGTGTGTGTGTGTGTGTGTGTGTGTGTTCTCTTCCTCTGACTTATGCTCATGTTATGATTATGTCATAGCCTTTTTAGATGCTACGATTTAGATATCTTGGAAAATAGACCAAACATGGTAAATCCCAAGCCATGATCATGCTCTCTGCTTTCTGTGAGGAAAACCGTTAAAACCTTCCACGTTAAATACTGCATTTAGCATGCCACTAGTCTACTTTTGTGATATGGACTTAAATTTCATACTTTTACTTTTCTACACTATTAAATCAATGCCTACTTCATTAAAATGCAGTGATTGAGGGGAAAACAAGATTAAATGTATTATTTGAGGACAGAGAAACCTTGCTTCAGTATTCGGTATTCCCTGGCGATGTGTTGAGCAACCTTCAGATGATTTAATTGCTACATAGACTGACATACAGGTCTATTTAAGACTATATCGACTGCATTGGGCCACACGATCTCCTACTGTCTTCCAACATTAGGGCATTTTGGTAATTTGGTAAAATGATCATTATCTTATCAGTAATCAGCTTTCCTACTGATATATTGTTTATGTAGGTTTGTTCAAAGCAATTTTATAAATAACAGTTTAAATTGCAGTGGAGAATACAAGGGCTAATACAAAGCGTGGAAGTAACTATTTCAGCCTGTTTATTCTTTATAAATTAAAAAGAAAAGGAAAAAAAAAAAACACTTGAGAAAAACACTATTTAAAGTGGAGTGTACCTAACATAAATCTACACTGTAGTCTTCTACAGGCAGTGCAGTACAGTAGCTGATATGAGTAAGATTTCAATGGCAGAGAACAAACATTAGTCATTAACATTTATTATTAATGGTCACACCAATAACCCACTCCTCCACTCTTGGCATCATTCCAGCATATTCTGTGCGCATGTCTAACCTTCCTGCATTGCAGCGATTGCTCTGTGCTGATTTACCACAGAGCCAAGTCTATTTTGTTGTGTGTATATGTGTAAGGGTTGTGCAAATGCATGTGTGCGTGTGTGTGTGTGTGTGTGTGTTGTACTTGCCAGCCACAGTGTTGTTCATATTAATCATATTGATTCTGAAATCATATTGCAGGAATTAATGCACATCGTTGTCGAGTGCTATTGTTTGGCGGCTCTTTAATTGCAGCCCTCCGTTAATATTAAAAGCACATTAAAGTCTTAACTATTGGCCCTATCTGAAGTTACTTTCAATGACAGTTTCATAAAACAATGGGAAGGATTAATAAACTACTTCTTGATCTCTGTTATCCCGCTCTTTTACTACGGAGAACCAATTAAGTACGCTTCAGGATGACTTTCATTTACTCCACTCGGTCTGTTCTTCTGCCAGAATTCAGGATTAATGGGGAATTAATCTTCCCACCAGAACAAGTTTGTTTTTTGTCTGCTTTGTATAACATGAACATTCAGTGAGGTTATGCCAACCTGTTTGTCTGTCCTCCACCCCTTTTCCAGAGATTGATATGTATATGTCCTTGATCCCTCCATGCTGAAAATATGAGCCATTAAAAGAGAATAGCCCCCAATGATTTTTTTTTCTCCCTCTGCCAGATTTTTCGAGCTTTATTAGCCATGCATATTAATGACTCAATTAATTCTCTTCATCCTTGCAAGCCATTTGTTTGTTTTGCTTGACCTTTTATCTTAGAAGTATTCATGCCTGGCTTGGCTTAAGCACTTACTCCACACTGGTTTTCTCCCACAGTAGCCCAGACATGAGTCGCTTTATGTTTGCGAGAGCGAAGCCTCCCTCTGTTTGAGTGTCCAGTGCATGGAAATGTGAGAGGAAACACGCTATTATTACAACGCCGAGCCTTTTGCCTGACAGCCCTCCAAATAAAATGACGGCGTTTTCTTCCCCCACCCAATTTCCATTTGCCTCTAAAACTCCTCTTTTTAATTTATGAAGAAGGGAGTAAACAGGCTTGCAGTATGTAGCAGACCAGGGGTTGGAAAACTGCCCTACGCTACATCTATCTCCCATTCAAAGTTAGCAGTGAGGACAGGAGATATAATTGAAAACTGCAGCTGGACTGTGTACAATCTTGTAAAGGGATGCCTTGGAAATTAGATTAATCAGGAGACAGACATTGTGGGGAAAGTTTGTTTCGAATGCCTGACAGTCCTGCTCTTTCTCTCATTTCAAATGTTGGCAGGGCAGCAGGCAGCTCCAAGGGAAATGTGCTCCTTTCATACTTGAGTAATTGATGAATTGTATGCAAAATGCAAATGAGAATCCATAAATCTTATGAATGACAGCTTAATTTATGTGAGCCTTAATGAATGCAGGATTAGATTTTAATTAAATATCCTCAAAGGCACCCTGACTAGTAAGTTTTTAAAGCCTTGTTTTAAAGACTTGTTTCATATGCATTGCAGCTCATGGAAGCTACGGATCAGTCAGAGCACTTCAGATGAAATTCCCTCACAGTTTTAAAAAGATAAGATCGGTTCTGTTTTGTTAAGCAAAGTGACTGCAATTAATAAATATTGGGATGGAAATCATATCTGCTAATCTCTGACTTTCCTGGAACTGTTCATTTACTTACATTTGATTAACTTCGTTTATCTATTTTTTTTTTTCTTTGATTCCATATCAGATTTATAACATTTTCTGCAGTATCTTTTTAATTAAGAGAAGCGTCCATTAGGCACGGAAAAGTCAACCAATTAGGCATTCTTCATCAATTCCCAGGATGTGGAGCGTCTGCCGCTGCCTCATTATTAGTGGTAATAGAACTGATACAAAACAATTTTAAGCTTTACAATTATGGAACACAATTACAGAATCCGCACAGGGCCTTTAACGATGCATTAAAATAAGCAGCAGTTTATCACTTTTTTTTTTAGAGCTTACTCTTTTTTTTCCACGCCTTTGCTCAGTCAAGATCTGTCTTAAGTAGTCTGATAACGAGACTAATTGGCTATTGTGTGTTGATCTGTAGCTGCTGTGACCGCAGTTTGTGATAGACGCAGCCATGTAAATAAGGTGGAGGAAGGAAAACGACTGGGTTGTGAGTTCCTTTGTGGCAGCAGCAGCAATCTGATGGTTCTGCCCAGTGGCTTTTTAATCAGAGCGTGCAGTACACAAAGGGAGCAGGAAGGGCATTTTTATAACCATTCGCTCTTTCTGTCTGTAAATGTTACACATCAAGTGCTGGACCCGTGAAGGATAGTGAGGTGAGCTACATTAAAGTCAGGCTGTTTTGTTAGTGTTAGTGTTAGTGGTGATGCTGAAGGTAACTGCTGCCTTTGATTGCCTACATTTTATCTAATGTATTGTTCCTCACTAAAGTTCACCAGTTACCAGCGGATGCAGCTGTTCCTGCTCATAAAAAAAATAAAAAAAAAAAAACCACGAAGAGGGCTTTATATGAAGTGTTCGCGCTAATCCATCTATCTAGATCTGATAAGGCTGCAGCAGCTACCTGGCTGAGGGGGGCTATGTGACAGGTGTGAGAGAGCGGGCCGATGGAGATAAAGCAACAGCAGCTCAATGCAAATAAAGGCAGAGATAAAACTGAGCTGGGATTGATGAATGCCGTGGTGGCAGAGGAGCGGGCGAGCACGTAGCCCAGAGTGACCTCTTTTGTGAGCTTTTTCATCTGCTCACAGGTGCGAGAGGAGCGTGATAGCTACAAAGTGTCAAGTAACATGGCAAATTCCAGTGCTTTGCCTTTTTTCCTTTTTTTTTTTTTTTTTTTTTTTTTACAATTTATATTGAAAACATCCTGGGAGACATGCAGGTGCTGCCATGATTGTGTGTCTTATTAGAGAGTTATTTGATTTTTTTTTGCAAAGTAAAGCATGCTCGGCCATGCATGCTATGTCTAGAACATGTACAATCTGGATCACTTTTTTTTTTTTTTTAGCTAACCCTTGTTTGACCCAGTGCTATATTGTGTAACTTGTGCTTTGTAGGAATGTTATATTGCCATACCATATAATAATTAGCGCTTATTGCTTTATGGTCGTGATTCCAACATCTGCCACTAGTAAACAAGAACAGTAATTATTATTGTACCTCATCAACCCGAATAAAGTCTTACAACTTCAGCAGCTAGTGTAAAGTTAGACAGATTAATCTGAATACGTGTTGTTATAGTGAATGCGTTTCAGTGCTCTCAGTAAGTCCTTGTTTTCTGTGCTGGTCACCACCTTAGCGAAGTAATCAATGAGGCATGTGCTGCTATCGCTGGGAATGAAATGAAAAATAAACCAGTGATAATCCCTTAGTTAAAAGGTTATTGGGGGTGATAAAAGCTATTTTGTTAATTTATTTACTCTCTGCTGGGGTAAGATAAAGAAAAGGAACAATTAGGACATTCTGTGTGAGAGATTTGAAAAGGGCAATGACATTGGGTTAATATTTTATAAGGCCTGATTGGCGGGATTCCGGTAGAAGCTGTATTTACAGAGGCTGAGACTCTTGTGATTCATCTGCTTGTTTTGGTACACTGCGAGTAAATGGAATAAATATCTTAATCTTTACCTTTTCCACACAGCAAACAAAAGCTAGGCGGGAAAGGTTAATTGCTCCATTTGAGGCAAATCAAAGTGAGGTGTTCTTTTGGTAAACTCCAGCTGAACAAGCGCTGACTAGAGGTTAACGATTCACCCAGGGATGTCAAAATATGTCTCTATCAGGCATCTGAGCACACCATTTTTACTGGTTATATATTATTAGCAGTAATATTTCACAATACAAACATTTCTGTTTAACGGTACTCTTCAGTCTCGATATAGACGCTGTGGCACACGTTTATCACACAGGACCTAAAATGTGTTTTGCTAAGTGCTAAACAGTATTTCCCCTCATATCACCTTTCCTGTTTAAAACAAATGGAAGGGGAAAAACAGATGAGAGGGTGTATTAAATTATTGCTGGTTATTGCATCGACGTATTGAAATAGGAGTGTATTGTGTGGCTCTAATCTGATTGCTTTAGCAGTGTGGTGGGTTTGGGAGGATCATGTTCCAATGTGAACTCCTAGGTCAACATGGAGCGAGGCCATTAAAGGAAGCATGGTTCAGGGAAAGTTCACAGCTATTTTCTTTTCACCATGGTTGCAAAACAAAAAAAGGAGAATTCCTACGTTTGTATCTTATTTTGAACCTTACAGCCCCGGGGCCAAGAGCTGTGTGTTATGTTTTCTAAATTGGAGCCAGAAATCTATGCCCAGTGATTGGAGAGTAAACACAGACAGAGGAAAGGTGTTTGGTTATTTAGCCTTATTGCTTTTGTTCGATAGCAAACAACAAAAATCAGTGAACTCTCACTGAATTAAGAGCAGTCCCAGTCAGCTATGTGCATTTTCATTGTGTCAGTGTTGTAATAATATTCTGACTGATCTGATTTGGGGACTCAGTGTTATCAGATGTTATTGGTCAGATGTAAATAATTGAGAGAAAAAAAGGCACAATAATTTGTAGTCAAAACTGTCGAACCATGTGTCGAGGTGGTTGTGGTAGTTTTATGACTACATATATATATATATAAGTCTATGCACCCCTTTTAAAATGAAAAAAATTATGTCCGAACTTTTTCCACCATCAGTGTGAAATTACAACATATAAATATGAAGTGAAAGACAATTAGAAACATCCACTTGGCAATATTTTCCCACTCTTTCTTGGAAAAACGTTCTAGATCCATCATATTGTGAGGACATTTGCACAGCCTGCTTCAGGTCACCCCACAGACTTTTAGTTGGGCTGGGCTCTGGCTAGGTCATTCAAAAACTTTGATCTTCCATTGGTGAAGCCATTCCTTTGTTGATTTGGATGTATGCTTTGGGTCGTGTCATGCTGAAAGGTGAACTTCTTTTTCATCTTTAGTTTGGAGCTATTCATTATTCTTTCCACCTTGAAAAAGCCCCAGTTCTTGCAGAAGAAAAGCAGCCCTAAAGCATGATGCTGCCACCACCATGCGTCACCATGGGTATGGTGTTCTTTTGTTGTGTTCTTTTTTTGCACCAAACATATCTTTTGGAATTATGGAATTTTTATACCTTTTGGAATTGGTCACATCAGACCATAACACATGGTTTGAGGTGATTTAGTTAAGCTTGGATGCTTTTTCTGAGAAAGAGCTTCCGTCTAGCCACCCTACCCCTTATCCCAGTCATGTGAAGAATACGAGAGATTGTTGTGACATGCAGAGAGTAATCAGTACTTGTCAGATATTCCTGCAGCTCCTTTATTGTTGCTGTAGGTCTCTTGGCAGCCTCCCTGGTAAGTTTTTGTCTTGTTCTTTTATAAATTTTGGAGGGACGTCCTGTTCATGGTAATGTCATTGTGGTGCTTCATTTTCTCCACTTGTCGATGATGGCCTTCATGGTGTTCCATGGTACATCTAATGTTTTGGAAATTGTTTTGTACCCTACTCCTGATCGATACCTTTCAACAGTGAGACCCTGTACAGGCTTTGTAAGCTCTTTGCGGACCATGGCTTCAGCAGTCTGATGAAACCAAGAAGATGTGGAGGAAATCTTACAGAAACAGCTGGTCTTTGTTTGGGATTAATCAGAATAATTTCATGGATGACAGCTGTATGATAATTACATTTGAACATGAGATCGAATGTGATTGGTTCATTCCGAACACCATCACATCCCTAATTATAAAAGGGTGCGCACACTTATGCCACCAAGTTATTGTAACTTTTTTTTCTTTTTTTTTTTCCTATTTTCCTCTAAAATATTTCTGATTTTGTTTTCACTTAATTTTTGTAAGCTGTAATTACATTTTGAGGGTGGAAAAAGTTCTGAAATGATTGATCATGGTTTCATTTTTTTAATATCACTAAAACCTGCCATTTTAACTGTGGTGTGTAGACTTTTTTATAGCCATTGTATCTGTATAATGAATAAAGGCAGGATACTGAGCTTTTTTACTGACCTCTTTAAAATGATCAGAATTAATATTTTGTTTAGTTTTAAATCCACTACCCCATATACACATTCACTATCACACCATGTATTGTACACAAGAGACACAAGTGAAGCCCTTGGATTTAAAAGGTTCTGTGTTACATATATGTGATGTGATATATGTTAAATGTTAACCCTTTCTATATGTTTTTGTATAACTTCTTGCATATGTTCAGTGCCTTGTACCATGCTTCTAACTTTAGCTCATTTTTTACCAAAAATACCAGATATCTGGTCTTGAAAAAGCTCTTAAATTAGTCTTATAGCATGTCTCCCTCACACCTTTCTGCATAACTTGAGAGCATATCGTTGCACAGAGTTGGATCAGTTACTAAAAGATGTTATTGTCATGTCTATCTGGTATCGGCCCAGGGATAATATATCACAAATGAGATCCATACATCCTTCCATGTCAGATATGGTTGAAAAAGTATTATGAGGCTAATCTGGAGTCTGGCTGATGAGGAGAAGTCTTACAGTATCAGACTGTACAGTACCTCAGTCAGAGGAGGAGGCGATGAACAATCATTGTGCTATAATGCCCTACTTTTCAGGATTTTCTGTGCCAGGCTATTTAAGAATTCAGTACCAACAGCTTGACAAATTGTCTGCTCCGTCTGTAATAATCCATTTCTCCTCCTGCTCTTTGTAGGCAGTAGTTTATACAGAGGCTGCAGAAATGTGGCAGAGAATAGAGAAGGCTGGTGATATGACTACAGTATCCAGTAAAAATCATTTTGTATGCTTTTTGCCATATTATTAAAAATAAGCTTTTTTCATATGGAATCAGCTGTTCATGAAGGAGGTTTGTCATGCAGCACAGACACATCACATTGAATGAGAGTCAGATATAATGTAAAGGTTTGATCATAAACAACTTTTTAGTCCAGTGTTGTAAATGAGGAGTAAAGGACCTATACATTCATTCCGCCATGGCTGTGGTGGATCCAAATCCTATCCTGGGCATGATGCACACCAAAGGGCAATTTACTGTAGGCAATCCACATACTTGGATGAATTTGGGAGGTGGGAAGAAGGAGGAAACCCAAATGGACATGCAGAGAACATGCAAAACACTGCACAGACAGTAACCTGAGCTCAGGATCAAATCGAGGATCCTAAAGATCCACTGAGTGATATTTTGCGCCCATGTATTAGCGCAAAATTAACGTCGTTTTCAGGGCCGTTTTCTGGGCCAGACTAAACGACTCCTTTTGTTCTCAGTCCTGAGCTCTTGCTGAAGCTAAAGTTGATGTGGCATTTTCGGGAAAAGGGCCTTTATCATCGCATGCACACTACTGAAACTTTTCATAAATAATTCAGCCCTCTACATTGAACTGATGACACCAAAACTGTGAGCAATCGCCCTCAGAAGATCAAAGTGATAGTTCTGTGGGAGCAGGAATTACTTTTTTGCTGGGTTGAGGATTCTCTCGTGCATGTTGCCTCATCCATGTAGAGTCTTTTCACACCCCTGTAAAAAAACCATAAAGCACTACAAGCAAAACAACACCCAATCCACTCCTTACTTTAATAAAGAAAATGCAAGCTCATCTCTTGGCCTGCTTTCATGTTTACCCCTTAAGACACTGGTGTCATTTAGGTAAATGTAAAACTAAACAGGCGCTTGATACCCGTCATTGACTTAGATAGAAAAACCTTTGTGTTACACACAAGTTTAATAGAATTTTAGCAATAGTTCTATCCCATGCATTGCACTTTCCTGACTCAAGGAGTTAAACGCTGGACTGGCGCAGTCTATATTTCTGTTGTCCTTTGTTGTGTGAGGATGGTGATGTGATAATAAACCTTGTACACTGCTCTGAATGGCCTCAGGCTCAGTGCTATGGAGAAGTGTTCACTCATGAGGCTACTGCACTGAGTTTATGGCCTCTCTTGTTTTAGTGAGCGGAATGAAGAATTTCCGTTTCAATTTCATGCCTGTCAGGAATAAAACATGATAAAATGTAATGAAACGCAGCTCATCTGCCCAGTCTTTAAATGTGCAAAACTGATGCGCATGATAGAGTAGAATGGAATGTGAATAAGTGAGCCTTAAAAAGGCCTTGAGTCTCTGCAGACAAACGCCGTTTTCTGGGCCTTGCTCTTGGTCATGAAAATGAGAATCGGTTTAGTCACTGATAAAAGTATTATCAGACCTTGACTCCATGAAGGCCCCATTCAATCACTCTGTGAAATATGCTATTTAATGAAGGTGATACAAAAAAGACATCATAGCAAGTCAAATGATATAATAGCATCTCTCCAAGCAATTGGTATTGCCGTTTGATTAGTGTGTTTTCACATCTTTGTGGAGTTATCATCATACAATCATTACTGATTGTAATTTTAGTTTTGGGTCCACTGACACACAAACGATATCAGGAAAATGATGTCAGAAATTCTTTAGTTCCACGGTATATGAGAGATCTCAAATATCCAAATTTCAGATCTTTCATTGTTCTTAGTGACTTAATTGCCTCGGTTGTACCTGTTAGAAAAAATCATACAGTTAATGAATAAATGTTATGTAAAGCTGTTCAGCGCAATAGTGAAGCTTGGAGAGTGAATATAAAAATACTATATAATACTTGTTAACGTCAGGATAACTTCAGGACCAACCTAGAAGAGGAGTTTATACTCACTACTTGTCTGTCTGTCTGACTCCCTGACTGTCTGTCTGACTGTCTGTCTGTCTGTCTAGTGGATGATCTGACTGACTATATGTTTGTTTAGCTGACAGACTGACTGAGTGACTGACTGATATTTGGTGAAATGTGCATGCATGAAATGTGCAAGTGCAACTCAGGCATACTCTGGTGTACTATGGCTGTTTTGGATAAGAATTCCAGTATCCTTCCTTCTTGTATGGAGAAAACCTTCTAAAATGTCACTAAAGTTCTATTCAGACTCGTTGGTTTGACAGAGTGGCATCTATAATAATACAATCTGTGTGTCTCTTCTACGATAAAACTCTTGTGTTCACATGGCCATAAATTAATATGAGTTTCTAGGTTTCTTTTCATACTAACCCTGAATCTGGACCCATATGATTGTACAGTAGTATCATAAACTGAGTTGCCACTATAGTCATGTGATTATGACTGCCTGTAAGCGCGTGCTTTGGTTTAATTTTTCACCTTCTAACAGATGTTTTTGAAAACAGTCCCTTGCACTGATCTACAACAAGCTCAGTGTACTATAGGTTACTGCAGTCATAGGCCAAGAATTAAGCGTTTATGCTTTATTATGACTATAGCTGACTGTAAATGTAATCGTTTTTGCCCTGCCATTATCCTTGTATCACAAAGTTATGTGCATGACATGCTGACAATGTTCCTGGTTTCTGCTGTGTTTTCTTTACTTTTTCTGTGTGTTTTTTCGTCTAGTATAGGTTGACATAGTACTGTTTTGTACTGTTTTGCTTTCTCAATGCATAAATGTGATTATGTTAAACTCTGCACATGGATGCAATAACTACCATAATAAGGGAGACATACTTGCGAATCAGCTTGGAGGGGCATTTTTCCCGCCATCAGCTTGAGCTTGTTCTGTCATTAATCATCGCTTGATCTTGGTCACTCATTTGGAGTAATAAAAGTTCCCATCATGAATGTACAACAGACCTGAATCATTCTGTCACACTACCTTCCAGCTACGTCTCACATTAAATCAAGCAAGCAGAACATTTCCTAAGGCAGCCATTGCCTTTTAATTTCCTGAAGAACCTTAACATATCATTCATTACAAGAACTACACATATTTGGGTTTAAAAAGTCTCATAAATCAATAGTGGCCTGCCTGCAATAATTATAACAAGTTAACCTGTAATTTCCAGGATGAACGCAGCATTCCCTGATCTTAGCATATGCAAACGAGGCAATTCAAATAGTGCAGGGATATTAATACCGAGGAGCAGGTAACGAGGTATAGCCTATGAATTATGCATCAAAAAGTAGTTGATCTTCAATAAAGGAAATGAATTCCTGCATGTAATCTAATTAGTTATGGAAGTCTATTATGTTGAGCTGCAGAAAGCAACCGTCCTTGAAACGAAATTTATTTACAGTGTCCGTTAGCTTTGGAATGGAATTGCATTGTGGAGTGGTCCAAATGTTAACACTAACCTCTCGCTTCTCTCCCCTTCTTCCCCCACTCCCTTCTTCTCCCCCCCCCCCCCCCCCCCCCCCCCCCCCCCCCCCCCCCCCCCCCCCCCATCTTCTCCATCTTCACTTTTGTTTTAGCTCAAGACCCGGGAGGCCTCCGAAGAGGACCCAGAGTGTTACATCGCCAGAGAATCCTCACATAATGCCTCACTCAGTGCCGGGCCTCATGTCTCCAGGAATCATTCCACCTACAGGTAACACACTTGGCCCCTGCATCCTCTCAGGGATCCCTCTGGTCATCTGTTAAATGGTACACAGCTTAAACTGACAGTGGCACTGAAAACTCCCAGTCATTCCGGCTGACCATTCACACCGCTCTGCTCTCTTCCTACCTCAGCTGAGACAGGGGAAATTGAAGTGGAGAGTTCTTTCTCTAAGATTATTTCACTAGATGCAGCATTCTGCCTTGAGTGGATTTTAATTAGCCCGATTAAATCCACCCTGCTTGTATATGTACATAGGCGGCTATGTGAAAGTAAGCTTATCGCCACGAGAATCAACAGCAGCTGCATGTGCCTTTAGTTCCCCTCGAGCAGGTCTTATTACAGTGGAAGCTTTTGTTCTATTTGCAGCTGGTTTTCATTGGGTCAGCTTTGATGTTGCATGCAAGAAAGTTGCCCAATTTGCATATTGGCCTCTCATCTTTAACACTTATTTAAGCTTAATGCAGCATTCGCACCTACAATTTAATATAATAATCACGTTGTGATCCTTTATTTTTTTTGGAAACTATACTATGTCTGCCTGCTTTGCAAAGCGAAAAGGCTACCCTCCCATTTTTACAGCACTTGTAGATTTCTTTGTAAAAGATAATGGATCCGGTGCTGGTGGGTGTATTTGGAATTCCAACCCAGCACGCAGAATAGGCAACAATCTCCAACAATGGCATCAGTACATCCTGAAAGCCTTTAGTTTGAGGAGATGGGGCTGACTTTCTCCCCTCCTCCATCCGAGCAGGGTCAGCCTATCAATGACTCATTTGGAAACACAGACTCAGAGGGCACTGGAGTCGAACAGGACGAGAGGCCTGTGTTCTTATTTACCACAGCATAACTATCACCATGAAAAAAAAACCCTACTTTGATACAATGAACAATCCTTGCTTTCACTAGGATGACTCTCTGATCCTGACATTTCAGCTGAAAGTTCTGGAGAAAAGCAACATATTTTTTTACAAAGTTTTTGATGCCGTTGCATTATGGGGTTATATTACTGCCAAAAGTCAAGATCACAATAGTTTAATCCGTGAGCAGGTCTCCTTTTGCTCACACACAAACAGACTTCCACACTCGAATCTGTCCATCTGGTGCATGTATTTACTTTGATCATGCACACCGAAAGTTCAGCTTTTTGTGTTCACATGTTATGGGATCTTCTTTCCTTTGCAAAAGGTTGTCAAGCAGTAAGAAAGGGTTATTGGTTTTGAACAATTGAATTGTTTCTACATTCCTACATTGTTATCGGTAGGGAAATTAAAAGAGGCTCTCCCTCTCTCCATATTGCAATACTGGTTCAGGTACAAACCTGAAGTTATCAGCATTAAATATATTGCCTTGCATGATATATGTACTACATATAAGAGTTAAATGAAACATTTTTGTCATGCCTTACATTAACGTTCCCTTAACTGATATTAGGTAACATGAATAAATCATGAACTGCCCTATTAGTACACCATAAATAACACTAAAAGTAAATAACAAATATTAATTTATGCTTTTAAACAAATAAACCAAATAATCAGCACTTGCATTAACCAATGTTCATACCAACAATAAATAAAATTAAGCACACTATGGCCAGTATAACAAACACGTTTGTGATTGTTAATTGGCAAAATTGAACTGAGGCTGAAGCAAGTTTCCATATTTACACCTGAATACCAGAGACCAGTAAATGAACATGCTTTAGGAACATGCTGTAATTTAATTTTTGCTAATTTGCTAATGAGAATGTATTTTTAGTCACTGATTGAATAAAAATGACAAAGTCAGTGTCAGTGTATTTATTTACCACATAACAAAATAATCACTTAATACGTGTTAACTTGCCTTGTTACTTTGTTTTTGATGTTTATGTTGTATTAATGGTTAAAATTAACAGAAGTTTATAATAATATGAACTGGAATAAATAAAATGAAAGTAAATAATATTAGTTAAAGGAGCCTTAATGCATAGAAAATTCCTTTGTTTATTTTGTTACAAATATTGTTTTTTTGTTTTTTTTAAAGTCTTGTTAGAGTTATTTTATTGCACTAATGAATCTGCTGCTCAGCTCTTTTGAAGGCAGCATGTTATTTACAACCTTCCCCAGCAGAAATGTGATTACAGGTGTAATGCTGATGCTAAGAGTCCTACCAATGATCTATGTTACACAACTGAAATGAATAATTTATTGCCCCAGTTCCATTATGTGAAGATCTATCCAATAAAAATCTTGAGCATGGTGAGAATGTCTACCATTAAACTGTCACTGCCTGGCATTGTCAAAATATTTAATGGACAGCTAATTCCCTAATTCAGCAGCATGTTAGCATTTCTGGGTTGTTTGTTAACTTGAGTCTGAATTACTGAAGATAATCATCTTAGTAACGCCACTGTAATATCAAGTAATATGAGCAGTAATGGACAAATAAGAACTGACACAGTGACTAGCAAACATTCGTGTGAGAACCTTTAGCTAGAGTTTGTGTAGAGTTCCTGGGACGTTACTTGCTAGGTATCTAAGTATGAAATTGAACAAGAAGCAGATTACATTAACTGAATAAGCGTTCTTAGTTCAACTATATAACAATACTCAAGGGCACGTAATGCTAGTGAAATCTCAGATGAGCTTTTTACCCTGCGTGGTAGCTCTGGTACAAACAAAGTGACCCCAGAATAGTGGCACAATGTGTTGCGTGTTTCAATCTCATATTCTAAAGCTGTGTACCAAAACTGTGTTAGATTACAGCACAGTGCCACGCCAAACCATGCCACGTTCTCAAAAATCTTTTACCGACCGCATGCCACATATAATTTGCATATTGGCTTCTCGGAAAAGCAACATATTGTTACAAGGATTGTGATGGTTTAAGGGATTCGACCTGGCATAAGGAGAAGGACATTGTGAGTGTGCAAAAAAGATTTCCAGACACGCTTTGTAGACATGAGGATACGTATTTCAGGATTCACCATGTAATAAGATTGTTTGTACTATGTAATAATGTTGTTTATACAGATGTGCATGAGCAAAACAAGACAGGCTTGTTGTCGGAAGTATACGTATGAAGGAAACCTGTGTTCGGAAGGGATCCTGTTCATGGAATAAATTATTATTGTTTTGGAATTTTGGCAATTAAAAGAAAACTCCATGCCGTATTCATAGAAGAGATACTGATTACATTTGCTTGCAGTCATCTTTGATGTGTCACACAGCTTTGGGATCACATCGTACAGAGCCTAACTACTGCTAATTTGCTTATCTGGCAACGTCACAAGTGCTACAGCACGTGCCATTACACCGTTAATTCATTCTTTATGAAGTGTCAGAAATGGTTATAACATGCCATATCTGTGATCGTTCGCTTTCAGTGCATTCCATGAAAGATTTCTAATGAGACGATGCCAAATGTTTCAGTGTGCTTGAACACTAGCTGTGCAGTTGTAGTTGAGACAGATCTGGAGATGTTCTTCTGCAGAATGTCGTCCTCTTCTTACAGGATGAGTTGTTAAAAACGCGCCCTGCTGTTTTACACTATGCCCCTTTCAGTTTTGATCAGGTGACTCCCTTTAACATGAATTAGGCAAAACAAATGTCCTTACTGAATCTAGAAAATGATCAGACAGCATGGAAACCTGCAGCTCGCTCCAGGCTAAGCAATCTGCCAAAATGTATACATGCAGCTTTCATTCATTTTTATATTAGATTCATTAGCATTCTGTTTATTTTAAACTTGGGCTGTGGACAGAAAGGCATGTTTCTCCCTGTTAATTCTCAGAAGGAGGCACATATTCCCCTTAAAATGCTAAATCACCATGTTAGTGTGTAAGCACAATTAACTCTTAACAGTTATGAAGCGTTTCACATTTGGAGACCTCAATACTACACGTGCTGTACTCTCAGGCCCCATCCAGATGTATACAGAAATTTTTGAAAATGTAGTTTTTATCCCTCTGTTTTCTAAAAAAAGAACAATTCTGTCCCCATGAACAGCATTTACAAATATATCTCCACATGAATACCTAAAATGATTTGAAAATTCTCACATGAACATGCCAGGCCAGTGATAGTATGTCATAAATTATGCCAGACTCCTCAGGAAAGAAAGAAAAAAAAAAACACCCACATGGCCCAAAGTTCTAAAACTGCACTGGATGAAATGGATCTACTGCTTAAAGTTTAAATAAAAAGTCGACAAGACCCCAAATATCTGTTTGTACTACATTTCATACCATCAGAGCATTGGATTCAGGAGCAGTACAGCATGTATCAGTACAGCGCATATTCTGGCACTAGAAAAATTACATTGCAAACTCATTATCAAATAAGAACTTGATTACCACAAAGTAACAAGCTGCATAGTAACAGCAGCCATCTTAAGTGGAGTCCTAGCACACTCATAACACATGCAAAATGTCAATGGGCATACATTTTCCCCATCCAAATGAAAACAGTGAAATTTAATTTAAAATTTTGCCACCACACTGTTTTCATGTGGACAGTTATTCGTATATACATGTGGATGGGGCCTCAGATGCATTATGGCACATCATCCCACAAAATCTTTTTTATTCATCTTCTACCAAAATGCATAGATGTAACCATTAGTCTTAGTAAATCTACGAAACACTGTCATCTAAGAAGTGCAAACAGCCCAGTGACGATTCAGATTAAAAGCGGAAACGTGGGCAAGCACGGATGAACATGAAAGCTGAAGTGTATCCCTATCTTTGTCAGCCGTCTTTCATTATGAACTGGACAGCAGCCCACCGCCGGAGAGTCCACACCAAATGGGGTTAATGAAATGTTGTGTGCCCTCAGACCTCTTACATATTCCTCCTTCCAGATGTGAAATTACCCTGTCATAAACACATCAGTCAAATTAAATGCAGCTTTTTCTGTCCCCTCCATGTCAGGAGCTCTTACGTGCAATCGATGGTTAAATGGGTTGCAATGCAAATGGAATGTGTTGTGTTCACGTCTCTCCACCCCACACCAAACTCCGCATTGGAATGCCGCTACACCCTTTCTGTCTCCACTTTTGATAAATCTAGTGTGATTTGGCTTCCGTCTTTATTAAGGGCTGAAAAGGCAGTAGATAAGCACTGCTGCTACTAAGTCACTCTTTGTGTACTGATGTGAAGTTAATCTGATTTTAATTTAATTACACTATTAGTAGAAGGGGCACATACTTTCAGTATTTGTTAGAAGAATATTCTGACATTGCACAGGTAAGGGGCAGCTTGCATGTTAATTAATAATGAACATTCTGACAATATGCCGAGGCATGACAGCATTAAGCCAGTCTGCTGCTGGTTCCTTTGCATATTAATAGATCCTTCATTATTATTTAATATGACAGCTGCTTCAAGGGCCATGATCAGACCCCATCTCCATTATTTGCTGTTTTGGCGCACACTGTGACAGTACCATGCAATTCTTTATTTGTGAAGCGACTCCTCTCCCGGCCTGCCGGACACCTCGGCTGTTTGTTTACGGCTGAGGAGATTCCTCCGTGGACAAGAAGACCAGTCACGAGAGTTGCTATTTAAAGGTGACTTTAAAAAAAAATCTAAACAGTGCCATCTCTGCACTTGTTGCCATGCATGCTAATTAGTGCAAATGAGGAAGGAGTGGGATGTGCGATAGAAATGTTTGGATAAAGAGTGGACAGATTTTGGATGGCTATTACAGGAGACCTGCATTGTTCCTGTAGTGTAAGCTCAAACAAACTGCAACGGATAATTCTGCGACTTGGAAGGGAATAAATATCTGTTAATAGAAATTTGCATGTTTTAAGCATACACAGCGAACTCTGGCTAATTAAAGCAGAGAATTATGGAAATTTGTTTATCAATACCATTAACACGTTGGGGGAGAGATCATCTGAAAAATCTTATTAAATAGGGTGAGGCTTGCTGAGGTACAGTATGATTTCCAATAAGAAGGTTACTAAACTACCTGAATGGCCAAATTCATCATACAAAACGTCCTAAAGCTGATTTTGGTTTATTTATTCCCCCCACCACCTCCCCGTCCGCTTTTCGGCCACGCATGTTATTTAGAAAACAGTTGACTCTGTCTGATTATACGTAAATGAAAGCTGACCTTCAGCTGGACTGGAGGCCACATCCATTACGGCGAGGACTAGCTCTCTCACCCAGCTCACGTGCGGCCGGGGGGCATGCATATGGAACAGCAGCGCGTGCTAGCAAACGAGTGTGGCCACACCGACATCATGTATACTGTACGTCAATATGGTCCTGATGTATTCTAAAATGCAAACAAGGCCAGGAAATGAGATGCACCTTCGTCCCAAGCTGCACACAGTGCCCAGCACCATCTGCCTATCAGCTGCTGAGGAAGCGGGGTGGTGTACTAATGCCACATGCTCGATCTCTCCAGACCTGCGCGCTTAGCCCACAGACGCACAAGCAATAATGGCACCATCAAGTCGTTTCAGTGAAAAGTGACAGCTAAGCGATGATTAATTTACCAATTGTCCACATCCAGAAGGGACGAAATGACCAGAATGATAGTCAATAGCTGCTGATGCGCTACACTTGTATTGGATATGTTATAGTTTTGGAATTTTTAAATGCATGTGAGAGGAAACTGACAAATTTGAACATTTTTTAAGTAAAGCAAACTAAGAGTCAGTGACTTAAGTCTAAAAGTTACACGGATATTTACGCACAGAGATTCGCACGCATTCAGAAATGGTCTAAGCACCTGCTAAAGAAGATTTTCTGAGCATCTCATTCAGATTATGCAAACCTGCGTGTAGTTCACACCTCTGAGGTTGTCACTTTTTACTTGAGTAGAAGACAGGGTTTATCAATAGCGTCTTGACCATCACCTTTAAGCGCAAACACTTGTCTTTAAACTGGAAAAAAATCAGAGACAGAAAATGTGGACTGAAGACGGAAATAGCTGTCAGGTGTTACACTATGTAACATGAAAGGAGGAGACAATTTATAAATAAAATAAAAATAAATTAAAAAAAACTCATACAATGATATATATTGAGAAGATGGCAAGCGTTGAAATAAATATCTAATCGCAGTCTACAGGAAAAGAAAAGTCAGAAACCAATGAGAGTAAAAGTACATATACTTAATTTTTGCATTTGTCATTGACAACACACAGTCACCCTTGCGCTCTACGCATTTTCTCAGCCACTTTATCATGTTTTTGGGGATTTCGCTCAACATATTCGGATCGACATAGTTGCCCAGCATACTCCCATTAGTTCCTGACTTTTTGGAGAACGTGTAACATACTGCATATACATTGCTGCATGAATAATCCTAATTGTAATTATCACATTAATCACTGCAAATTTGGTGTAATTTAACAGTATAGCTTCCACCCGATTATTTTGCATTTTAGAAGTTGTAGTAGTTAATTATACTATAATGTAAACAGCACGTTGGAAGCAGGAATATATACAAGATACTGAATCAAGGTGTGTGTATTTTAATGACCTATTTTCAGTTGCCGATTTAATAACGTAATGGCAGTGTTTTGGTTAATTCAGTGTGCTATCCTGTAAGGAAAACATGCAGACAGTTTGAAGGATAATCTAATCTGCCCGAGCACTCATCTGATGCACTTACAGCTCACTTTCATTTAATTCATAATTTTATCCATAAGAATTTGGCCCTAGGGATAAGCAATGTCTTTGATTAAGGTGCGTCTTCTCCGATGTCCTCCATCCGGAAAGAAAAAAAAAAAAACTTTTTGCGCACTTTAAAAAGACGATACAATTTATGCCATATTTATGTATACAATATTGGGCTCGTTCCACTGTTTTGTTTTTTTTTGGAGTGTATTTACAGCACAAAACATGGATTTTAGTGTGGCGTATTGTGGTTACATCAAACTGTCAGACGGTGGCTCTGAAATTAATTCTAATCCATGCTCGAGCTGATATATCATGCAAGAGAAATGTGCATTTTTTCTAGAATCATGCTTAACTCTCTCTTAACTTCTGAATAGCAATTAAGTGTGTAGTTATGCCTGATGTCTGAATACTGATGTGCACTATTTCAGTATTACACCCTGACTGTGTGCGCATAACTCAAGTCTTGTTGAGTTGAAACAAAACGGTGCTTAACGACTTCCAATTAAAACCATAAGAAATCTTTTAAACACTGGCAACTTCATTGTGCACTCATCAGACTCATTAGACAGGATGTTACATGGTGTCGTTAAAGTATTACACCAGATTTTTTCCTCTGTTGTTGCTCAATAGTGTAGTGCTCTTGTACTGTACGCACACTCAGCAGGGTATTTACTGTATGCATGGAATGAGACAGCGATGACAGTGTTCAGCAAGCACTGCAGCTGGAACCTCTGCTTTGATTCATCCATTCACATCATTTCATTAATCTCAATTTATGAATTCAAGGCTTTCACAGCGCTCTCTTTCAGCCTCTGGAAGTCGCTCAGGTGTATCGCAAATGACAAAAAGACAGCGAGCCAATTTGCTCTTTTATTTCCTCTTCTCCCATGCCGTGGTGTCTCTTTTAACTACATTAAACACAATGGAGCTCGCTTATTACTAGAGGTGGAGCCGAAAAATTAGAATCTCAATGTCCACTTTCTCATTCTGGTGCTATTTGAATGACAATAGAGTCAGATGTAATCAATTGAAATACACTATAAGTGAAGAAATATAGTGACTTTTGACATTTATTGAAATATTTTCTTGCCAAAATCCAGTAAACTTTAACCTAGGATATTTGTATTAAATGTTCCATTGGCTTGCAGTGACGTGCTCTTAGAATATATGGAAATGCAAAAAGCTTTGTTGATTACAATACCTCACACTGATCAGCTTTTAATGATTTACAAACTCCTAATTGAACTCTAAATTTAAAATGCAAAACAACATTATGAATCAATTTGTGTGTATGTGTGTGTGTGTGTGTGTATTCGTTTTGCATTGGAAGCTTCTCCCTGATGCTGATTTGTTGTTCCCACTTTGTCATACATCCCCAACCCGTTTATTTACAAACAGAAACCATGGCAACATGTCACTTCTGAAATGTTATCCTGACTCCATCTGTCACTATCAAAGCGCTGCGGCGTCTGCACTGTATTTGGGGAGACAGCGAGAGCGCGCACGAGAGAAATAGGAGAGGACGTTGCCGACAGTCAGACTTCTGACTGAAAACATCCTGTCATTTTGATGATCAGTTGTATAAGAGAAAACTAACCGTGCTGATGAGGAAGCTAATGTTATGCTCTACTTATGGCACATCCAGATGATCAACTGACATATAGGTAGCTTGAGCATACACAGTGTCAAGGAGCTACAAAGTGATGTGTGTCATTGTCTCTACTTTTACCTGAAAGATCATCTGTCTTTATCATCACTGGAAAGTATTTGCGCCACGCCATCTGTCAAATATTCTATCTGAAGACTACGGCATGGCATATTCAGATATTCCACTCTGTTTAAATATTAACTACTCACTTACTCAGAGGCCTACGATGACAAGCATAATTTCTCTTCACTCTCTCTAACATCCACATGCAAATATCCGATAATCAGCTTGGTTCCTTTTTTTTGAATTTCATCAGCATTGGTTAACTTCTTGTGTTCTTTTGCAGGTCTCACAGCCGCAGCTGCTGCTGCAGCCGCCGCAACCAACGCCGCCATCGCCGAGGCCATGAAAGTGAAGAAGATCAAGCTGGAGGTGATGAGCAGTTACCACGCCAATAGCACACAGCATGGCGCCGACTCTGAGAACGGAGACCTCAGCTCCAGTGTGGGTAAGTCTCACACTATCAGTCATCTCCTAAAGTTCAGAGAGTTGTTGTCCCAAAGCTCAGTCTATTTTTAGTTTTAAACTGAAAGACTGGGCCACTGCTCTCAAGTTGTAAGACTGACATGTAATCGACTGACTATTAATGGTCTTGGGTCATGTGAAATCTCTAAACTAATGCTATATTTCCTTACAACAAAATGCGGTGGGCCTTTGAACAAACATTATTTGTTTTCAAACCTATAATTACCAGGTAGAGCTCTTTTAAAAAGGCAACAAATTAAAAGCACTCATGAGCACTCAGCTAATAGCTATTAAGTAAGTCACTAATTCAATTTGATGGAGAAAATTGCCTTTGAATGTCCCGTTTCAATTAATAATTTTTTTAGATACATTTGGATCCCTGTTTTTTTATGCAACATTACTTAAAGCCATTTCTTTGTGGAAATCACACTGTAGTGTAAAAACCACAAATCCATTACATATGATACCCTTAATCCCTGAGCTGAATTACCCGTGTGATTTCCACCCTGAATATATCCGCCATGTGTTTAGGATTTCCCAGCTGCATTTGACACCATGTATTTGGCCCAAACAGGAAGCATCCTAAGCAGATTTAACAAAAGAGAATGCATTGGCGTTGAGGTCATCAGTCCACAGCCAACAATGCTGGGGCTTCGAGGTCACTGAAATAGAGATAAATGCGAATCGGAATAGGCAAGGCTGTGGCAATGAAGCTAATAAGAAACTGTTTTTATCTTTTTACAATTTAAATTGTAACCTTGAGCATGCCTGCTCCCAGAAGAATAATAATTCGGGGCCCAGCATTGGCAGGGGGTGGGTGGGGGGAGTAGCAGGAGGAGAGAGGCATTAGTGACTGTGAGTAAAATATATGGCAGCGACGCCTCTCCAGCCCATCCACAATCAATTGGATTCTTTTACTTTAATATTTACTCGCAGCGATGAGATGCTAGTCTGCATGGTGATGAACAGTCTGCCTCTGGCGTTTGAAGGTGACCTGTCACCACGTATGGACAAATCTCTCGCTCGCAGAAATGTAGAAAATAAATCATTAAAGGCAGGCAGGCCTCTCATTCCGGGATTTAAATCACCCTCAGATTTATGATTTGAATTAATACTTCGTTTGGTCAAAGAAACGGGGGCCGAGACAAATGATGTTTGGTACTGAAGCCATCCTAATATTGATTCCTGGATGTCTGTGCAATCTCTTGTTTATATCAAGCACTCTACTGTGACAGGGTGGCCAATAGGAGTCACCCACATGATAGGAGGGGAAAATATGGCTGGTTTTATTCAGCCTACCAGGGAGGAGTTGCGGCTTTTTTCAGCTATTAATTGCCACATAAATTAGGTTTTTAAGTGAAATAGACAGTGTTTTTCATTCTTGTCTCCAAGTGCATTTTCTCACCCTACACGATCATTACTGCAATAAACCAGAGAGGTCATTTCACTAGAGGTAGGAAAAAAGGAAAAAGAAAAACAGAGCTGTAAAAATACATACTGTGCTGCTATCTGGTTTAAGCAGAGCGATGCTTTGCTTTTTTTTTTTATTTTTTTTTTTAAGACCCTGAATACCTAATATGTACTATTTTAGAGCATATTACGCATCTGGAGCGTAGGGCTCTAAATCATTCGACAGATATAGCGATGACTACAGTAGTGGGGAACTTTGCTATGTTGTGAACAGTCATGAGCAGGACATGATTTCATTCTGCATTAGAGCAGCTGCTCACGTAACCTTTTCAGTGAAGCTTTTTTTACTTAGCCATACCAACTAACCTGAAGCTCTAATTATTTTTCCGATTCTAAAAGCAGTGCAATGTGATACGTCTACAGTAATAATGATAATAACAGTAACATTAACAGCATTGTAATATTTAATTACTGAGTGCATACTGGTAGTGTATCCTCCTCCTATCCTATTGCCCTTCACTTAAAAAGGTTCCTTTCAGATGCAGATTTCTTGCATTGTCTGCATCTTGTCTGAGACACAGACAGGCCGAGGCAGAGTGTGAAGGACGTTCTGTTCTCCTCTGGACTTGCATTGCTTGTGTTGTCTTTGTGTCGATGTAAATTGAACAGGCTAATGCCACCCCCTGCATTAAATATTCAACACGGTTGCCCTCTTCTTTGCATCGGTTTTACTAATTGTAACAAAAAAGAGAGACAGCCCTTCTGAGTTAGAGCCAAACAGACAAACATCCTGAGTGATCAGACAGAATGCTTGGCCCCCTTTGATTACTTCCCGGGTTCTTTACACAGAGGTAGTGGTGCTGGTGGTGATGATGAGGGCGGTGGTGGATTGGGGGTTGGGGTTCCTCCTCTGCACAATACAGATTGCTCCATAGGCTCACAGGAAATGCCACAATTATGGATCACAAACCAAGCAAAACATGTGCGACATGCTGCCCGGGAGACAAATAAACAGTGATCCATTCCTGTTGGTTAAACTGACCTGAACCAGAACCTTCATCCACTGGAGAATTGCTGTCAGCTGCCTCCTAACTAACACCTGGCTGCTTCCAGCACATGAAATGCTTCTCTTTAAGTCCAAAAAATAGAAAATAAAATCATAGCCTGAGTATTTTAGAAGCTGTGGGCTAAGGAAAGAAAAAAAGGAGGTGAGAAGAAAGCTGCTCCTGTGGCCACTGGGTGCCATTTTGCATCTGATTCCTCGCCACGGCAACGTTAATGGACCTTAAATCCTCCCCATAATTAGATGGGGGAATTGTGTGTATCACCAACCAGATGATGCTGCCATAATGAAATAAGCAGTGCAAACTTAAAGGCTTGTGTGTGTATGTGTGTTTGTGTGCTTGTGTGTTTCTTTAGTTTAGCGAGTTTAGCGAGTTAGCGTGTTCAGACCTGGCCCAGCCCTGGCGCTAAGCTGTCAGGGGGCGCGATGGGACTGGTGACAGGTGTGTGTGACAGAGACAGAATTAAAGAAGAAGTGAAGGGTAGATGATGGGTGGGCCTCCCACCACCACCAACCGGGTCAGGAGCGCTAATTCCGCCTCGCTCCTCCTGGCAGAGGAGGCCACGACTCCAAAGATGGATCTGTAGCGGGACCGCAGCTGTAAGCATGGAGGAGCTAATTGGTCCTTATCTTGCTGTCCCATTCATCTTCATTTTTTACCAATTACCCAGCATTATCTGTGTTCTCAGTTGGATATGGGAGTTAATCCTTTTTGGTTTAGCTGGGAGTGCGTCTTGCAAATTTCCACTAGTAGAGGGGGTGAAGAAGTCGCTGCAAAAAAAAAAAATTAAAAAAAGCCACAAAAAAAAAAAAACTCAGGGAAACTTCTCATTATGGCATCCTGAAAGGAATCAATAAAAAATGACATCACATGGAAGAGAGAGAGTGAGGAAAAAAATCCGAGAGGAGAATAAGCAATTATTGCTGTTATCATTCAAGCTCTCGTTTGCAAATGTAGCAGTACCATGGATTAAGTTGTTCCCATTGCTCTTGCCATTATTGAATTGTTAAAACCATATTTTTTCCAGTCAATGATTTCAGATTTGCGGTCTCACCAATAGCAGTGCTTAAAAGCCTGCATTAATTATTCATCTTCCTGCCAAATTGAGGTATTGCTCCACAGAGCCAAATTTTACAATTTGTGTGTTTGTGTGCACAACAAAAACCAAGTACACAATTAAAGTTTATGTGCGGTGATATTGGAATGGATGCTGAAACTGTTGTGTTTTTATGCACCAGAAATGCAGAAATGCAGATTAAAAACAGGTAAGGTCCATGTGTGTTGTCATCTTGTCAATGCATCACCATGCCAACCACTTTCTTCATTATCCGGGATGACGTGTAAAGGAAGGGAAAGCCAGAGAGGTATGAGAACTCTCACATCTTTTTTGGCACATGTTAAAACCAAAAAAAAAAAAAAAAAACACACACACAACCCTTTAATGCACCTATAGCTGTCAATGATTGGAGGAGCATGGTCCTGTCCAATGAGCCTGCCTGTACATTCAGCCCTCATTTAGCATATAAAGCATGTGTGTTCGATGGAGAGCCTCTTAAAATAGCTTCCCGTAGAGGCTGGATTGAGTGAGCCATGCCTCCTGCTCTTTGATAGGGATCTGTTTGGTCACACACAGCACCAGCTGTCATCTCAGCCTCCACTGCTGTGATTTAATTAGTCTGTTTATGTCCTTTCTAATAATAAATCCTACACTGTGGAAGGACAAATCCAACCAGGATCTCTCTTTGTAATTTTTTTTCTTTCAGCTGGTGGCCTTGCACGGCTAAATGTGGCACATCACATTGCAAACACTCTCTTAGTTTCTCTCTCTCTCTCTCTCTCGCTCTCTCTCTCTCTCTTTTTTGACAAGGACTGTTGAGAAAATGTCCACTCTGCAGCCAGTGGGTGAAAACATGCCTGCCGCTTCTCAGCCACATCAACACAGTCCGAGGAAATGACTCATTCTGCCTTTACGTCACATGGCCACTTTACCCCAGTCATTAAGTGACTTTGAAAAGGAGATTTTCTTCAAAACATAGCCCTCTTTACCTATCTGTGTTTACATTCCTGAGCTTTGTTTTGTCTGGGTGGAAGTATAAGTAAGAGCTGCGTATCTGGGTTTAGAGACACACGGCCGGGTTCAGCGAGAGATGAGGCTTCTCCTGGGCATTCGACTTCCTTCTGCCTCTATTAGTGTGTTGTGCTCTTGGGAGGCAGGTGACAGATAAGTGGAGAGTGCCAGACATTTTAATAGAATTTTAAAAGATAACTCCGTAATCATCCTCCATAATCCATAATCATATTTATATATATATATATATATATATATATATATATAAAATAAAGTCATGAATGATTTTTGTGCGGAGTTTTTGTGTGGCGTGCAAAGTTTAGCACAGATGTCTACTACAGAAACAGATCACAAAATAGGAACTGATTAAACATTATTTTCTGTAATGACCCATATCAAGCTCTGTCATTTCTGAGACAAGTCACGGCCCTTGCATTATTATTAGTACTGTAGCCGAGGGGCGCACGGTACATAAAGCACCATAATGCAAATATTTGTATTGCTGTCTCATCAGGTTACTTCACAACAGCAGAGGCAAGCCTTAAAAAAAAAACAAGTGACCAGTTTCCTTGTCAAGCCTTATCAGCATTAGAGCTCATTCTTCATTAATTGGATGAATTAATTTCAAGCCGCTGGATTCAGCGGTGTTTGCCTGTCCCTCTTTACTAATCTCTGTCAGGTTGAATTTATAAGTGGAATTGAGTGACCTTTGGAGGTAAAGATTGGAGTGAAGAGATCAGTGCAATTTGAAAAGACAATGTCACTTGGTGTAAATGTGATACATGTAATAAATGACATTCAACCTTTCACTGATGATAAGGTTTTGCTGGCTGTAATGTGGAATATGTATGTGCTTTGGCTGCTTAAAAATATACTTCCGATAGGTCAACACTCAATTAGGAAGCCAAACCCAGAATAAGCACACGGAGCATTAGCGACATTAGCATTGCGCCATGATTGTGATGATTGGAAGGATGCAGTATGATAAAGTGCAGTGGGAATGTTGAAAAAATTACTGCAATTTTAACATTCCTGGAATTATGGCATGAGAAATGAACATGCAGAGAATGTTCACTGAACTCATCTGTCATGCACAGAACACCATTAACCCCAGTTAGACGAGTGAATCTCTCCGTATGGCAAAACATATCACACATGTCCTACTCTTCTACATCTGTATACGCTAATGGTTTGTAATCCCACTTTCACCCAGAAAAAAGATGGGTTCACTTTTGAGTGTGGTTCCCCTCATAGTTTTTTCCTCATGTCGTCTTTGTGACAATGTCTATTGTTGAACGTGCTTTACAGATAATATTGACATGTTCCTGACTGACTGTGCAGACAACCAAACACTGAAAGACTCTGGCATCTGATTGTTTTCATTATTTTTGTGCTTCAGTCAAGATTATGCACCCTTTCTTACTGCCATTAGACATAGTTGTTTCCATTAATCATAGTTGAGATGCTCAATATAGACACATTGCTTTTCTTGTTGAATTACTTTCTGAAAAGAAAATTTCCAAAGGCAATATTAAAATCAGTATGGTAAAAGTCATTCAAGCCAATCATTCAATGTGATGTATAGTCTAACAATTTATGCAAAATCTTTTAAGTCGTGCTGTTTCTATACAAATAACTGTCTTAATAAAAGACGTAGATTAGTGCTATTTAGGCATGACATATATCAGATACCATCAGGAGGAATTTCACATCCCATCACATCAGCGTACCTTTGGGTCAGAATTTCAATCTGACCCAAAGGCATACTGAAGGGATGCGAATTTTATAATTAAAACAGATGCTGCAATGGTCAGCCTCATCGCCTCAGAAGCTGCTCCTCTACCCGCCCCCCCATACATCCAAACTCTTTGTGATTGATAACGCCGTTCAGTATATTTAATTTCAGAGTCCGAGTCAAATGACAACTGCCTGCCATTGACTGAAAGCAATCTTTTTAAAAGGGATCCTTTGCTAAGTATCAGATGGAGAGGCTTCTTCGCCCTGCTTGGGTGTCACGGTCCCTTGAGAGGGAGGTTATTGATTGTTCTTGAATATATTGTGCTTTCAGTGGAAACAGCTGCTAGTAATGTCTCCCCCCGCCGCGCAGCCTGCGGTTTATTGAGAATGATATGGGACAAATTTAAACTGAAACCAATTCAAGTCCAGATTGGGTGTGCTTGCACTAATGTATCCTGAAGGCTCGTGTCTGGATATCTTTGATGTGGATAATTATGTTAAGCAGATCATGTTACAGCTCCGCAGCCTTGTCCAGCACTGTAGCCCTGAGACATGACTAGTTCTGAACCAGAAATTTCTAGAAAACAATAAGTGCGCTAAGTACAGATAATGGTATAAAAGCTGCAGAGTGTGTATGGTTAGCATCATGTTGTCTATTAATGGCCAGTCTGCTTAACAGGTAGTGTTACTGGAATAAAAACACTCTACCATATGCCAAAGACTGCTGCTGGGTCTTTATCCTTCTGCAGGAAAAAGAAAAAAAAAAAAAAATAACGCACAACAATGCTGTCTGTCTCCTCCGTAATTCCTACCACATGTTTACTTTGATGTTCTTGGGGGTGGCGGTGTAATTATGCTACCTCATCAAACCAGAGATGTTTTGTTGCCATTATTTTTTTACACTCCCTATCCTAACAAGTGCGTAATAGATGTTTTCTTTCTATTACCCTCTGTTTCTTATTAAGTCTCCTTACGTTAGATCAGTAATAGTAAATTTTGCATGGTGAAGCAGTTTCTCTATCTCTGTCAACATCTGAAATTTTCCCTTGGCTTTAAAAAATACGGCTATCATGTATCATCTGCTGGTGGTTGTAAATTGCAACATGTGTTTGCAAGGATATTTTACAGGTATTTTTTTTCTGTTAGACTTTTTTTTTTTTTTTTCAAGAGTCTCTTGCTGACAGTGGGAGGCTGTGGGTGGCTACATCAAAGTGAAGTACCTTCTCCTCCGCAGCTCCTAATGAGTTACAAGGTTTAGCAGCCTTGTCTGGCTATGCCATCTGTGAATAAGAAAACAATCGATGGCTGTGCCAACATGCCAGGCTCCTCTCAGTCTCTGAAGGGATCGCTGCTTTTATTTCCAATAGCACCTTGTGTGCATCTTTGTTCTGCTAGTTTTAATAGCCAAAAAGAATCACAGCAAGAATGTATTTACATTACACACTATATTTTAATGGCTGTTCGACGGGGAGAGAAGCGTTTTCTTTTCGTAAAAGACATCTACATTTCCACCTTGCCCAAATTCCTCAAAAAGTGTGCACTAAGCCATGTGCACTAAGCCCCACGGAGCCAAAAATGGCTAATAAAGATGTTGCATTTTATATGAAGATCATTAATTTAGCCTTATCTACATTAGTGGGCAGTCGAATTGTCAGCTCCACATTCAGCCTAACATCCAAAAAATGTCCTATTAGTTTGTGAGAATGATGAAAATAAATTGCGTTTAAATAAGTCAGTTCAAACGGCTGAAGATTTTGTTCATTCAGATCTACAGAAAGTGTTTGCTCATACACAGGCATGTGTGACATATCGTTCCATCACAGTGCCCTCACAAACAAAGACAGATAGGCTGGAAACAAGTCATTTAATTAGTGCTGGAAGGCCCATCCCTGACTGCAGCAAATAATTTTACATTCCACAGGCATCCACAGGTCCTATTTCATGGAAGGAAAGCAAATCTTCTCTGGCCCGGGCTCATACAGTACATCTTTCCCCTTCCATTTAAGCGAAGGTAAATAGCAGAGACAGACAGCTTCATTAGACAGCATCTGAGGAGCAGGCAGGGGAGGATTGTCGCTTAAATAGTGGGCTTTTACTGCAGGGCTAACTGGCGACCTCAGATCAATTACAGCTGACATTATTGTTTGTTGTGAGCTCTTTCAGGACGGAGGAGGAGAAGCAGGGTGGACCCAAGCTCAGCCGAAAATGTAATTTTCCCCCTTCTTTGCCTTCATTCCACAAACAATAAATCACTCAGTTGAAGAGATAATAAAGTGCCAAGAAGGAACTGGTTTAATTTTTGTCAAGGGAAATCTTCCAGCTTCACCAGAATAATGCAGAAGAAAGAGCTCATGGCTACAGTGGTAGCAGGATTGCATTCTTTCTACTGAGCTAAAATGTAATACTCTTTGATGGCTGCTATAATGATATAACCTGTATATGTATATTATAAACAGTATATAGTAGTTATTGTGCAGAAGTCTTGGGCATGCTATGTTTTAGATAAAATTTTAATTTGTAAAAATTCAACATTATATAGTATTTGGTATTAGTATATTGTATTTGGTTAAATAATAGACCATATTAAGTAGTAGACCATGTTTCTGAAAACTGCCTGACATTTGTACAATTTTAAAAGGAAAGGCAAAGTCTTTGCATTTAGTCGGTTGTTGTTTAGTCATTGTTTTACTGTTTACTGTTATTTGTGAAGGAATCTTTGCTTTACAAAAAAAACATTTTAAAAAATCTACCTTTGCTTTTGTACAGTCCTAAATGAAGTACCTGGAACTTTTCCAAGTTCTTCTTAGAGGCTCCTTTCATATAAAGTGGCTTGAGATGATGGTGATAGTATTCAAAGCTGCCATCAGGGCTAGTTGAAAGAATCTGAAAGATCTATAAACTCTGCATTTTTCATGACTCTCTTTATTGTTTCTGTTTCAGGAGACAATATTCAGGATTAGCTCAGAGTAACTTCGAAAATGAAGCACAGCAGTAATATGTGATACGTTTTAATATGTCTTCCATCAAATATTCCTGACTACCGGATGCATACGGCTTATCAGATTATTCAGTCACCGATAGAAATATTTGCAATTATGTAACCTCAGAAAAAAATCTTTAATTTCAGATAACTTTGGAATATAATTTATTAGTCATTTTAGTGTAGAAAACCTGGGTGGTTTAGTTTAACTAATTAATTCATCTGGGCAGATTTTTGGGTTATTTTTAAATGTTACCCAACAACAACAATACTACTACTACTACTACTACTACTACTACTACTACTACTAATAATAATAATAATAATAATAATAATATCAAATATGAGCCAGCAAAATGGATGCAAATAAAAAGTCCTGATGATCTTCAAACAGAAGTAAGTTAGGCTAAGAAATACTCAAAAACTCAAAAAGCTTAGAAGGATGATGGAGTGAGAATTCATTAAGTGTGTGTGAAAGTCCGAGTTATTTCAGGGGAGTTTGTGAACGAGAGACAGGCGTGTGTGTTTAGTAATCAGGTGTGCATGGAGATAGGGGTCATGTGATTCAGGTGGCATGGCTTGTAGCGTATGGGCTGACAGAGAATTCTGGGACATGGAGTTCATGACTGTCTGCTGTGCTAGCTGTGACTGGGCTTGCTGAGGATTCTGGGAATTGGAGTTTGAAAGAGGAGCAGACAGAGACGTGACAAATAATAATAATAATAATAATAATAATAATAATATTGGCTTGCGAGCTAGAAGACAGAGTGGAGAAGAAAACAAAAACACACACCTGGTGGTTTTCAGTGTGTGTATTTGTATTCAGATTTGTCGATGTACTGATTTGTGTTCTTTATCCTGCCTTTTAGCTTGCTGGCTAACATTATCTGAATAGTCCACAGAGTGAGTATATTTATATGCTCAAATGTTGTCAAATGAAGGATATAAAAAACAAACAAGCTAATTTGAGAATAAATAAAACTTGTTTGTCTACAGCATACTCTGTTTCATCCTTTTCTCGTTCCTCCTCTTATACCTGTTTTAGATTTAACTATGAATAGTTACACGACCTTCCTGCGTGCCTAAGGTCAGGATGTTATGCTGTATGATGTATCCATGATGATGTATGACATATATGTACAAAAATTCCTTCCAAATCTGATTTGAACAGCTCTGTGAATTACTATAACAGCCTTTCCGCTGTGACTGAAATGTTTACAGTACTTTTCTCACTTTACTCACTCATGCTGCTCGTTTAATTTTTAACAAAAAGGCTTTAATTAGCTGGAATGAATGATTGTTGCTCTTCTCAGACTGTGTAAAAACAACAATCCACATCTTTCTAAAGAGGCAAAAGTATTATTTAACATCCAACATTGTACATAACCACTTCAGTAAACTTGTGATTGTTTGCTTGCTTGTCGGCCTTACAGGCCGTGATGAACCTGTTCTTAGTTTGTTAGCAGTCCTTCCTGTGTTTCCAATAGGACATAACGGATGAAACATCACTTAAGCACATGAAAAGAGGTAGAAGGAGAGAGATTAAGCGCTGTAGAGCGCTCTGCTACTGTATAACCAAGCTATAGTCTTTCAAAGACTACATTCAGAGTAACTTGGTCGTTATTCATTGCAGGGGAATGAAGAGCCATTTAAATAACAAAGGCATAGTTACACATTTTATATATGTTGATTTGCTGAAATCCAGATCTTCCTCTGAGAATCACACAGCTCCATCTGGCTCTCAACGAGCTCTGAAAGGTGGATATTTGCATGAACGGCTTGCTTGGTTTGTTTGGATGTAGCAGTGTAAGTATCCTGCGATCTCACTACCCTGTGTTTTAATTGAGTCCGGTCTTGGGAATGGTAATTGATTCACACTCAGCACTTGAGGAGAGGCGCTTTTACATGGTCCTGCTTGGCTTCTCCGTCTTTAATCCCCTTTTTCTTTCTAATGTTAGGGAATTTGTTTCGCTAGTGAATCCACTGGCCAGCTTTCTTATGGAAATCAATGGTGCTTTTCCAAGGAAAGCAGTGACACAGAAGAGAAGAGGGGTGTTTTTTTTTGTTGTTATTCCTTCTCAATCGCTCCAGCTGAAGGCTTCCTGATGTAGATCCACACTCTCACCCTTTGGACACTGATATTTTGTACAAAAGCAAAGTAGACTTGTTTGGTGTATTGTCCCCTTGTATTTTTGTCCCTTTTACCTTGAGCCAAGTAACGGAGGGAGGTGTGTGTGTGTGTGTGTGAGAGAGAGTGAGAGAGAGAGCAAGCGGATGAGCACAGTCAATTCCACAGGAGACGATGAAGTTTTCTTTTCAAGCACTTGAGTGGAGCCTTTGAATGCTGAAGACCAAAAAATTTCCACGTTACTTTTGATCTGCCAGTTCAAAGACAGGAGAGACAGTGAGTAGGTCCTCAGTTCAGGGACACACACCAGGCTGTGACCTTATTTGTGTGCACATCCTTTGAAACAGGGGGGACAGTTTCGCTTCCACCTATTTAATCCCATACATGAATTTTGCACACCGGCTTCCAGTTATATGGAACTGAACACAACTTAAAATGTCATCCTGTCTTTTTACTGGAAATCAAGGAATGTCTAGCATTTGGTTAATATAAGGCTTCAAGTAATAGAGTGTGTGTGTGTGTGTGTGTGTGTGTGTGTGTGTGTGTGTGTGTGTGTGTGTGTGTGTGTGTGCGTGAATGCCTGCCTGCATGTGTGGTCTCCGGCTTCTTAATGCCTATATATTTTTAATTAGCACTGTTTTAGCTAGTTATTTCAGTAATGACTTTCAGGTCTGTCTGCTTTTGCAGAGACACAGCACTTTAAATGCATTTACTATTAATAGTGCAACATTAATTTCCATAATTTCACATCTTTCTATGCAGACCTTAATTGTGATACATTGAAGCCTTCATCATCTCTGTTATCATTACTATCACTATTATTGCAGCACAATCAATGTAACCATATGTTTTATTAACATGGACTGTAAAATATTTATGCCAATTGCTAATGAAGATAAGGGTTTGAAAACATACTACAGGGAAAGATTACAGTGTTGAATTTTGCAAAGTGGTTCTTATTCCAATGAACATTTGGTTTGTCAGCATCATCCACATGGCAGAATGGGAAATAAGACGATAACTCCGTTCCATGCTGAGCGCTCATTCTCTCTTCATTTAACCACTATTTACTCAGCTTTAATGCCAAAATAATGAGTCCTTTAAATGCGTGTTTAATTGCCCCCATCTCTGCCCTCTCTCAGGTTTGGAGCTGCCATTCATGATGATGCCCCACCCCCTGATCCCTGTCAGCCTGCCTCCTGCGTCAGTCACCATGGCAATGAGTCAGATGAACCACCTCAGCACCATCGCCAATATGGCCGCCGCAGCACAGGGACAGAGTGCCCCTTCCAGAATGGTGACATCAGTGATTAAGGTAACACACGGTGCCGCTGGCTCTTTGCCTTGCGCACATTTTCTCATCAGTTGTAGGGGAGGATGGGGCTCCGCTGCATGATCGCATGATCCCATAATAGCCTCGGATAGAGGAGAAGGGAGGGGACAGACAGAGGGATGGGGGAGAGGGAAAAATGGAGGATCGCAGAATTAAAAGCCTGTGCTCTGTGCCGTTAGAGTAGCACCTTGACAGTCGCTGTAGCAGCAAGCGTCGGCATGAGAAGCTGTTTTCAGAGCTGTCGGCTGCCGGCTGGGTGTAGTGTAATAGCTGTGGATGTGTGTGTATTTGTGTGTGTGTGTGTGTGGCAGGAGCGGGTGCCTGACAGTCCCTCCCCTGCTCCCTCTCTGGAAGATGGCAGGAGGCCGGGAAGCCGGCCCTCATCCCAGCGCAGCAGCAGCGTCTCCAGCTCACCCGCACACACCGAGAGCTCCTCCGACAGAATGCGTACGTCTGCTCCGTCTCTCACTCCCTCCCTCCCACTTCTCCTCTGCTGTCCTCTTATACTCTTTTCTCTACACACAGCCGCATATTAAGAATCTGCACTTGAGCTAAAAATGCCCATTGTCATGAGAGATGTGTGTGTCCCTCTTCTCATTCCTCTAGTTTTCTGCAAATGAGAGACCTATATATTTCCTCCATCTTGTGTCCTCATATACTTCCTTGTGAAATGCTGTACTTTATTGGTTCTCCTGTGATGCATATGTACGTCTGTACTGCTCAACCATGTGTTTATACTCATTGTCAATAATGAACCACATTAATAAAATGGTGGTAGCAAAAACAGTATTAGCAAATACATCCACTATGAAATTCTCTGAATCTGTTTCTGAAAATTAAATGCCCTAACACGATCCTGTCCTCTCCTTATAGTCTCACTAACGCACATTTTATATGTGTACTGAAGCTACACATTACAGTATATCCTAATTGGAATACCATATCAATAGTACCATATCACATATCCATGATGTATAGATTCAAGTTAAGGATAGTTTTAGGACGCAGTATCAATATTTAAATAATCTTTATTTAGATGTATCAAGCTGAGAAGTCATTTACATGTGCTGGCACACAAGCATCAGGTTTATTGTCCCCCCCCTCCTAATCTATAGTAGAACTCCCACTCCATCTTGGTGTTGAGTGTCATCTTGTCCTTCAACAACACAAATCCAAATTATTCATTCTACTTTTTTTTTTTTTTTAAGAGCACCTCATTTTCACACATTCAGAAACCAATCACCACTGCATTTAAAAACAGTGTTGACGGATCCACACGCTAGACAGAGCATTGACAAATAGGGGTTTGAATGACTGGCCCATTGATTTGGAGACAAAGTTTGCCTCAAATCAAACAAATGAAAGCCAAGGACATATTCACCTCCTCCAGCATAAAGCACCACAAGTGCGAATCATTCCTCTTCATAAGATATATATTTTTTATTGTCTTTTTTTATTGATTGAGAAAATCTGAAACTATGACTGTAAGCTGATTTTTGTGTTTCTCTGTGAAGCTATTCATCAGAATGGGCTTGCCATGAACCAGGCTCTGTTGGGCCTTTCTCCCAGCATCCTGCCCGGCCCCAAGGAGGGTGACCTGGCCACTCACGACATTGGGCACGAGTCCAAGAGAATGCACTCTGAGAAAGGTCAGCATTCTGCTTTATGAAAACTATCATGTCTCCTAGTTATCAGTTTTATGAGTCGCATCATATACATTACTCTGTTGACTGAAATGCACGTCAAATGACATGACGATCAAATCTGTCAGACAGTTCTAAAGCTGTGTCACTCTTCTGTATACTGCATTAGTAGTTACTTTGCCAACAGGGAACTAAGTAGTGATTTTAGTGTTATATTATTTTTATATTTTGCTACGCATGGAATAAAACACAACAGGACATGCTGTTACAGGAAAATAATCAACAATTGAAGAACATGGGGCCATTACCAGCCAGATTTTTTCCCCAATAACAGTCCCTCAGAAATGTGTTAATCCCTTTTATAGCACAGCAATTTGCCAGTGACTACAATTTTAAGTTATTAAAGAGTGACACGTCATATTTATCTGTTTATACAATTACTGTTGTGGAACGCTTGTGAAACAAGTTAGTTCCTGCAGTCATAAACAGTCATTCCTTCAGCAGCCTCCCTTTTTTTTTCACTCTGTTGATGTTAATAAGGCAAAAAAGCGGCTTGTCATGTTCCAGAGAAACAACAAAGCCATCCGTCCTGACACTGGAGACACTGGAGACTTCTTCCAAAAAATGTTAAATAAATATCTCCTCCCAGAAAATTTCACCGGATCAACAATTGCACAAGTTTTTTTGTTTGTTTTTTGCTTTTTTAATTCTTTTATGTGGAGCCACTGCCATAAAGTCCCTGTGCTGGATGTTACTATAGAAACAATAACGTATTAGAATGAATGCATTAATATAAATCTTACAGCTGGAACTACTGTCCAAGCTGTACTGTTAAAGGAAGTTAATCAGCACTTTCTGATCAATCGAGCATTCAGCAGCACCGTGGTATACGTTCTGTGGTTTCTCAAAGCCACAGATTATTATTGCTAGTAAAATTATGAATTAGCAGTGTTATACAGAAAGGACAGTCTCCACAATGTGGATGTGTGAAATGGCAGACATGTTTCAAATTAAACGCTGGGATTTGAAGCATTTATCAAACGATTTATTTTTATTGTGTTCTTATTAACATTGTAGTAATGACAATAGAAGCCTCCTTTTTTTTTATCTATCTTACTTTAAACAAGAAACTGATTAAGAATAAATTCAGCCTGTTCTGAATTAGTGCCAGAGAACTTAATTGAGAAATGCTGTGCAAATTTTTCTTTACCAGGTCGTCTAATGTAATACACAATTTCGTGTGGATCCTGGACCACCCTATGTTAATTGCAATCACCCATCATCATCAGCATCCATTTTGGAGTAAGACAATCTGTGTAATCGTATTGTTTTTAGATTACTGTTTGCTTTCCGTGTATTATTAGGCAGTTAAGTATGATGGTTTGGGGGAAAAGGAAAAAAGTGTGCACACACAGGCATTTGGATTAAATACAAATCGACTTGAATAATAGATTTGAGTATTCTCTGATGGCAGAGGCCTAGGGTGGGGAATTGTTGGCTGGGGGTGATAATGATATTAAAGCCACTATGGAAATCACTGGGATGCGTGTTCCCTGATGGATCAGTCCAGCGAGGAGGGACTGTGCCGGACCTGCCCATAGATAGTGCAAGCTTGTGAAGCAGAGTAATTAGCATGATTATATGAATTTACAGGTCAGGACGTAGGTGTGATGGGTGGGGAAATGTGTGCGTGTGCACGGACGTGTTTGGTCCTAAATTCTTTTCTGTTTTAGCGCACTCACTGTATGTCTGGCGATACTCGACGGATGTTCTCGCTTGTATATGATAATATCATCATGGTACCTGTCATTCCTCAGAATGCATTGCTTGTATTATTCCCCAGCAGAGACACATCAGTGCTGCTTTTCACAACGCCCCCCCACCCCCCCACCCCCCAATAGAGCAATTCTCTCAACCTTTTTAGATGGCAATTGAGCCAGATTGGTCTTGATTCTCTCTGACTGGGAGAAAATCCACATTGTCTATTTGTGTTACCATTGCATTACCATTTAGATGCCCACCATCCCTAATATGTCACACAGCTTGATTAGAATTCAGGGCTCTCTAACGTGCACGCCAAAGGTCTCAGGCTGTGGAAAACATTTTTATAAAATAATCCATTAATGCAGAGGAGTGCAACTAAATTAGTTACCAATTTGCTGAGCATGAATTAATGAACAGAGCTTCTCCCGGCTCCCAGAGTTGTAATTTTCATAATAACCTCAGACCTTTATTTGGCAGGTTGTTTAGTTTTTTCGTTTGAAGGTTTTCATTAGTCTAATGAGGACTGTGCAAGGGCGAGCAGTCAGCACAATTTACATGAGGAAGCTATCATAATAAATGAGGCAATTTGAATAACACGCACAGGTTTATGCCGCAAGATAAGAGAGATTGTACAGCCAGATCTGGAGGTAATCAATACATTAAACCAACTAATAACTGAAGTGAAAAGAATAAAATTAATGATAGATATATTGAACTGTAATGATATGATACATGATGCATTAGATTAATACAATTAATGTGGCTCGTTGTTAAATGGAGGGTCAATGGCCAGCTTGACTTTGTTTATGATGGACTCTTTTTAATTAGGGTTGTTCATCGGATCAGTTTGTTTAGACAAATGAGATTACATTCCAATGGTTTAATGGTATTTCTCCACTTCTTTAATCTTTATGGTCCTGGCAGGGCATTAAATTAATTTCATGCATTATACTTCCAGTACTGTGCAAATGGATACAGTTGAGGCTGTAGAGAGATGACACAGAAAATACATGTATTTAAAGTATTTTTTTTATTTATCTGTTTCTTTAATGAAAAGCTAACAGTGTCTCTCTCTGACATGTCTCTCGAATTAAAGTAGTATAAGACAGCACAGCGTTAGCATATGGCTTAGCTAGCAGAAGTACCAATTTCCACCAAAGCAACGTAAAAAAAATGTGAGCCGTGGAGCTGAGTGGCTTTACAAAGGGAATCTGTCAGAATTGCTTTTGATAAACCTTGTCTCATGAAACAGCAGGTAGTTGACAAACAAGGAAAACTGAAAAGTCCTAAAGCTTTGGCACTAAAACTCGTTTTGGACATCAAACATTTAACATCGTTTCTCTCCTTGGGGGAAAATGCTCAAGATTGCATGCACATATGGGATGGGGGCGGGTGCACTGCATGGTACAGTACCTACTAAAGGAGGAATTTAAGCCATAATTAATGCTCGGGTCAGCATATTAGAATGAATGCAGCAACGGAAACACTGAAATTGTATAAAAATCCAGGATATATTTTAGTCTTTTTTTCAGCATCAGTACAAATCACAGCACACACATGTGGGAGAGATACAGGTGGGTGTACTGTACATGATTGCACCCTGCGTCACAGTCATTGAGAGTTACGTTCTGTGAGCCATGTTGTACCGACAGTGCAGTGCAATGAAACTAGCCATTAAGATAATAGATACATCTCGCCTCAGTCTGCTGTGATCTCTGTTCTTTTCTGCCTGATCTGATTTGTCCATGTAAAACCTGGAATTAGGAACATATTCATTCTGTGGATGTTCTTGTGTGTATTTATGCTAATTAACATTTAACTAAATGAACGGTTATTTCTTTAGACTTACTTTGTTAATAGTGCAAAGTTAAACTACTTGTGTTTGATGTTTTTGTCAATTTAACAATACTATTCAACCAAATTTTATATATATATATATATATATATATATATATATATATATATACATACATACATACATAATATATATACAGCTGTATATACGCATTTGTAGCATTAAAACTGGAGTCATGACAGGAAGTGCTATTACAAGCCATTACAAACAAGAACAGGAAATATTGTAATAAATGCTGTTCAGTAACATTTAGTTCATGCTTTCAGATGATTTGTGATATTTAAACCAAATTTATAGATATATCTTTCAGTTGTGTGCTTTTTTGCTATCATATATTTAATTACAGGGACGTGGCAGTAGGTCAGAGGGAATAATGGGATATAATCATGTTGACTGTGATACCGATTGGTTGAAAGAAGAGCTTGTAGCTTTGTCCATTTCTCCACTGGGACCTTCCATTTTTCCTGAAATCATCACCATACACCAGAGTGGAGAATTAAATCCCAACATGTATTTATTATCCAGTGCAATTACGTTTTCTCACATTGATCATTAGACGCTTCAACTGAAGTTTTAGGGGCAAGAAAAACTAGGTAAAATGAGGACTGGGAAGAAAATAAAGTTATTTTCTTGATAACTTATCATATTTTCAGTCAAGATGATCTTAATAATAACAACCTTGTTGTGTGTCTCTCTCTGTCTTGAATTGTAATTATTTCTCAGACTGGGTCCCATATTAGTCATGCAGCTCCCTAAAAAAAAAAAAAAAACCCTGCAGATCATTGTGGTGAAGTAAGAACTGCTTTACTGTAACCCAACGCTTCTATTGACAGCTCATTGTGCCTTTGGTTTCGCAGGAACTGATGCGTACAATCAGCCGTGGTATTCGGCTCTAAATGTGCAGTGAATAATCACATTTGATTTGTGCAAGCTGACAGGCGCTGGGATGCGGTCAGATGAATGAGTATTACTTAGATAATTTGCCAGCTGGTCAGTGAATGGAGAAGCATGTGTTAGCCATTAAATGATTTCACGAAAAAAAAGGAAAAAGAAAAGAATGACCTTTTCCTCAAGTACATCAAAAGATATGGAATAAAAGTTTTTATTTCTCTTGACCTGCTTTAAAAGCTGAAATCAAAGTAGAGATGCGAGGCACGATAAAGAGGAGAAGGGTGTAATTAGAAAGCATCGCATTCGTGCTTTGCTTTAAGCCAGACGTCCTGTTCAGTGTGTATAATGCAGGCAATTATTTCAGGTTGTGTTTGGATGGTATCAGGCTTAAAATTTGTTTCTGTTTTTTTTTTTTTTTTTTTTTTTTGGCATGTATTAAATTAGACATGTACAAGCAATAAGGAAAATCTAATATAACCAGATATAATTTGGTGTAGTGTAACAATGGAAACTCATAGCTGATTGTCTTTCTGATATGTATTGGTTGTCTCCTTGGATTTCAGCTTCATTTCCTTTATAATGGAACATTTTGAAAATAATTGTGCTGATTTCACTTAGCATATCTTAATTATAATATACAGTGTCTATTCTGTAATACCTTTTGTTTTTTTTTCTAGTGGTTCTCATAACAATATAGACCCACTGTGTACAAATCACAAGTCCTACATGTACACTCCTGGTCAAGCCCAAAATGGCAAATATTAAGCTTTTAATGGTCTTAACAACAAATCATTGATCAGGAAATTAGCAAGAATTTAACAGATGCACTCCTGAGACCTCCTGTGCCACCACTTGCTCATTTACTTTTGCTGCAGTTTGGGCAAAAGCTAGAAACAGGGAAATTCACTTGTATAGTTTTCTTGTATGCAAAAGTAAAATCATGATAATGATTAAAATGCTTGATGTAAAATTCAAACTAACACATGTCTGGGTGTACAAAATTTTCCAAAAATATCCTCTGGCAGGTTTTTTTTCTTATAAAGATTATCATTATTTGGTTATCTGCCACACCTGATGCAGCCCATAAAGACCCACGAGGCTTAAACATTTAAAGAAACCAAAGGGAAAAGCTCCCATATGCAGTTCCTTTATCTGTTTGTTTAAATCTTGCTAATATCCTGACCAATGATTTGTTGTTAAGACCATTAAAAGCTAATATTTTGCCATTGTCAAGGGCTTGACCTTTTTTTTGCCTAGGACTGTAGATCCAAGCTAAATGTAAGCATCTATAAAGCTATACTTGTATAATTCAGCATAAAATAAGTTGTTATACAGGAATGATTCAGTTTAACGTAAAAACAGTTTAGACGCTGCAGGAATGAAACCTAAATCTTTATATCACTGTGGCTTTTTTTTCCCAAAAAAAAAACATGCCCATTTTTTTAAAAAATGCCCAATTCTTAAGCAAGGCATGAAATTACATGGAATGTAGAGAAATCTGTCATTCTAGTAGTGCATATGTAACAATTTAAAAACTTCGATCACCTTCAGCAAAACTACAGTTTAGGGGTCTGTATCAGCATACGCTTGTCTCTGTTCTCCTCATCAGCTATGCCTGCATTCAAAGCATGTTTTCTTTTGCCTTTTTTAGTGTCCTTGCCAATCTGGCTTCAAAAAAGCAGCGGATGGAGGTTTGTGCTGACTCTGCTGACTTTCCGTAAGACAAAAGGCTGGATCATTAGCCATAAGGAGCCGAAATGTGACTTGGCAAGCAGTCAGGGTTTATGATCAAACAACTTGTCAGTGTGTCCTGTCCAAATGAAAGGGTGCAAAAAAATAATTCAATAGAGGATCAATCAAATTTGCGAGCGATGTAACAAATAGTGCTGATGATGCAGGATGAGAAATTCCCCCCAGGACCCTGCAGTTCATTTGGATATTTGCTCTCCTTCTTGCACGTTCCAGTGCGTGACACCACTGACTGCTAAATTACATTTCATAAAAAGGGTGGCTGTTTTAGGCATGTTGAAAAGAAAGAGGTTCTTTTTAATCTTTGAAATGCCTTAAAAGTGACAGGATGCTTTCTCCTGCCAAGATGTAAGGCTTAGACAGGGAGATAAATATGCTGTGGTCAGCTAAGTGTATCTAGTGAGTGGAGAGGCAAATTTAATAATGTATTATCATTCACTGGCGAAGGTGAAATCTCCTTGTCCATCACAACATGCCGGGCTGTTTCACGTTACCCTTCATTTCAGTAGAGAACAAATGTGTTGCAACTCACAAGGGGGTATGTTGATTTTTGCTGCCATTGTATTGGGGCTCTTTTTTTTTTTAGTTCTGTATTACTGAAAAAGTCAGACATTTGCATTGCACGTTTTTGCAAATTTGTTTTTATCTGAATGCATCCTCCTTGTGAATTCTAGGTGCATATCTGTGCATCTGGCGGTAAGCAAATGCACACCGCTGTGAACAAATTTACCTGCTTGCCCTTGGAGAGATGAAATGTAACAATTAGCAAAACCCATTTCTTTTCATCGCTAATTTGCGATTCAGAATACAAATACGGCAGAGCAACCGTCGCAAGAAGGTGAGCTTGACCCTGACGTTGTTCTTTTTTTTCTTTTTTCTTTTGCTTAGTTCTTAAGCAATTGAGGATTGTCCCTGATTGTCCGGCTCCACGTTTCTATTTTGTAAACAACCATTACAAGATGTCACCGAGACAACATTTTACTGAGATAAACAACTCTAAATATACGCTGCACACTCAGAGAGCTGTGTTTCTTCTTTGTACTGCTATCTAGAGCCCTATTAAAGTGTAGCCCTGCCAGGCACTCAGTCTAATAGAGCTCTCTTATCATGGTGCTGAGTTGGAGTTGACTTGCGGACATGGTGAGTCAAGCCTTTAAATTCCAACTCTACTGTAATTATAGTCTGATACTTAAGGCTTTTATATCCTTTCACTATGAAGTAAATCAGTCCTAATAAAACAGAATGTGGGGTGTAGGCAAACTGTTGGAAGACTAATTCTCTGCTCTCTTATGGCTTTACTTGTGTGTTTTAAAGCCTGCCTAAGTATTCCAGTCACCTTGACTTTGCAGCAGCTGAAACCCCGGAGAAGCTGTTGCTTATCCACCCAACCCCAGCCTGTCAATTAGGTGTTTAAAAATTAATCTCTTTAACTGGAAACACCATGCCAGCTTTCTTCCATCTGTAAATGGAGTGTTATTAATTCAAGCAGCACAAAGCCAGCGCTATGAATAATATTATCAAAACAGATTTCCACACGTTTAACACATTGCCCGCTTTTAAAACCCCTAAGTATTTTTATAACTGTGAACCAGGCGCAAATGGATTTGCATCCATTTTCGCACACTCATGCTAGAAAGAGCAAGAGCAAGTCAGACTCGGGCTTCCTAAGCCCTGCTTTTACGAAAGTTTACATTTCCATTTACTTTTTTTTTTTGACTTTCATCTTTCCTTTTACAAGCCACTCAGTATGTTGAGCCAGGATTAGAGCCAGACTCGACTATAGAGCGAACACAACAACATTCCCTGTAGGAATGCAGCGCAATACAATGATATTAATATGTGTGCTCGTCTTCAGCCGAGACACTCCTCTGCGATCCTGCTGCAGTCACCATGCCATTGTTCATTGGAAGAACATTTCTTCTATATTACAATTTCTGTTGAATGTTTTCACTCTTCTTTGAATTCCTAATGCATGATTTGTGTGTAACATATAGGAACCATTGACATCGGGATATATTGCTATTGTTCAAAACAAAACAAAACTGTAACAAAACTGTAATAATTAAAACATATAATACTATTAATAATTATCAGTAGTTAACCTCTAGGTAATAGCCCTGGAAATCTGAGTCTATGGTATAAAAAAAGCACAATGCTGCCTTACACTGAATACCTAACATTAAAACCACCTGCCTAATATTGTGTAGGTCCCCCTTGTGCCTCCAAAACAGCTCTGACCCGTCGAGGCATGGACTCCACAAGACCTCTGAAGGTGTGCTGTTGTATCTGGCACCAAGACGTTAGCAGCCGACCCTTTAAGTCCTGTAAGTTGCGAGGTGGGGCCTCCATGGATCGGACTTGTTTGTCCAGCACATCCCACAGATGCTCGATCGGATTGATATCTGGGGAATTTGGAGGCAAAGTCAACACCTTGTCATGTCCCTCAAACCATTCCTGAACATTTTTTGCAATGCGGCAGGGCGCATTATCTTTCTGAAAGAGGCCACTGCCATTAAGGAATGCCGTTGCCATGAAGGAGTGTACTTGGTCTGCAACAATGTTTAGGTAGGCGGTACGTGTCAAAGTAACATCCCCATGAATGCCAGGACCCAAGGTTTTCCAACAAACCTTGCCCAGAGCATCACACTGCCTCTGCCAGCTTGGCTTCTTCCCATAGTGCATCCTGGTGCCATCTCTTCCCCAGGTATGCCACTCACACTGCCATCCACATGATGTAAAAGAAAATGTGATTCATTAGACCAGGCCACCTTCTTCCATTGCTCCATGGTCCATGTCTGATCTGACGTCTGCTCACGTGCCCATTGTAGGCAGTTTCGGCAGTGGACAGGGGTCAGCATGTGCACTCTGACTGGTCTGCGGCTATGCAGACACACAATTTGGCCCTTGTCAGAGTCTCTCAGATCCTTACACTTGCCAATTTATCCTCCTTCCAACACATTAACTTAAAGAATTGACTGTTCACTTGCTGCTTATATATCCCACCCCTTGACAGGTGCCACTGTAACGAGATAATCAATGTTATTCATTTCACCTGTAAGTGCTTTTAATGTTATGGCTGTGAGGTGTGTGTGTATATATATATATATTCTTAATATGGATATAATGTAAACTTTGAAAGTGGGGTTTAAAAAGCCCGAGTCTGACCCACCCTCACTCTCTCTCTAGCATGAATATGTGAAAATGGATGCTATGCGTTGAAATGACAAGGCTGTGCTATTACTTATTTAGCCATGAGCACAAACACAAGAAATGAGTTCAGTGGTTTAAAATTTGTTTTAAATTACAGGGTCAGTGATAGCAGTTGGGTTGATTGAGAGCCACCCTTGAGCTACTGAGCTTGATATGTAACCCATAACTGCTTAACTACAAGATTGCATTCTGATTTGCGACACTTTGAGTAATAATTGTCACACAGATGAATAAATGTAAATGATTGACAGCAGTAGGCAGGAGGACCAGGGGAAAGCAGTATATAGAGATTATTAGCTAAGTAAGAGAAATGTATAGAGCCAAGACAGCATTGTGCTCTTTTGATACCACAGAGATGGAAGGTGGAAATCATTCATTTTACTATATGTTTTACAGCTTATACAGTTTCGTAGTCATTAAAACACTGAGTTGTGGTTAGTACCTATGTGGAGTTGTGCGTGTTCTCCTTGTGTCCATGTAGGTTTCCTCCTGATTCTCTGGTTTCCTCCCGCCTCCCATAAACATGCCTGTGGGTGAACTGGAAGTACGAAATTGCCCCCTTTTTGCTTTTCAAAAAGTGGCCTCAAAGCCTGCAGCTTGAATCACTTCTTTCTTTTACACTCTTTTCCTACTTCCCCTTAGTCCATAATTCATCCCATTTACAGACTTAATCACTGCAGTTCCCAAATTTGTAAATAAGAACAGCTATTCAAAATTAACAGACAAACAATAAAACCCTTGAATGCATTTGCTTTTCAAACATTAGGGCCAATTAATTTGCAAGCGTTTGAGAGCACTAGTTATCCAGCCTGCTTTACCTTTTTAATTAGGTTACACAACCCTCTCTCTAACATCAATTGGGTGTCTGTTTACAAAAAATGTACACTGTGTAGCTGTGTTTTGCAGAAGACTATGGTTCAAGGTGCACTCTCATAGAAACAAAAGCAGCACACAGGGGGTTGGTTTATGCCTGCATTACAGGCGGTCAAGCCTTTAATCCTCAGTGGTCTGGTAACGACATATCGTCTGCATTTATTACATGGAGGAGCACAGTCTAAAGGAGGAAGAAAAAAAGCGCTGACTTTGAACAAATGAACAAGCTGACCTTTATGCAATAAATATGACAGGGGCAGTATAAAAGGAGGAGACGTCTTCTTCAGCTTCGTTGTGCGTCAGAGACTCTCGATATGGACGTTCTGTTTTTTTCCAGGTGTTGCTGTCCCATCTTTCAGAGCTTATGTTCTGTATGTGCTATAGCGCACCATGTGGCATAACAGCCTTTTTTGCCTAAATTACTGTGAACTCACAATAATAACATTTGCAGATTTTCTTTGATTGCCTGAAACTTTCACCCTAATGTCTGCATCTTTTTTTGTCCCTGATACTCAAGAATTTATGAATATTTCCTGCCTGTCCACCTGTGTCACTATCTTCAGTATGGCCTTGAGAATACATTTCAATTTATTAAGGCAAAGCAAAGTACTCATTATTTCAAAGAGAGGGGAGCAGAGTGACACGCAGAATTGGTTATTAATGGCACGGCTCGGCCACGGGGCAGCTGAAATTTAATGATACCCTACATGAAAATATGAGGGTGTCACTTTCTCAAAAGTCATGCGAAATGTCAGCGTTTTAAGGTCCCGCCGCTAATTTTATGGCCATGCACAGTAATGTCTGGGAGCACATTTAGGAAACACGTTCCAGTGGCTGTGCTGATTATCCCCTTCACCTTCTCCCCACTCCCAAATGGGTTTGTGCAGCAAACGATTTAATCTGTAAGTATAGAGGACATTAACAAAAAGAGAGAGGGAAACACAGGTTGTGCATTTCTCAGACAAAAAGCCCTCTAAGCTAAATGTTACCTGTTAATCCAGGCCTGACTGACTCTAGCTCTTGACGTCGACTCTCAGCAGGAATTTGTTAATGGCTAATTTTCATCTTGGAATTAAAGAGCGGTAAAGAGCGAGACAGAGAGGGTAAGGGCACAGGTATGTGCCGCCTGAGCTTCCTGGTTTAATATCCTGCCATGCCACAATGCTCATCCTGCTCATGTGCACAACATATGCACCTTAAAGCCATTCTGACAGAATTTGCTCTGCATAGATCCTTCCCCACATTTCCTCCCTCGTTTTACGTGTACACCCACAGAGGAAATTCTTTATTTTCCCTTCCTTTAAAGGTCTGCCTTGTTTTTATACCATTTAAGCATGAATTTGCCTTCACATAACTGTAAAAAATGCCGGAGTGCCACCACTATAAACGACGATAGAATGGTTAAGCTGTAACATAGGTGAATAAAATAGCACTTTGCTATAAAAGCAGTGAATGCAGCAGAGGCGCGAGGGGAGAGACGGGTGTGGAGATTAGTTCTTGTGTAGTGCAGGGTTGACTCTATTTATGAGACTGAAAGGTCATAACCACTCCCCCGGAAAGCGGCAACTTCTTCAGCCCCATTGGCAGGTCAAATAAAATGTAATTGTCTGCTGAAAGCAGCAGCCGCCTTTGCCGAGAGCGAACTGACATCCTCCAGATTTTAGCATTCTGTTCTCCTGCTGGGAGGAACATGGGTTTGCAAGGACACAGGCTGCACCTGTCAATATATCAAAGTGACTGGCCAGGCCAACCATGCTCTCTCTCTTCCTCTCCCTCTCCCTCTATTGTTCTCTTAGTAGCTATCTCTTTCTCACCGTACCTTTGTTGTTCTTTCTTCCAGCTCACTTACTTTTCTCTCTCCCTCCCTCCTTCCCTCCTTAGCTCCTTCCCTCTGTGCCTATCTCTCTCTCTCGCTCTCTTTCTTTTTCTCTCTCTCCTCCGGCTCAGTGCCGAAGTTGTGCTGTTTGAAAGGCCCATTGGGACCTCAATTCAAACAGTGCAACTCCAAACATATGGCAGATTTTCAGCTCCCAAGGTCAATTAAAAACTATTTATTGTGGGAATGTTGCTAAATTTCCCCAGGTTTTCTTGCAATTTATCATGGAGTGCCTTGTCTATCATATTAAAAATCAGCTGAGTGGCTTCTGCTCTCCTTGTTGTGACTTTCCATCAGAGATATCAAAGGGTGTCAAGAGGGGTCTGAGATGTATCCTATCTTCTGTTATCATATGCATCTCTCTCTAGTACTCAGTTTCCTTTGCCACGGCCGCGTCCAAGTGCTGTTCACAATACAAATCTAATAACATGTAAATTGGAGATAAGCCTAGATCCCTGCGAGTGATATTTTTACATTCATAGTTTGTCAAGTCAATTCCTAAGCCCCTGTTTTAGCAGCACAACACATAACGACTGAGAAAATTAACTGGAAAGGTGATTTATCACTGCAAGCATACTGTCAAGGACTCCTGCGGCTGCCATGGGAGGGAGGGAGCGTATGCATGTACGTCTGGGTGCGAACGCTTCGAGAGAGTGTCATTTTAAATTATGGCGTTTTATTCAGAATGCATCGTATTTACAGCGTCCCATTTTTATTTGTGGCTCCTATTATCCTGCAAAACAGTTGTGCATGAAATGTTATTTGTGACACGGCTGACCCGAAAGGATCTCATAAGGGTTTTTTTTCATTGGGTAGAGCTGAGCTCGGACCTGTCACAGCTGCTGCTGGCAGCCCCGGTGGAGAAATATCACCTGGAAAACGCAGCGCTCTCCTCCACTCTCTCCAACCCGCTGGCGTCTGCCACTGTAATTAAGTCCAAGTCAATGATTCTGGACCAACAGTGAGAAATAAACAGCCAAACCCAGGCCAAAACTGAAGTGCACGAAACAAGGAGGGAATTAGGAGAACACAATACAAGTCGAGAATGGCTAATGTGAACGTAGGATGGTGGGAGGGGAGTGAAGGAGGAGAGCATTTGCTTAGTATATTAGCAGTAATTTGCAGCTTGAGTTATTTGGTTGCATCTGGGTTTATGTTATTTTGAGAGCTGAATTGGTAATTTGAGAGGAAATGCAGTGTTCGCTTTGTAATGCGCGACAGATTGTTTCCCCGTAACAAAGCGCTCTGAAGCACCCTGTGATCCAGCATTGTGCATGCGGCGAGCCCCTTGCTGTGTCCCAAGCAGAAGTTGGTTAAAGCAATGATGTATGATTAATGCCAACATGAAATATGGGACAACAGTGGCTGCAAACCAACGGCAGTGCCTCCGCCATCCAAATCTTGCCGTATTGTTTCTCTCCTTGGCATTTGCAGTATCAATGCACTGGAATACACCAAAGCTGTAAATATACCCTGAAACCATTTCACGATCTAATAATCACATCGGTTTTATTTCCCCCAGTACATTCATTCCTTTATCTGCACACGAAAACCAAGCCATTGAGTGGCAGTAATAACCTCTCCAAAAATGGACTTTTGTTTTTTTTTTTTATTTATGGAATTAGATTAGCAGCAAATGTTTATCCATTAGGCAGCCATCCATTGTTGGTAATGAACCGGAGGGGAAGTGCTACTGAAATTTAGGGAAAGGCTGCTGGGAGCTCCTCTGTGGAGGCGCAGCGCTCCTTTTAGCCTCCCCCTCTTCCAAGAATTGTAAATTATCGAGCCTTGATACTGGCGGCTGAGATTTGACTGTTGGTTCGCTTGATGTTTCCAGGGCATTTGCAGATGCTTGAAATAATCTCTAATGTTTTTGCTCAATCTGCTCTGGAGATGGATGAAATAAATACTTTAAACTAATTAATGTAAGACCAGCTGTTACCAAGCCTTGGCTGGCATTAGTGAATATTGATGGGAGCAGTGGGTCTCCTCCAGTCTTGCCATGTTTGCGCATGATTTAGAGGACCATACAAACACATATTAATTCTGTATGAGAGGCCCACTGGATTTGAATGCCAGATCTGATATAAAGATTTTTTTTTTTCCTTTTTCTGCTGGTGTTGTTCGTAATTAATAAATAAATGCAGTTAACAAAATTGATTCATGACAATATGATTGGAAGCAGTTTATTCTCCATCTGCAGCTGCTGAAGCTTGTGTGGAGAAACTGAGTGGCTGTTCACCGTGACAATGTGGAGATAGTGTCATCACTGGACTGTGTGGAGGGAAATGATTCTGCGGTTATGGTAGTGTGAGGTTTTGTGTGTGGTGTGTATGTGAGTGAGAGAGAGAGAGAGAGAGAGAAAGAGACAGAGAGAAAAAGATAGATGTAGAGTTATGATGGCATGTGCAGCAGATGGCAGAGGTCTGCCCTCACGAGTGTGATGAATGGCGGATGATGTCATCAGGGCTCTGACATGCTGCAATTGCTCCTCAGAGGAAGCAAAGCCTCACTCTGAGCTCTGGATCTGATCTCTGCTTTACATTTCAGACACAAAGGACATCTGCTCAGTGTCCACCCTCAGATTTATGCTCTTTAAGACGCTGCCTCCACCCACAGCACAGCCTAAAGAGGGCTGATGGATCTTTTCTGCTATGAGAAAAATGTGTTCACTATATCTCATGAAGTGGCTGTCTCTCAGTGGGATTAGGATTTTTTATACAGTTCTTGGAGATAAAAAGTTATTTTAGAAGATTCCTTGTTAAACAGGTGCCATCACTTTATATATTTAAAAATAATACAGTAATAGGAAGGTTTTTTTTTTTTTTACAATCAACTTCACTGTAAATTTCTTGTGTTCATTTCTTAATTCTACTCTATACACTGCTGAACCCATTTTATGCAATTTGTTGGAATACGTAACAGGCCTAAAATAGTTTAGAGAAGACCATTACATTAACTAAATCTCTAAAGAGTTTGTCATGATCCAGTAATTGATTCTATTTCTGAAATTGCATGTGATGACCATTTTAGTTTGTACTTGCTTTAATAGGTCTAGCTCATGCTCAGCCCCAATAGATTCTACTTTTTCTTTTTTAAGTGCTAATCTGTGTTTAGGTCTGTCAGGCTCTTTTCCACTGGGGGTTAGTGGCCACCTTTTTACTCAGCACTTCTCAGCCCCTTGTGTCCATGCCACCCATTGGGAGACCTAGAGAATGACTACTGCAATGTTTTCCTCCTCTGTTAAAACCTATTTTGAGTTACCCTTGATTTTAGTCTGATAACGTCTGCCTCTGTCCTATTGATTTTTATCTTTAGCCTCTTTTTTCCAAAGATTAAAATCCATTCATCCAAACTCGCAGTGCTCCTTGTGCCAGAGGAACTGCTCTGGTGTTGAAAGGCACTAAATGAAGGTTCACCTCCTTGTGCCATATGGTCTTTGTTGGACAGCCAGGGCTTTTAGTAATCAAGGCCTGCCATATGCATCTGATTGAGTGTGGCCTCTTCATATCAGAGAGTTAGAGTGCCATATGGACCGGGCAGCCCAGATTTCCTATCATATTTATGCTCTCGACAATACAGCAAATGACCACCAGTGTAACAGTACAAGAGTAGAACCACTCATGATGCACAGGAATCTCATTATATTCATGTGAATGGAAGCTCTTGAGCATCGCTAGCAGCCACATATACAGTAGCATCAATAACAGCATTGCTTCACATGACAGTTCCAGAATGGGTTATCAATCATTTCCAGCTGATCGGGCTTGCTTGTATAGATGTTAATGTGATTTTTGCACAAACAAAATCTAAGTATAAACACCAATTGTGGAAAAAAAGAATGATTTATTCCATGCTACAGTTTTGCAATTGATGTCTAATGTGTTTGTTGAATACAGTTGTGCTGAGTGTGTATTTCTCTGACTTTGCCACCCAGAAGAAGCCCCCATGTGCACTCCAACAGCGAGGGACAGCTATGAGAGGTTGTCGTTGGCAAGTCAGGCTTTACCACCAGGGTTCCCGTCTCCTTTCCTGTTTCCTGACGGGCTGTCATCAATAGAGACCCTACTGACCAACATTCAGGTAAGCATCAACTAATCTTAAACAAACAATCCCATGGATAATTGCAGGTTCTCCGATATCCATTTGCTCAGTGGATCTTAAAGATCTTACCTGTAAGAATACCAGGCCTAATTCTGTCACTTCAGGTGTTATAGCAGTGCAAACATGAGTAATTTACTTCTAATGAAGTCAGTCAGAATACCCAAAACCATCGAAATATAATTTACTATGAAAGGAATAGCACACAACAGGAAGTGCTGTTACAGGAAAATAAGCCACACCAAGCTGGTGTGATACAGCCTGACCCAAACTGGCCCCGAAGTGAATTCTTTTCCCATAATATCATGTCCCGTGGTGTGTTATTCCTCTTATACCACAGCTACTTGCCAACAATCACAGCCACTTATAGTTGTAACTTATTAATATTATGGGAAGTCTGCGAGACAAGTAACTTCCTGTTATCACTTGTTATAGCAACTATAAACAGCTTCTCTTTTTTCCTCGCTCTTGAAGTTAATAAGACAAAATAAAAACAGCTTGTCATGTTACTAAAAATCCAGAAAGCACAAACTCCTCACTAAATCTAGATAATAGTCCATATGTGCAGTGCTAGTTTTTTCTGTCTCCTATCTTACCAGTGTCCATTAGTCAGACACACTAATAGGCAGCCAGAGGTGTGTGTGTGTTGTGTGTGTGTAGATATATATGCAGTGCACTCCGAGACCATTACACAAAATGGACATTATAACCTCAAAGTGATTGTGCCGTTGACCTAATCAGGAATATCATTATTGAACACTGCTACTTAGGTTGCACCAGATATAGTACTGACTCTACAGTGCCCATGATGGCTTCATCCAGTGCTCCGTTTTTATAGTTCCCATAAATGGACAGTGTTATGTTGTGCTGTAGAATTTTGTTCAACATTGTTGTTTCCATGCAGTCCAGAGTGAGTCAGAAAGATGAATGTCGTTGATTAGCATGGCCTGTGAGACTAATGATGTGAGTACAGTATAGGGAGTGCCTCTGTGCTCACTGTTCTTGTGATAGGGACATCAGAGCCATGCTGCTCCTTCTGGCCACACTGATAATTAGCCTGAATGCACAGACTCCTCGCAGCCACACAAGTTTAGTTAGTCATCTTTAATCATGATTCTGGGGTAACGTTTTGATTGAGCACTCACATATTCAAATCAACAAAAACAAACCAGGCAGAAAATTGAGATAAAGAAACTTAGTCTAAATTGGGGTCATAACAAGGAACAATTAGTATGATATAGCCCATTGCATCTGCCTTAATTGCATGTGTGTGGGAAATAATTGTTTGGAAATGGTCACAGCACCATCAAAACTGCAAATGCACAATGAACTGTATAAATGTTGTTGAGAAAGTTGGAGTATTCCTAATATTTACAACAGTTTTAACTGAATCTTTCTAGCTACAGGTGGATGCCATGTACAGTATAATTTCATGTTGCAAAATGCTTCTCTGTATCTAAGCTTTGGTAAAAAAAAAAACAAATTATAAAAAGCCTGATGCCATTCTTTCAACTGTATTTCAACAGCTGATTGAAGGTTATTGCATGATTTACTGTTATACTCTCACAGAGCACTTTATTAGGAACACTATACTAATACTAGGTAGAGCCCCCCCCCCTTGCTCTCAAAGCAGCCTCAGTTCTTTGTTGCATGGATTCCACAAGATGTTGGAAACATTCCTTTGAGATTCTGGTCCATGTTGACATGATTGCATCAAGCAATTCCTGCAGATCTTTCAGGTGCACGTTCATGCTGCAAATCTCCCATTCTACCACATCATGAAACCAGTTTGAGATTACGTTTGCTTTGAGACATTGGTACATTGGTACATTATCATGCTGGAAGTAGTCATTAGAAGATGGGTAAATTGTGACCATGAAGGCATGCACATGGTCAGCAACAATACTCAAATAGGATGTGGCATTCAAGCGATGATTATTTGATATTTGCGGACGCATTGTTTGCCAAGAAAACATTCCCCACACCAATACACCACCTCCGCCAGCCTGGACTGTTGACACAAGGCAGGTTGGGTTCATGGATTTATGCAGTTGGTGCTAAATTCTGACCCTACCATCTGTGTGCCTGAGCAGAAATCAAGATTCATCAGCCCAGGCTATGTTTTTCTAGTCTTCAGCTGTCTAGTGTTGGTGAGCCTGTGCCCACTGCTGCCTCAGCTTTCTGTTCTTGGCTGACAGAAGTGGAACCCGACGTGGTCTTCTGCTGTTGGAGCCCATCCGCCTCAAGGTTCACTACAATTGTACAGAGTGATTATCTGAGTTACTGTAGCCTTTCTGTCAGCTCAAACCAGTTTGGCCATTCTTTGTTGACCTCTCTCATCAAGAAGTGAGTTTCCCTCCACAGAACTGCTGCCCACCAACAATCATGGCATGGTCAAAATCACTGAGATCACCTTTTTTTTTTCCCATTCTGATGGTTAATGTGAACATTAACCAAAGCTGCTGGCTCGTATCTGCATTATTTTATGTATTGTAATGCTGCCACACAATTGTAGGTATAAAGGTATTCCTAATAATGTGCTCAGTGAGTGTATATTATAAATTATAATTGATGATTGATGATACAGTAATGTGTACTGTACGTCTTGCCTAAGATCAGCTGATTGTGTTTATTAGTCAGTGTGTATGAATTGTAAAGTATGTTCTTGGTGCTGTGGTAGGGTCTGCTGAAGGTGGCAATCGATAACGCTCGTGCTCAGGAGAAGCAAGTGCAACTGGAGAAAACTGAGCTGAAGATGGAGCTGTTTAGGGAGAGGGAACTTCGAGAGACTTTGGAGAAGCAGCTGGCCATGGAACAGAAGAACAGAGGTACACATATCCACATTCACACTCACACAAACAAATGCATGCATGAGACAGATGTAACACTCCATCTGTATCAGTTTAGCGCTCCAAATATCTGTATCTGTACGCGTGTTCAGATTTAAACCAGAAGTGGGTGTGGCCTAAACTGGAAGGATGTTTTTTTTTTTTTTTAAATTATTAAATATGAACCCTATATAAAGCTCTCTCGCGCAGTTATTATTATTATATAATATTTATTATATAATGTTTGTACCTACCTGCAGTATTTTCTAATGATTTTAATTGGTTTACTACAATATAAACAAACTAGTAGCCTAAGTTACTAAGGATGAATGCATGAACAAGCTTCATATCTGACCACTCAGTCGCACCTGCAGGAAAATAAAAACCTTGAGCGACTTTTTTTGTTGTGTCCTACTGAATCTCAGCCAGACGTCTTTCATATATCAAGCATAGTTTTTAAGACATCCTGCAATATTCTGTCCCATAATCACTGGGCTTTGCATTAGAGTTAGTTCCATTGTGCTTTACCATGACCACTATTCATTACCATTTATTAGGAAACAAATATCAGGAGAGTATCAGAAGTGAGACTGACAATTCCATAACACCATGCAAATCATGGTCATATTAGTCTTACAGTATATCTGAGCACACAGTTCTCTTGCATGTTTGTGAGCACATTTCATATTCATGTAATTATAAATAAATATGTGGAAAGTGGTTTGTGCGGTAAATGTTTCTAAATGTAGCACATCATTTCTCAAGTGAGAATGATGACATGGTTCAGTTAATAAATTACAGCCATCCTTGATAAAAAAAAAGAAAAGAAGAATACTCTTTACATTCTACATTGCCTCAAGATATATCCTCTGCTTTACCCTCTAGCTCCGTAGTAACACATCCAATTAAAAGTGTATATTGTGATCTTCATATTCTTTTGTACACAAAAATGCCACTGAGTGCAGCTTAATCCTAATGTTCTGTGCGTTCCATAATGAATCACGTGGAATTTAATAAGGCAGTTTCTCATAAGTATCTTAGTAATTGTGCTGAAGCCCAGCAGCCGTCTGCTATTTTATAATGTCAGAGACTGCTTTTCCTTCTTTTTGAGAAAGTTTCGCTGAACTTCATCTCATTAGCATTCTAACCTAGGTTAATCCAGGTTATCGCTGGCTCAATTATGTCGCTAATGACACAGTCCATTTTCACTCAACGAGAACATCCCGTCCCCCCTCCCTTAACGTTACTATGAACAATACAGCCACGAATATGTTCAGAATCCTGAGTTGTGCACCATTTGTTGTACCACTGTGGCTGCTGAGTACTATCAGTCACACTCTATGTGTGTGTTATGTTTAGCAATCATTCAGAAGCGCTTGAAGAAGGAGAAGAAGGCTAAGAGGAAACTGCAGGAGGCGCTGGAGTACGAGTGTAAACGGCGGGAACAGGCAGAGCAGTCTCTCAAACAGAGCTCACCTACAGAGAGTCTCCGATCCCTGAATGGTGAGGCCTGACACTTACATACCAGTGCCATCTGAACGGCTGGTGCTTCATTCTGGCATTCACTGCAAATGACCAACTGGGTTTAAGCTAGCAAGAAAAATGTAGATTAGTGAAAGTCTGTGTAATGAAGTGTAATAAGTGTGACAGGTATAATGACAACTCACTTTAGCCTATTATCCTAGTTTGGTGTGACATTTGCTTTGAGAAGGAAGCTGCTAACTGTATATTTGTTCTTTTTTGAGATCCTTTTAAAGATCTGTTCATAAAAATTGCAGTATGAATAGTGTTACATTGTGTAATGAGAGGTTTAACAACTACAGGCTCTGGCTGAAATTATATGAAATTATACAAAAAAAAAAAATGTACTGAAGAACTGTAGGAATAGAAGCTTTTTTCTGGCTCATTCCATAATTGTTATGGCTCATTCATGCAAATATGCAGTCTGCAATTTGAAATCCTAATGTTCCCAGATGTCATCATCATCCTGAAAGAAATATTTGTAGCACAATATTTTATCTAACTTCATCAACCTGACTGAATGATAGAGGGACTTCAAAACAAACACTTTCTCGGCCGTATAATCGCTTGACACATTTGTCCCAAATCTGGTTTGTTCTGACGTGATTGAGTGCTTGCTGTCAGAATCCCATGTGAGGATTGATTTTGACTTGTACTTGAGACGTGCTCTTGAAAGCATTACGCCTGTGTCCTCGACTCCAATATAGCTCAGTAAAGAGGCCACGATTTATGCACCATAAAAGACTTCTGATGTATCACAAAAGCATCACGTTTGAGGTCTTGGCCGAAGAATGAGGCACAGGTTTGGTTTAACATGTGCAAAAAACCTGGCGTCCTGTTTTGTATTCACAACATCCCTCACCTAGTCAATAGTTTAAACTCTTATTGTGCCACACTGCCTATATACCCTCCATCCATCATGAGAAACGATGTTCAAAAAACTTTCCTAATTAAGTGCAGATGTCATGGATGTTTAATCGTCATTATCCTTTCATTTCGCCAGACTCGTTGACCCAGGAGATAGAGACTGACCGCAGCAGTGGCAGAACAGATGCTGAAAGGACAATACAAGGTACATGTTTTTGAGGAGACTATAAATCTCTCTCTCTATGAGCCTTAGTTTCAGCCTGCTGTTCAAGCATGCAGCCTACCATCTGGGCCACAGCTCTCACAGTTCAAGAGGAAGGTCAAGATCACTGGGATTCATCAAGAGAACACTTTGTTTTTTTTTTTTTAAAAAAAAAAAGGAAAATCAGTTTATCTAGCAAATGCATGTATGATAATAATTCATTGGGCTGTTCAAAACAATTACCAGTGACACGTTTACGTCAATTCTTGTGGAAGCATGTATGCAGTTATTTACTTACAAACAGAAGCAACTGGGAATTTAGTGCATTCTAAAATAAAAAAGTATAAAAGGGAAATTAGTTTAAGGTCATACCAGCTGAGAAAAAAAAATTATATATATATTAATAAAATTAGGACACCCCATCAAATATTCAGTTCTTTATTAAGAAATGTCAATTTCCGATTTTGTTTTAATTTGTACCTGTAGATGAAAGTGATGTAATTGCATGTAAACAACAAAAAATCACTTCGTTTTCACTTATTAAACAAAAGAAATCAACAAAAATTAGTATTTCAACTGAGGAAAAAGTTAGGACATCCTATGCCCTAATAGCTAGTGTTTCCCCCTTTGGCTGAAATAACCTCAGTGAGACGTTTCCTGTAGCCATCTACCAGTTTCTGATATCGACTGGAAGAAAGTTTCCCCCACTCCTCAATGCAGAATTCTTTCAGCTGTGTGATGTTTGAGGGGTTTCCTGCAAGCACAGTCCGTTTCAGATCACCCCACAGGATCTCATTAGGATTTAGATCTGGGCTTTGACTTGGCCACTCCAGAACTCTCCATTTTTTACTTTTCAGCCAGTCCTTGGTGGATTTACTGGTATGTTTTGGGTCATTGTCATGTTGCAAGGTCCAGTTCCGCTTCAGCTTCAGTTTTTTTGACAGATGGTCTCATATGTTCCTCAAGTATCTTCTGATACAATGTAGAATTCATAGTAGATTCTATGATGGTGAGCTGGCCAGGTCCTGCTGCAGCAAAGCATCCCCAAACCATATCACTTCCACCTCCATGTTTCACAGTTGGTACGAGGTTCTTTTGCTGAAATGCTGTATTTGGTTTACGCCAAACATGCCCTCTGTTATGGTGTCCAAATAATTCAGTTTTAGACTCATCTGTCCAAAGCACATTATTCCAGAGGTTTTGGCCTTTGTCTATGTGTTCTTTGGCAAACTTCAGTCTTGCCCTCATGTTTTTCTTAGACAGCAAAGGTTTCCTCCTTGCGCACCTCCCATGATAAAGTTGTGCAGTCTCTTTCTGATTGTAGATTCATGCACTTTGACATCAACTGTAGCAACAGCTTGCTGTAGGTCCCATGATAATATTTTAGGGTTTTTGGAGATTTCTTTAAGCATCTTACGGTCTGCTCTTGGGGTGAATTTGCTTGGATGGCCTGACCTGGCCATGTTGGCAGTTGTTTTAAATGTTCTCCACTTGTAAATGATTTTCCGGACAGTGGAATGGCTGATTACAAATTCTTCTGAGATCTTTTTATATCCCTTACCAGACTCATAAGCATCAACAATCTTCTTTCTGAAGGCCTCAGAGAGCTCCATGGATCACCATGGTGATACCTCTCACATCAACAGTTAAGAGCAAACCATACTAAACATCTGAGGTTTAAATAAGGCAAGCCTCCTTCAAAATTCTCTGTAATGATGTTCTAATAATTTGCACCTGATGTGATACACCTGTAGGTAATTTTACCCATTTTAAGTACAAGTAAATGTGGGGGTGTCCTTACTTTTTCCTCACACGAAATTAGATTTTTTTTTTAAATGACATTTTACAGATCATTTTAAAAAGCCTTTTCTTTGGTTTTATTTGTTTAGTTATACTACTTGAATCTCCCAATATTGTTAAAATCAAGATGAAATGTCCATATGTTTAACTATGTTATAAAAAAAAAAACATAGGCTTTCATGGGGTGTCCTAATTTTTTCACATTCACATGATTGTAAATATATAATATATATAAAACTACACAGTTACACTTTTAGTGATGAGAAGTAGATTATCGTTATTCATTCATCTTTAGTAACTTAGTCTTAGGGTAGCATGCATATACACACTCACACACTCATTCACACCAAGGGGCAATTGAGAGTAACCAGTCCACCTCCTGGCATGTTTTAGGCAGATGGGTATCATACTTTTTAGTTGATTTTTGTCACAGTGGGCCTCATTTATCAATTTTTTTGTAAAGCTGTATGTAGATTTTTTCATAGGCCAAACGAAACAAAAAAAATCCTGCCAAATTTACAAAAGTATCAGTAAAGCTGATTTTCTTCATACTCGCGTGCGTATGTTTGTAAATTACCAAGCATGTTTATGGCACAGCTGATTTACATTTAGTAACTCCCAAAGAACACCATAAAAGGCAAAGAACTGAGAACTGAAAAGGACAAAATGACGACTAAACAGTGAAAGAGCACCTGCTAAACATGGCAGTAATGAAACCCAGCCATCTCAGCGCATCAGCCACCATAGACACAGACTTACTCTTCCTCCTTTTATAGGGTGCCATTTCCTGGATTTGTTTTGGATTGTTTTCTTTCAAGTCATTAATACAACATGACTGAGTTTACCAAAATGTGGCCTAAAGTTGTGCTTACAACTGAAATGATGTAATCCATATATAAAATTGCAGTAACGTATGTCAAAAACAACCACTAACGAGAGCACAAAATAACAATAGCTGCAGTAATCTTGGTTTTAGAAAAGAAGTAAATAGATGGATAAACAAAGCATGCAAGCAGGAAGCACGAATGTCATTGAGGTGACAGGGAGTAACAGTGTGGGAAGTGTTTGTAGTATTTACAGTGTAATAATTACCCATATCAGCTAGACAGAAGAGAAATACAGCAGAAAAAATTGTCCACTGAATACTAGTGTCTATTCTCTACACGCTGGTTTGGTATTTTAGCCTGATTTCATTTCACCTCAGACATGTGTAAGGTATAACTGAGTTGTTATCAATACACTGCCCAAACCTCTGATCCTTGTGTCAGAAGTCCATATTGCTTTTGATTTGCACTGCAGTAATAAGGTATATCTTTAATCTTTAATCTTGTAGCGGAAGGTATGTCAGTGGAAATGTCTGGAACCTAGTGGGTTGGGCCCCTTCTGTTCCAAAGGTAGCCAGATAAGATTGTAAGTCTTGTGAACATTATATTTTGAGTTTTTATGATCAGGAGCTTACAGCTGATCAGACCTATCTAAGTCTAAGCGTCTAAGTGTTCTTCCATGAACATGTGTAAGAGTCAGACGTAAATTCATTCAGCAGAACAGTGTGTCAGAGAAAATGGAGATTGATGCTTCGGTGTAACTAATGACTACCAGATGACATTTCTTCTAAAGAGGCATGGCAGACTCTTCTAGGCTGCATTATAGGCACACTTTATGAGAAGGATCAAAGTTATCCTCTGGGTGATTACAGCTTTCCTTTAAATGGCATTTTCATTTCTTGTAATTGAGAATCATAAACATTACTTACAAACCCTGAAGATTTTGCTAAAATGTTAAGAGAGCACACAGAGTCCAGGTAAATTACACATATTCTTTCTTTCTTTATTCATTTTATTTTATTTTCTTCCCAGAAATGCCTACATCTATGGTTTATCTGTAGCATTTGTGATTTTTGGGCTCTTGCTAGTGATACAGAGTGATACAAGAGACACCTGAAAATGTTCTTAGATAAAGCAGCAATCAGACCAAACGTGAACTGAACATGAATCAAATTTGGCCAGAGGAAATCGGTCAGACTGAGCATGAAAGAAACGTGCCCACTTCACTGAAGGGCAAAGGATGCAGGATGTAAAAAAAAAAAAAAAAAAAACACATTTGCTTCTGATAGCAGTTACTTTCACATTGTGCCAACTTTATATGGGTGAACGTTGACCTGTAAATTCTCGATTCTTCTTTTGTGCGCCAATAGAAAACAAGAAGGCAGAAAAATAATGGAGAAGCTGTTAATTAGCAGTCACACCAGACTTTTGCCTTGCTATTTTTCATTGTTGCTACCCCCCCCCCCTTCCCGCCCCAACCATATTTTTTCAACATCAAAATATCACACCTGCCAGAACTAATATGTAGTGTTGATGCATGCAACGCGATGGTATAACGTGATCGGTTAATCTATGTGCTGCTAC
>CM040979.1:9406789-9419109 GCA_022985145.1 Pangasius djambal | reverse complement strand
CCCCCCCCCCTTCCCGCCCCAACCATATTTTTTCAACATCAAAATATCACACCTGCCAGAACTAATATGTAGTGTTGATGCATGCAACGCGATGGTATAACGTGATCGGTTAATCTATGTGCTGCTAAAAAAAAAAAAAAAAAAAAAACCTGGATCTGGAATCTGGATCTGAATGGGAGAAATAGGAAATATGTTACCACTGTATCCAAAACAGTGGAATGCATGTTAAATTTCTGAATCCGTACATAGAACAGTCTGTAATAAATGCGTAAGTTAGGATGAGGATCAAGTTTTGTGGTAAACGTCTGTTTTTTCTATCTGCTTATTAGATTTTCTTCTTAGCATTGTTGGCACCTCTGCCAGTTTGTTTTGCCAGGGTACTACTGTACGCAGTAATTGTGGGGGGGGGAAAACAAACAAAAAAACATTATGATAATTGAAATCAGTTATACACTAATTAAGTAAATTAGCATACATCTAAATCCAAATACCAAATGGTAAGAAGATGGTAAACAAACCACAAAAACAACTGTCTTTTTGTGTTGTTTTGTGTTGTACACAGTGCATAGTATGGATGTGTACTTTACCTCAAGTCGGACATGCTTAAGCATTTAAACTCAAATAAGTGCACCCAGCAGCGCCATGAGAACACCACCCTTATCACTGTGCCTGGTCTCAATTTCCCTTTGAAAATAGTCCGTGGAAATTGCTATGAAATGTGGGAAATGGCATTTTAATACCCAGTCACGAGTAAAAGCCCCATAACCCAGTTTGATTAGCCTACTTAAAAGATATTTTTGTGAAGGAAGGATTCAATGAAAGGAATCTTTTAACCCCACTAAATCAAAGCTCACTGCACTGATAACTGGGACCTGAATAAATTTGTTCTAGAACTTCAAGTCATGCACATTATCATAACACAGTTTTATGTTCAGGATTCATCATATTTATGCATTAATTGTTATATTTAGAAGGTGTCACTTTAAAGTCGCATAATAAAATCCAAGGATAGTGTGCATAACAGAATAACATTTGCTTAATAGGCTTCTTTGCCACCGCAATCTCTAAAATTGACACACGCTAGTAAGTACTTGGGTAGATCCTGACTTATCAATCAGTTAGAATCTAGAGTTCCTACTGCCTGAAGAATGAACTTTGATGAACATACGCATGTGTGTTTAACCAGAGCTGCATGTGCCTGGGATGTGTTTCATTTCTTCCATATAGTCTGCAGACTATGCTGCATTATTACTCTCAAGAAGATATATATATATACACACACACACACACACACACACACACACACACACACACACACACACATATACATATATATATATATATATATATATATATATATATATATATATATAGTGATGAATTGCAAAGTTTAAGAGAGAGAAAAATCTAACCCATATATAACAAAGCCCAACAAAATGTGTCCCATAATTTCACCTCTTCTCTGTTCGAAAAAAAAAAAAATAATAATGAGGGCATAATTTCAGAGAACTAATTATTTCTATTTGTCTTTTGTCACACTCTGTAATTCTGCTACATTAACGCGGTCTGTGTTTATTAATTGCTTTTCCAGCATTTTGAATCCATTCCAAGAATAAGCTTGCCTGTTTTCCTTGGCCTTGTGCTTCTGGGAGAGCATCTTGCCACTAATTCCTAGCGATAACGCACGTAATATCTACTCAGTATCTCTCCCGATTCTCGCTTCCTGCCTCTTGATGTGTGCTGCAAGTTTACACGACCCTGTGAGGAGAGATAAAGTTCTTTGTTGCAAGATTAAACATCAAAACAGTTAAAGTGAAATTAAAATTAAATGAATGAGTGTCACTGAAGCAAAAAAGGCCATAATTAATGGTTCCCTTAATTGTCTTCATAAAATATTTGCATGGGCATAATTTGCATAATTTACATGTATTAATTAATCTTTCAAAGGCATTTTATGCTGAGAGAAGCCAAAAATTTCCTTTGTTTTATTTAGCATCTGATGAAATATTTATCCTCTTTAATGAACTTTTCGTCTTGATTTGAATATAAAAATGCCAAAGTTTTAGCATATTTTAATGAGGAGTTTCTTATAAAACCACATTCCAGCCATATGATTTTGTCCGCTCGATAATCAGACAGATTTTTTTTTTTTTATTATTATTATTTCTGTGGTGTGCATCATAGCTTACCTTCACACTACTGAACCTAGACTTAATATGTTAACTGATAAATTTGCAATTAGTTTCCTGTGAAAGATTTGCTCCCAGGCAAATCTATTTCTTCAAAATAGCATTTCTTCGTGGGTTCATTTTTTATTTCATTCTTGTTTCCCGACGTAATAGTACTTCGCATAACACCGTTATGGGTTTCCTTTAGCTTTATTAGTTATAAGCCACATTCCTACATTAAAGCATGAAATGAACAAGAGGCTTTGTATTAATATTCTACACATGCTGTTAAACACTTACTGCTGCATGTAAGAGATACGCATCTAAACGCATCTAAATTTGAAATGAAATGAAATCCTCAGTGTGAACTTCACATTAGAATTACAGCTAACTTGTTTATTTCCAATTTTTACTCTTCAGCTAAATGTTTTCTGTATGTCACACTCGCATATGCGGGGAATTGAATTGCATTCCTTACTTTTCAAACGCAAACAGCAGTTCCTTCTTTTATTTTTTCTATATTTCTTTTCTTTTATTGCATCTTAATTTTTTATGCATGCAGCAGATATATTTCTACTCTCTACTTCCAGCCACATTTTGGATATATTTAATAAACTGTAGTCTAAAGCTTTAAGTCCAGAGTGAATAAATGCTAAACAGTTCCCATTTAGCTGCAAGTCCTACTCCCACACCAGCAGGGCTGTAGCGTGCAGCACAATTCACAAAGTAATGACTTTTACAGTGTTTGTTGAATGGTGAGGGTCAGAGTGCAGTACGTTAGAGACTCGGGTCTTCTTGCTGTAATTAGCCCTACTGTTTGTCTGTCTGTGTATCGTGGCTTTGTTGTTGTTCACACAGTACACCACATAGCCAGGCCACAATTAATCAAAGTTCACAGGGTTTCCGAGCTTATATTAATCAACCTTTCTTGTAGCGGACACCAGATTATTAGCGAGAAGCCGAAAAGTCAGAATGTTGAGATGATTTATGAGCACATTGTTTACAGTCCAAAAACAGACGATTTTATTTGTGCAGAACCACGGCACACATTCTGTATTATAACTTAACACGTTTTGTATAAAATAGGTCACCCTGAGGATATTGCTGTGTAAAATCCCTATTCTTGTCCCATCATGGCAAATGTTGCATTCACTCTCGTGCTTTCTCACTCTGTCACCACTTTATGTATTTTGGGGCGCTTTTCTCTTTCTAAACTGAATTATTTAGCTTACACTGCCAAAAAAGAAGGAACGTTGCTCAAAGACAGAAATGGAGCGTCTCAGGAACACAGGAAATGTTCGAGTAATAAACGTCAAACAAGCTCCTGAGCCATGCCTAACAGATGCTTTCACCAACAGAGGCAGCGAGCGGCCGCTGTTCACTCAGGCATGCGCCCGCTGCGAATGTTCCCTGCAAATGGACAATGCTCATTAGATTGCAGGTGCCGAGAGATAGCAGCTTAGAAGAATGGCTGCCTTTTTCAATAAACGCCTTCGCCACCCAAGAAGTGTCATTTGTAAAGCATTTTACATCATGAGTGCAGTATAACGTTCACCCAAGCATGTTAGACGAAACGTCTTAAACATACATGACAGTGGAGGAAAGTCTTACTGCATGGAACACTCATTTTAGTCTTACAGACAGTATTGCATATGACAGAGTCTTACTGAAGCTCTGCGAGTTTTTATGGATATGCAGAAGATAGAATAAAGTTAAGTCATGCCTTAGTATGAGCATCTTATTTTTAGAATGAGATATGAGTTTTATTAAGTTTTAGGATTATACAATTTGACTATGAGTCTTAAGCCAGGTTGTCATGTGACCTCAGGCTCGAGTATGAACTAAATGTAAAGCAAAATAAAGCATATCAAATTAAATATGACACCAGGAATTCTTATAAGACTTTTTTTTTTAGCTCGATGATATAGTATAGGTGATTCTAGTCAAGCCAGTGTTACACTTTAGGTAGTCTCATCTTTAGATGCTCCATCCACAGGTCTCAGAGTGTCCACTATCTTTTGTACGATATCCTCGCTCCAAGCTGATTGAGGTTTGTGGTCGCAAAATATTTCGAGAAGCAGAGTGAAGAGACATTATGATAGATATGATAGATAGACGTTATGACAGGATAGTCGCTGTCTGTCAACTCCACCTATTTGGCGATACAATATTATTAAGTTATAGTAGATATGGGTGATATGGGTGAATGATATGATTGATATTATAGTAAATTATGCAGCGTTACAGTATTGCAGAGTATTATGAGATTTGTCAGTACTTTTACAAGCGTCTAGTGCATGCTTCATAACAAAAAAGAGATTGAGTCCAGTTACAGTGATGCCACACTGTCACACTGGCAACACAAATACAACACACTGTGTTGGCTTTCTGCGATCTTTTTACTTGTTTGTCTATTTGTTTATTTCATTTCGTTCATTTTTAATTTGTTGGGTAACCAGAGAGTATCGGTTGTATGTGTTAAGTTATAGTGTGAAGTCGTGTGGTTTAGCAGAGAGGTGAAGTGAGAATAACGGAGTGACAGTAGACTGATAAACTTTGCTTGCACTTAGTGTGTAACTTTACTGTTGTTAGTGAACACATTAACACTGTGTGAGCTTGGGTTTTGCCATTATCCCTTTTCTGCCAAAATGTTTTTTTTTTTCTTAGTTCAATACATGTGTAGAATTTTTGTAGTTTGTAGCACTGTTTCTTTGCTAGTGTGCTGTGTATGTCCCAAACTCACACCCAGCAAAACTAAATATCATGATGCATATTGTGTATTGTCAAAAAGCACGTGTTCTGAGCACGTGTCCCACTGGCTAATTTACTCACTCACCTCCATTCTCTTTCTTTATCTTTATTTCTTTATCTGCAGATGGAAGACTATTTTTGAAAACCACCGTGATGTACTGATGGGATGAAGTGGCGGACTTAGGAAATCTTTCATATGAAGATTAGAGAGACGTCATATGAAGTGTGCCCTCTCCAAGGGGCTTTTTAGTTACGAAAACAGGTCAAGCTGATGACAGAGGCTTCATGGAAGTGACTGAGTTTGTCCCACGGCCTAAAGGAAGGCCGTGGCAGAGCGTAGAATTAGGATTCTTCTTCTCCAGTATCAACAATATATCATGACTGATTAACAATGGGGTTAAACATGTCAGCTGTTCTGAAGGCGACAATTTGAGCACAGTAAAATGTACCGTGAGGTACACATGGTGATTATTTACAAAAAAAAAAAAAAAAATCCACAGCACTGAAGATTTTTATACTGTATTTAAAACCAGCGAGAAAGCTTTGAAAAGAAATTCAGATCCAGGGGTTTTTGTTTTGTATTGAAAAATGTTAAAACCTTAATGTCCATCTTAATATGTTAAAATTCCTAGCTTGGAGAAAAAAAAAAAGCCTCTGAAAATGTGAATTTGAATATATGTTGATCGGTAGTAATGACTAATCTTTGCTTTAAATGTTTTCTAAATTAGAAAAAAGAAAAATACAATCAAGTTTCATTTTTATCATTGTTGTACATACAAGAACAAAAACTAGGTTAACCTGCTCACTTTGTTATGTGTATATAAAGTAAAAAAAAAAAAAAAAAAAAAAAAAAAAAAAGAAGGTATTGTGTATGCAGTAGATCTATTAGGAAAAACAATACCAACATTTATATTGAATTTATAGATTTGTTTCTGAGCCATTGTTCTTTCTGATAGCTGCCATTACGCTGAGGAAGCATGCAGGCATGTAAATGTTTGTCCTGAATTCCTGTTACTCAATAAATACTTAACTGTGCTGAACAACTACACATGCATGGCTGGATTTCGTCCACACTAATACATCTGATCAAAACAAAACAACAACTGCAAACCTTTAACTCCTTGTTAATGTCTAAAATGTCTCCTTATTAGGTTGATTTCCCAGTTGACGTGGAAATGTTGTCCAAATTATGAGGGTTTGTGCAGGACAAACAAAAAAAAATTCCAAATCTAAGCTGACATTTGTAAGAGTCTTTCTCTGAAAATATTTTTGGAACGGAAATAAATATTACTATATGTGACTGGTCACGACAGCAAAAGATAAAGTCACCCCGACATTAAAGAACTAAAAGAGATTTTCACCGCAGACTACATGCTTTAAAGCAAGGTTTTTAAAGTCACAACCATGAACCACTGTCCTGTACAAGCACATACCGAGAGCACATGTAGTTTTCTTGCAAGTTTCAGAATATTCTGAGCTTTACACAACTCTCCATACTAAGATGGTGTTTTCTCTCATTACATTTATAAAGAATTCAAGTCTGCTGTACTTTTTGATTATATATTGTCTTTCTATTTAGTAATACATCATTGAGGCTCATTCTTATTTAAAATATGATCATCATTTTTTTGATCAAAACAAAACACGCATCTGAGGCTAACATATACATCAGAAACATTAGAAATGATCCACAGCCATACAACAGCCAGTAAACAACCCAAACATACAGCTGAGGAGTTGAAGGCCTTTCACTGGCTCTTTGGCAGTCCTGAGATTTTAAGCTTCCAATCACCAGCTGGACCACGACTGATGTTACTATATGAAGTGAAGCCATTCAAGGGATGATACTTTGTACATTTAATCTAAACGTCTCCTCAGAATGTTCTAATATTTAGTGCAGTTAGCAGTCTGTTTCTTTTTTGTATCGCTAAGTCCAAGTAATAGGCTGGTTCAGACTTTTCACTTTTGTATTAAAAGTTTTTAAAGTTGTAATTTAAGTTGCATTAACCTGTATTTCATAGAAAGCCTTGTAGGTCTCACACTGAGATACTTTTACATCAGTTTACCTCAAAACAAAAGATGTTTTCTCCCTACCGCATCTGTCCTTTATTCCTCTGAGACTGCCTGAGCAACTCCTACGTTCTGTTTGCTGAAACCATGTATCCCCATGACTAGGTTCCATCATCTTGCTTGCTTGTCTTTCAAGTGTATATGATGTTGATGTCGGTAATAAATGTATTTCAAAGGCAGCTGCCAATTGTAATCAGCAAGGGACTTCAAGACACATGAGACATGCTGACGACGAACGTGTTTGGTTGATGTGCTTAATTGATTTAATTAACAGGTGAATTATAAATCATTCTCCTTCTTTAGGTAGACACGCATTATAGAAAAGTGAAGGATGGTGGCAATTCAGCTCGTATGAAGCTGAAGAACTTTCCTCTGTGCTTTCTGTCAGTTCTAGTTTAAAGTAGAGCCTTTAATGAGGTCAGAGCCACATGCAGAAACTGAAATGTGGTCCATATTGTTTGACACCATAATGTAGCATCAGACATTAGTGATGTTATATGTATGTGGAGATTAGGGAACCTAATATGAATACATTATTCGGAATGAACAGATAATGTGTTCTAAACAGATACAGGAGGGTGTACTATCATTTATTTGTTTTATAAAGCTTGCCGAAGAAGGTGCGCAGGGCGATTTTGTGCAAGTCAGAGGTTTTTACTTTAATCTGGGCACGAGTGAGCAGGATTTAAAAAGACAGTCCCATGCACATCATTAGTTGAGAACCGAATTATAAGAGTCGGAATTTTTTTTTTCAGTGTTTCTTAGGGCATAGTGCTAGGTTTCATGTTTATTAAAAAAAAAACAAGCAAGCAAACAAAACAAAGCTACTATAGTATGTCTCGCACTTTTCTGTATAGATCACATTATCTGCTTAACTTCTGGCTTAACAGCAGTGATGTGGCTTAACACACAGGTATGTGGAGCCCTAAACAGATACACATAGGATAGTGGCATTGCAGTACACCACTTTCAGACATGCGGTGTAAACAGCGACACTGTTTTAAATGAAAAAAAGAAAAATAGAAGAAAAGAAAAGAAAAAACGAAAGTGTCCCTGAACTGGTCTTTTAATTGTGGACCAGTTATTTCTTTTTTTTTGTTTTTTTTTTTTCACATGACATTCCCAGTAATGATACATCTCTTGTTAAAATAGAATGTACCCATTCCATTAGAGGAAGTTTTGTCTTTTAATGTCTACAACCTGTAGCAAAACAAATGAGGATACAGTTTCCCTTGGGTTTATACTTCAGTAAACAAACCTTTTGGAGTAGTGATCATTGTCGTTTCCACTTCTACCTCTAAAAAAAATACACTGTGGTAGTTGTTAATCATGGTAAAACTGTGTGATAATATAGTTACAGAAAAGCAAAACAGTTTATACAGTGTCTTTATGAATAGATCTTTCTGCGCTTCAGTTTTAACATCAGGAGATAAAGCCATCAATTTATTGTAATTCAATGTGAATGAATAATTATTTGTGTATGCTAATGGAAGGGTGTACATTTTAGCATGCGATGAAAAAAAAAAAAAGTTGTGTATAATATTACATAAGCAGCCTGCGCATATTTTAATCTGAAGGGCAATCAAAATTGTTCATGGTTGAGTTGTAAAACACGTGTTATTGAACAATGACAATATCTAGTAGAATAAAACCATTCAAGCTTGGCATTGTGTGCATGCAGTAATACACCAGACAGTACTGAGAAATGATACCTTTCATTCTCTCTGCCTCAGTAGGCGCCATATTCCAAAGAAATAACTTCCTCTGAACGGCAGCATTGTTATGCCCACATCTGTGTCTGTTTTTTTTTTCTTTCTTTTTTTTTTTCTTTTTTTCCTTCTAAATGCTGGCTTTTGATTTATATCAACACTGATACATAAAGCTCATTAAAACATCACAAGTAGAAGGAGAAGCCTTTATTTGTCACATATACATTACAGCACAGTGAAATCTTTTTTCTTCATGTAACCCAGCTTGTTAGGAAGCTGGGGTCAGAGGGCAAGGTCAGCCATGACACAGCGCCCCTGGAGCAGAGAGGGTTAAGGGCCTTTGCTCAGGAGTCCAACAGTGGCAGCTTGTTGTTGTTTGTTTGTTTGAAATTTTACAAAAAGAGAGTAAGAATCGACATTGTGTGTACAAACGTCTCTCGTAAGCAGTTTTGATGGAAATGTGTTGACACTGCAGTACCTTTTCCCCCATTTGCATACTTTTTAAAGCACGGCTGTAAAAGAGATGAATAATTGACTGATCGCTGCATAATTCAATACAGCATTGTATAAATTCAAGGTCTAGAATGTTTCAGCCTTTCTTTTTATCTTATTAAAAAAATAAGGTTAAAGTTTCAATCAACCTTGAAAAAACTACATATATAGTGGCAATCAGTGGGTGACTAACTTCATATTGTCATGTCTGGCCCTTCTCATGAGCATAAAGGGTTTCTATCTCTAGGCATATGAAACTGTGAAACGTGAACTGTGAGGATTTTAGGCAATAACAAAGACACAAATGCTCTGTCCATCAAATTCTCATAGTTCCCGCCCTTCTTCCTCAGCGCGGTGTTAAGTGTGTGTGGAGTCGGGGTAGACTCAGTATTCATAACTCAAGTCTACATTTTTACGGATTGTGGGTTTCTACACTCTCTTAGACAGAAACCACAGCACACTGTTCCATGTTCTGTTCTGCTCCAGCTGTGTAAATGGGGTTTGCCCCTGAAGCTAAAATTTTAATGCCAATGCTCATGCTGTAATAAATTCATTTCCGTTCTGAATCATGATTATAAGGCACAAACAGAAAAAATATCCAGTGTACATTAGTCACAGTGTGTGTAGTGAAAGTTCAGGGGAGTGTGTGCCTGGCTGCTCTTGGACCCTATAAAGACAATTATTTCACCCAAGTGTTATATTTCCTGTCTTGAATTGATTCTGCTCTGTCTGCCTCTGTTTTCAAGTGGGTACAGATGAATGTCTAAAACGCCTGATGTTCAGTGAGACCTTCAGCCAACATCTCGGGCAGGAATAAAATTGAACATAAGTGATCTCCAAGTCTCTGTAAGATAAGTACTAGCTTTAGTACAGTTAGCTAAAAAGGAGGTCTTCCAGATGATCATTGCTCTGAAGAAAAACATCTTAAATCTTTGAGTAAGGAATAAAACATAACAGGGCATTCTGCTATAGGAAAATAAACGATAACTATGATGCAGCTGATTCTTTTCCAATAACAGCGTGTCCCAAAATGTTTTATTCCTCTTATCTTATAGCAACTTGCCAATAATTTGGCACCGCCAAGCTGCCACTGCTGGGCCCTTGAGCAAGGCCCTTAACCCTCAACTGCTCAGTTGTATAAATGAGATAATTGTAAGTCGCTCTGGATAAGGGCGTCAGCCAAATGCCATAAATGTAAATGTAAATGTAATTTCAATGGATTATTTATTATTTATAGTCATACTTAATGTTGTGGAACATCCATGAGACAAATTATTTCCTGTTATCAGTTACATTATAACAGCTATAAACAGACTTTCCTTCTACGTTTCATTGTCTTAAAAACGTTTTAAAAAATGCAGCTTGTCATGTTACTGACAAACTACAAAAGTCATCCATCTTGATGACTTTCCTGTGTTGAAAAACATACAATTACGGCTTTACCTCTAGCTGTTACACTGCTAATTTTTAAAACTGTGTCATGTGCCAAAATTGCCATGCTCTAATAAAAAAATATATCAACACCACCAGACCAATCAGAATTGAGAATTTCCAGCATTGTAGTACAACCTTTTATAACGCAATACTTTACAGAAACAGGGATTCAGTGTTACTGAAACAACAGGAAGTGCTTGGTTTAATATTCTCTACATGGACTACTACTACTACTACTACTACTACTACTACTACTACTACTACCCTACTACATCTACTACCCTTTTTCATCTGATCATCCCCCATATGAGCCACCGTTAATGTTATTAGGTGGCGCTTTGTGAATTACACTTAATGGTTCAGCCTTGTTTGACATTCACCATACTATTAAACTGAATAACATGCAAAACTATCAAAGACTTTCCAAATGTCTGACTTTCTGTTCCTCATCTGAACATCTTAGTGTCGGCGAGGAAGGAAATCGGTATGGCTTGATTGAACACAAGATAGACTTAATGTCATCTAATCAGAAAGACCATTATGTATTAGTGAGAGCACCAAACAGAATTATCTGACAAGGGGCAGGCCACATTATCTAAATTAACATTTTGCAAGCATGAACATGCCAGGCCGCAGTGGAAAATGAAAGGCTACAGGAGTGCGGCCTGCATTTAGACATTCGGGCAGTAATTATTAATTTATGCTTGTCTGTGGTCTTAATGAAAATGAAAGCCAGGAGAAGAGAACAGGGAGGGATAATGTGCCGTGAAATTGAGTTTCATTTGTTCAGGGGCCACCTTTTAACTTTTCCTTTCTTCCCAGGAAATGAAACCAACCAGAGTTCTTGCGTGTTTTTTCTCCCACCCCCCCACCCCCCCACCCCTTGTCATCTGGCCCAGACTCAGACAATCTTGACCTTTGCAGTATCTGTAAATATCCTGTCTCCCGCCATAATCTACTTTATAGAGCCTGAGTTCAATGATTACTATTGCTTCTTCAATAACCACTGAACATGTGAGCCTTTTGTGTTCTATTTAATGATGACACAGAGAACCGGGCCAGTTAAAGATTGGAGAATGTTGAGAACTGCGCTAAAGTAGGGTGCAACAAGGATGTAATCACACCTTGTACAAATATAATAGGTCATTTAGATGGTGAAACTAGATACAATTTGATCCCCAGATTACATAAAATACTTATCTATAAGAATAAATTCTAAGTAATTCTAATCCTAAGTAATATTCTATACTCGCCACCATGGTCATGCAAATTGTCACTGAGGCATTTCAAAGAAACAAACATCTTCACAGGGAAGAAGTGAGAGTGCAGAACCTGAACATAACAATGGAGCATTGGATTTTTCTTCATTTCATGACTCAGTCAGAAGGAAAGGTTGGATAGAAACTGTGCAAGGAAAACACACACACACCCTCACCCGCATACACACACGCACGTGTACATTCAATACACACAAGCTATTAACCTTCCTCCAGCTCATCAACTTTATTTTGCAATCTTCCTTCAGAACCATTAGAATACCCTGAAGAAATGACTTTCCAATTAAAGGGGATCCAGCAGAAGAACGCCTTTTTATCTCCAACTCCTGGTGTTCTTTATTCCAATCACTGAAATTGGAATTGATTTTTCAATTTAGCCACTGACTGCTATGGACACACCAAATAGGGGGCCCAAATAG
>CM040979.1:9371630-9393133 GCA_022985145.1 Pangasius djambal | reverse complement strand
CCCCATTGAGCTGCTATGGGAGGAACTGGACCGTGATGTCCGTAAGAAGTGTCCAACCAGTGTGAATCATCTTTGGGCAATCCTCCAGGAGGCTTGGAGTAATATATCAAGTCAATGTTTGAATAAACTGACTGCTTGGATGCCTAGTGTTGTCCCTTATTATCAATGCAAAATGGTCACTAACTAAAGAGGATTTATGTTGATATTGCCCAAAAACCCTATATTGTTCAGGCGTTTCCAAACTTTTGGAGGGCAGTGTACGTAGTGCAGCAGGTAGCAGGACTAGTAAAACAGTAGCAGTGCAACAGTATCAAGCTGCTTTTCACCACCAAGAAAACAAAGCAATTGGGGTGGCTCATGAACAAAGATTTTCTTTTGCGAAAGTCAGTAGGAAGTTTGTCTTCCATTTTCCAAATGTTGATAAGCAAAATAAATGCTGATGATTATTATAATATCAACAGCCTACTGAACCTGCTTGTCCACTGAGCATGTGTGAATGAAAAACCAATAGCCCAGGTACGTAATCTGTTTGTCCCAGGCACCTGGGCTAGCAATTTGTCCACCCCTGTAGAATGGTGCCATCTTTTTTTTTTTTTTTAAACAAAACAGTCTGAATCACTCTGTTAACTTCTCAACAGGAGAATGTATTTAACCCTGAAGACAACGTACAATCCAAAAAGAAAATGTACACAAACATTCTGCATTACATAAATTGTGTATTTTATACATTATGCATTTTTGGAGTATAAAGCAATGGTCTAGGAGGGATAATTCATATTTGTCCTGGTTCACCGTTGCGTTACTTTCATGTGTAAACCGAAAGCAACATTTGCAGAGCCCAACATGCACACCACAGAAAGAGCTTTCAGTAAGAAAAGTATTAAACTAATGCAACAAAAGAAAGTGAAAGTGTCCAAGCTTCAGTATGTTCCTCTTCTTAGAGACTAGTCCGCAATCATTTGATATTTAAAAATAGTTTTCTTTCATGTGTTCAAACCATGTCAGATTCATCAGATCATGGCACTGGTAAGGTTACTGAGAGAGCGTACACTTCCTGTGTGTCGACTCTTTCTTCGCACACTTCTCAGATAGTTCCTGTAGAGGATCACACTGATCACTCGGTCCTGAAACTGCTTAGAAACTATGTAGTATAGTATAATGTCCAACACTGTACTCATGTTCATCAGGAAGGTTGTGAATGCGCCCCAGGTGCTATAGTCCTGGCCACTGTTCTCAAAAAGCAGGAGCACAAAGCAGACATGGAAAGGAACGAAACACACCAGCACCTGCATAATCAATGTGATGATGATACGGATGGATTTCTGCTTCACATTGGGCTTGAGCTTGGACGTGCGCCCATGAATCAGGTTGTCCACAATGATGATATAACAGCCCACCATAATAAGCATGGGCACTAAGAAGAAGAAAGCCAGACGAGCAAAGTGGACAGGGTTGTCACGGCGCAGGTAGACAATGTCATGCATCTTCAGGCAGGTGGTGTGGTTGGAGAATTGGTCTGGATCTTCCTCCAGGAAAAGAAGTGATGCTGCACCACCAAGGGTCATGACCCAGATTCCCACACATGACAGCAAGGCCTTGGGTACATTCTTTAGCTCTCTGCTATACCGTGGCTGAACTATGGCTACATAGCGGTCAGCACTAATGAGGGCAAAGAGCCAGAGAGCCAGACATGGATAGAGTATGGTTAGTGCTGCATTGATTCTGCAGAACATATCACCAAACGGCCAATAGTCCTCACTGTAGTAGGCCATTCTGAAGGGAAGCAGGAGAATGAAGATGAGGTCCACCACAGCCACATTGATCATGTAGATGGTGACAGAACTCCTTCTTTTTGTAGTCAGAGCAAAGACCCAGAGGGCCGTGAGATTGACCACCAAGCCTACAGAGAATATGATGCTGTAGAACACCAGGCTGACTGTTTTGAATACTGGATGGAGATGACTCTCAGAGATGATGGCCAAAGATGTGTTCTGTTCCATGATGAATTACCTGACATGAAAAAGTAACAGCACAGAGAACATTGATGCAAAATAAAAGACACAGTGGTCTATATTTATATAGATGTTTATGATGTTTCCATGTGGGTGAACTTGTTCAGTGGGTGGTCAAGCAATGACATGTATATGACACTACTCTCTCTCTCTCTCTCTCTCTCTCTCTATCAAAAGTCGAAAATTCCAAGACGACATCTGAGTTTTTTTTCATTTATTTATTTAATTCAAATAAACTGAAAGTATAGAATTTTGAAAAATGCAAACCAAGGAAAGGAAATGTTAAATATCTTGTATGCTATTCTATATCCACGTGTCTGCACTTTCTTGGTCACTATTTACATTTAAGCAAGTTTGTGATTTTGACAGTATTAACTCTTTGTATAAAACGTCATACGTTCCTTGGGTTTTAACCCTTCCACACGCTGAGATGACGCTCTGTTGGATTTGATCTAAGACGGATTTGATCTAAGCTTTACACAAACCTGTGGAGTCCATGCCTTCATGCTTCAGTGCACACTGTCATTATACTAAAAGAGAGACATACCAAACACTAAGAGATTCTGAAACTTATGAAAATATTTTTAAGATTCTAGTTTTCACTCAGGTTATCACTGATAATATCATTTGTAATGAAAATTTTTGTAGTAAAGTAGAAAAGAGGACAAAAAAACAGAAGCATTTTCTCTAGTGGTGTCAGACTTTTGTACCCCATTACATGTCCAGTCTAGCCCAGGGGCGGGGCCAGGGCGTGGCCGCGGCCACCATGCGCATAATCACGGCCACCCCACTGGCCACCCCGCTCGTAATTGCACTTTTAAAAGACGAAAATAACTTCTCAAATACTGATCAGGATCATGTCTACGAAAATGTTTGGACCGAGAAATCCATGAACCGAGGCTGCGCTGTAACTTACTCCTCATCTCCCGCTTTTTACGAAAGGTGGAAAACCGCGCTATTTTTGGAAACTCTCGCGATGCCTATCAGTGCCGGTGAGTGTCGCGAGAGTTTCCAAAAAATAAAATCAGAAAAATGATTATTTGATCCGTTGAAAGATTGTGAAAGTGTCAATTCAGCGCAGTTTCGTCACTGTCCTGTGTAAACAGACGTTAGGAAGCAGTTAGCTTTACATTAGCCGACTTAGATGCTTAGAACTAATTGTCACGTTATCTTTATGTTTTCATCATAAAAAAATGTTTAATACAATTCAAGCATTACAGTGTAAATGCTAGGATCGAGGTTGATTTTATATATAACAGAAATTATAGAAATATTTAACCTAAATAAATTTTTTTTAAAACGTGGTAATGCCATGTTTGTTTGCATAGTGATATTTTCTGTGCCACCCCAGAGTGACTGCTGGCCCCTGCCTGGCCACCCCTGTGAGAAATCCCTGGCTCCACCACTGGTCTGGCCCAAAGATTTGCAAAAAAGAGACTAATTTTAAGCTAGCAAGACATTTAGTATATTTCAAGAAATGTATAGATATATGTACCAGATATCATGTACTGCCAGTATGTTGCCATTGCGTGACGTCACCTAGCAGCCCCAAATACACCCACATGGAGAAATGATTACTCATGTGGAGAGGTGGAAATATTTACTACCTTTTCAGTAACATAGTATCATTAAAATATTGAAGCCTTCAGTGTACTTAAGTTTGGAATTTGGTTTGATAATCTACAGAGACTACAGTAAAGAATGTTACTTTAAAATGTTGAAGTGAAACTTTTTTTTTTTTAGCTTTGGCAGTCTGAAAGGAAGGTCTAAGAGCATGTACTGTCACACTGACACTAACACTGCACTCTATTTTCTGTTTCTATGATTTCTTGCCCACATTTTAAAAATTTTATTCCTTTAATTTTTATAAAATGGCATCCACATATTCGTGAATGAAAATTGAAAGAATGCCAACCACATATAATGGAAATAATGTTATATTTACAGTCTACTCTCATAGGGAACATTTTGTACATCTTTCTACAGTAATATATAAAAGGGTTGTAAATCTCAATTTGGTATATAATTGCAAATAATTATAGAACGTTCTTGTCTACAATGAAAAGTATACATACCGCAGTGATCTACATCACTGTGTGCTCGTAGGGTAACTGCTTCTGGCTCACACAAAGACTTGTAATGTGGTGTCAAACCATCACATATCAAGCTCTGCTCAAATAGCTCACAGGAAGTTGTCTAGCTAATGACTTCATTTAAATGAACTCTTTTTTTTTTTTTTTTCTTCTTCTTCTTTTGGTTCCTGTATTGTGTTTACTGGTGGAGCAAGTGCACGCCCTCTTATTGTGGTCTGCTCTTGTTCCTCAGAATGAGTTTCACTGAGTGAATGTAGTGTGTGTCTGTGTTGTCTTGTGCAGTTTTGTGCAGAAAATTAGCTGTGAGCCTAATGTCTATGTTCTAGGTCCTCTTAGTTTCTCACCTGTTTTGCTGACTCTTATATATTTGCTTTCATGGTGTCTGACTGTTGATTCAGGAATAGATCTTGCTATAATTATTTGATTCCTATATGAAATATATGAGGAATTGGCTCAAAAGCATTTATGCAATACATTTTGGTGAGCAAAAAAAAAAACATTTTCCCTTATAAGTACACTGTACCATTACAGTATTACTATTACTGCTGACTTCTTGTCCTTTGGAATGAGGGAATAGCTTTAGTAAAATTAAATCCATAATTTAAAGGGTATAAAAATTGAGTGATACTTCTTGGACACATTTCCAGAGGCTTAAACATTTATTTATGCACACATTCACAGGCAATTTAGCATAACTAATCTGCCTACCTGTAGGATTTTGTGAGGTCGGAGGAAACCAGAGAACTAGGTCAAAACTCATGCAAAACACACGAAACTCCACACAGAGCCAAGCTAAGGCTCAAACCCAGGACCCTGGAATGCTGAGGCAGCAACACTGCCCACTGCACCACCATGATGCACTTTAAAGATCTACTGTTTCAAATAGTTAATTTATGCTTGGTACCTGAGCTTAAAAACATGTGGAGAAGGAAGGGCACTTTCAGGTGAAGCTCTGCATTGATGCTTTGTTGTTTTGTTGTTTTTATATATGTTGTTTTCATTATAAGCTCAACATTATTTAAAATTCATGTCTAGGCTATGATAAAAATGGAATACATTTTCTTGAATTCCTTTATTTGACATGACTTACATCAGCCATTCAAATTTTACACACTTTACACATGGAATAGTGCCATCTGAAAAGGTTTTTACATGCTACAAGAGTCCTCGAGTGGGCATCTTGGAGCCTAAAGGAACGAACCATTTTTCAGCACAGCTGGAAAGCTTCCATGCTTCACGAATGATCATCTCGCCATCACTAGTTTCAAATTCCACTTTGCCAGATATTCTATTTAATAACCTACTTATCGTGTGAGAAATCTGGAGGCAGGCTTGATAGAGTGAGAAGCACTGAATGCTTTTATTACTTCAAGCGCTGTATACTTCAGCCCGGTTTGTGCCAACATAAAATACTTCGCTTACTTCACTTCTACAAGTTCATTCGATCTCAAAGCTCAATTCACTACCATTTAATGAAACACTTTTTGCTTGAGCCAAGCTATTCTTTTGTAGACTTCAATATTACATCAGTACTTTATTACAGCAACACAACTTCACTTATCCTGTGAGAAATCTGGAGGCAGGCCTAATAGAGAGAGAAGCACTGAATGCTTTTATTACTTCAAGCGCTGTATACTTCAGCCTGGTTTGTGCCAACATAAAATACTTCACTTAAACTAAACCAGTGATTATATACACACACGGCATCATACTGCTCAACGTCATGTGATTTACGCTATATGGCCAAAGGTATGTGGATACCACACCCATATGTGGGTCTTGCCCAAACTGTTGCTACAAAGTTGTAAGCACACAATTGTATAGGATGTCTTTGTATGCTGTAGCATTAAGATTTACCTTCACTGAAACTAAAGGGCACAAACCTATTCCAGTGTGACGATGCCCCTGTGCACCAAGCCAGGTCCATAAAGTTATGGTTTGACCCCTGACTTCTCATTCGTTATCAGTGCCCAACCTCACTAATGCTGTTGTTGAATGAGCACAAATCCCACAACCACATTCCAAAGAGGAAATCTTTTTGTGGAAAGACTTATCATAAGAGTGGAGGCTGTTATAACAGCAAGGACGGACCAACTCTGTGTTAATGCCCATGGTTTTGAGGATGGACACATACTGTATGGGTGTGATGGTTAAGTGTCTACATACATATGGCTATATAGTGTAGATTCTCACTATGGGAAGCACCATCCCTTTCTCTCTGATATTTCACACCCAGGTGTAACCAATCACTCATTACCTGCTTGCTCTCCGCCAGTCCTCCTTCCTTCACAGCAGGAGTACCCTTGCTGCTACAAATGAGTCTGGTTTAATAGGTATTAATCATAATATCTGCTGGAGTGGAATTTGAAACAGCAAGAGTAGAAAAGGAATCCGGCCAAATACAGAAAGAGTAATTTGATCACTTAAGCATCTTTTCATTGGTTCTGTTGTGGGCTACAGCAAAGCATAGTAGCTATATATAGCCTCAATGGCTAACTACTTAAACACAAATTAAATAATGCACTAAACAGTGTGAAAATCAGGTTGTTTCTTGCATTTACACTACAAAATTAGAGAACTAATGAACACTGAGCCTCAACACCACTAATATTTCTGCCTGTAACACCATGCTCATAATTCTATTTTTGTGAACAAGTGTAAAATTAAGGAATAAAAATGGCATATTTTAAAACTGACATTAGCTACAACACATGATTATGCAAATGCAAACAGTCGAGCTTTTGTCGGTTTGTTTTTATAAAAACAAAAACACAGCAGAACTGGTACCAGTAAGTGACAACTAAATAGGGAATTTAGGTCTAAATTTGAAACATAACGTTAGCAGTTTAAAGAAATGAAAGCATGTGGACTTTCCCCTCCATGTCTAGTCAGGCAATGCAACCACAGAGAGTTCACAAATATTTTTCATCCTGTTTCATCTCCTTCCACTTACCTATCCTAATAAATATAAATAGACAGATTACAAAACCCACACACACACTTTTTGTCTCCACTGCCCAAACTTAATGTCATGATTTTGTCCCTATACTGAACACTGTACCAGCATTAAATATAATTCAATCAGTCAATGAACTCAACCTGAAATTGCTCCTTCTAAGATGGCAGCACCATTCATGTGCTTGGCTGAGCCCATTATGGCCAAGACATTTACATATTTATGTATTATATCCCAACAAATATTATCCTCTGTAGCATTAAGGGAATCAGAACAATCGATAAAGCAAATTAATTTGGCCTAATTAGTATTAACAACATAACACTTGGTGAAAAGCTTGTCAGCATCAGCCCTTCTGTTGTAAAAATAGCAGCAAATAAATCACACTAAAGCTCACCCCCAAATTGGAATACTCCAGAGCAGGAAAAATTGCACCCCTTCAGGAACTATGCTCTAAACACTATTCCTTATCAGCGTCAAAGGGCATTATGGGTATCCTGTACCCTCCAGTACATTAATTGGACATTAACCCACTGAAGTGCATTTTGGGATTTCATTAGCACACTGCATATTCTCACTATGCTTTCATACAATACAATGGGGCACCAAATGTAAAAAAGCTGAATACTCTTTTCTCTCTGAATTTATTCATTTATTTTTTTTGAACATTTGAGGCCATTCTGATACATTTAGATAGTGGCTCATGTCAAGTAATAGTTTTAAGTTTCAGCTTAAATGCTAAATGTTCAGCTTTAATGAACTTAAATATTTTGTTCATATGCTAGTTGACCTGCCCTCTCGGACTGTGCTTTATGGGAAAACACAGCGCCGACAGAGTTGCCAGGTTTACCCCGTACTGTGCTAGCTTTGGAACAAGGTCGAGGCTGTAAAAAGCTGGTGGCATTTTTTTGGGCTGATTTAAAAACAGTCCACAGCTGCCAAGATCTTGTTGTTAAGCAAGTCACAATTAAATCAAACCTATTTCTACAAGCATATGCTATGGCAATGGGAAAATTTAAATGCAGACAATGTAGACCTATCTACAATGTACAGAACCATTGCTGTTTACTACGAAAGTCCAGAAAGGCCATGAGTTATATTTTTTTCTTGTGACCTTAAGATAACAAAAGTTTTTTTTTTTCTTGAGATCACAATTTTTTCTTATGATATCAGAATGATCAATTGGGCACATAAGCTGTAAAGCAGTGTGTTCGTTTTTATTTTATTCAGAGAGAGCTATCTATAAATATATGAATAAAAGAGCTATCTGTCTGTCTGTCTGTCTGTCTGTCTGTCTGTTTGTTAGTGCTATACAGTTTCCAAATTAGTGTCCATCACGTGAGAAGGCGACTCAGAAATCTGCAACTAGTCTCTCGTGGATAGTTTAGTGATCCTGAACAGATTATCATTTCCATTTATAGATATATTGCAAAGATTGATTCAGGACACTCGTTTGGGACCACAATGTCATCATTACAACCAGTAAATCTTGAAATTAGTCTCCGCTATGAAATTACACTTACAAATTTCATTGAATTTACTTGATTAGATACATAGATAGATGTACTGTATTGAAAGCAGAAGCGCTACCACTGCACCACCCATTACCTCCTGCAGCACTTGCTGATTAAAAGAAAAAATGGACATACTGCTGTACAGCGTACAATTTATTAGGAATACCTGTACACCTACTCATAAAATCATGCAGATACTGGCCAGAAGCTTTGGGTAATGTCCACATCAGAATGGGGAAAAAAATGATCTCAGTGACTTTGACTGTGGCATAATTGTTGGTGAGCGGCAGTTTTGCGGATGGAAATGCCTTGTTGATGAGAGAATAGCCAAACTGGTTCAAGTTGACAGAAAGGCTACAGTAACTCAGATAAAGACTGTACAATTGTGGTGAGCAGAAAAGCATCTCAGAATGCACATCGCATTGAACCTTGAGGCAGATGGGTTACAACAGCAGACAACCACATCGGGTTCCACATCCGTCAGCCAAGAACAGAAACCAAAAATGGACAGTTGAAGACTGGAAAAATGTAGCCTGGACTGACGAATCTTGATTTCTGCTGAGAGACACAGATGGTAGGGTCAGTTTTTGGCTCCAACTGCATGAATCCACGGATCCAAAATGCCTTGTGTCAACAGTCCAGGCTGGTGGAGGTGGTGTAATGGTGTGGGGGGATAATTCACCATGTCACAAAGCAAAAGTCATTTCGAACTGGTTTCACATGACAATGAGTTCAGTGTTTTGAGAGCAAAGGAAGGCTCTACCCAGTATTAGTATAGAGTTCTTAATAAAGTGCCAACGAGTGTATATGCCTAATCATGCCTTTTAACATCATGAGTAAAATAAATTGTGATCTCGAGAAATTTTCGCTTTGCCATAGCATATGCTTGTAGAAATTGGTTTGATTTAATCCCGATTATTTGCTTTAAAACAAGATCTTGGCGGCCGTGGACTATTTTGTAAATCAAACCAAAAATGCTGCCAGCTTTTGTACAGTCTCAACCTTATTCCAAAACTAGCACAGTATGGTGTAAACTCTGCAACCCTACTGGTACTGTGTTTTCCCATGACACACCCTCTGAGAGGGCGTGAGGGGGTCTGAAGGGGTCCGTTAGCATATGAATGAAACATTTAAGTTCTACAATTACGTTTACATTTAAGATTTACACTGAAACTTAACTATTTGACATAAGTCACTATCTAAATGTATCAGAATGGCCTCAGAAAGTAACATTTGGCGCCGCATACAATACATGGCAAGAAATGGCTAAATTCTAAAAATAGCATACTCAATACTGTGTAGAGCACTGTTTCATGTGTACTGTGGGACAGCGGAACGCAAGTCGTTAGGAACAAGAGTTGCTCTTGTAAAAAATAAATAAATAAATAATTTTTAAAAATCTTAGGCATCTGTGTACATCACTATTTACTTACAAAGTTTTAGTGAGATTTTAAATTAAGATGTGTTGAGACGCTGGGAAACACCCCTTCAATCAGGTGTATGTATATAGGTTTACTACTTGTTTTTCTGTTCTTACAAAACACTTCCGCCCTGTACTTCCTGTTGTCTGTTTTTTATGCCACAAGGGGATTTCAGCCAAAAGGCTGCAGCAAGAGATCCCGGAACACCAGACCACCAATGAGTAGTTATTTATATATATAGATACAGCGCTGTGCAAAGGTCTTAGGCGCATGCAAAGAAATGCTGTAGAGCAGAGATGCCTTCATAAATAATGAAACTAAATGTTTCTACATTAAAAAAAAATACTATAAAGAGCAGTAAATAGTAATAAATGAAACAAAGTTGCTATTTGGTGTGACGATCCTTCGCTTTTTTTTTTTTTTTTTAACTGAGCATCTTGCAGAAGCAGCCGCAGTTCTTCTGGAGACTTTGACCTTCGCACTTGCTTCTTATTTCTGCAGTGAAACCCAGCAGCCTTCATTATGTGTTTTTGTCTGAAAAGTGTCTCTTATGTAATATGCTGCTTTCCTTACTGACATATAAACATTTTTCTGTAACATTAAATTTTTGCTGGAAAACTAATGTTTGGAAATCTAAAAAGTTTTTGTACTGAATCAATAATGTAGAAGTCATAAAATAAAAATCTAATCTGAAGTTTGTACTAAAAAAATAGGTTGCCTAAGACTTTTGCACAGTATTGTACACTGTGTGTGTGTGTGTGTGTATATATATATATATATATATATATATATATATATATATATATATATATATATATATATATATATATATATATGTATATATGTGTGTGTGTGTATATGTATATGTATATATGTATATGTATATGTATATATATCTATCTGTCTTAAGCCTACTACGTATTTTATTAAATCATGATCTAATTTCGGTGTATGTGCTTACGCATTTGCACACACAGGAAGTGGTTTAGTAGGTTTAGATTCTGTCATGATTAAAAATCCTTGCAGATATAGGGCAAAGAGCTTCAGTTAATGTTACAATTAAACATCAGAATGAGAAAAAAAACTGTGATCTCAGTGGCTTCCATCATGGCTTGGTTGTTGGTATCAGATGGGCTGGTTTGAGTATTTCGGAGACTGCTGATCTCCTGGGATTTTTACACGCACAACAGGTCAAAACTTGAGGCAGCTGGGCTGCAAAAGCAGAAAACCATAGCGAGTTTCACTGCCTTCAGCCAAGATCAGGAAGCTGAGACTATAGTAGGCACAGGCTCACTGAAAATGAACAGCTGAAGATTGGAAAAAAAAACTTTGCCTATATTAGTATTGTGAGTAGATATGTGTATGGGTTTTACACCAAAATCGTGAAAAGCTTAAAAAAAAGTTGTATTTGTGTTTATCGTTTTGGGTGTCAAGACTTTATATATATTTAATATATTAAACCCACAGGATTGTCAGATAGAATCTTATAATTCTATGGTCTCGATATAACACTTTCTTTGTTTAACACAAGCCATTTAGAGCTCGTTTTGGTGTACTGTACATATAGGTGAATGATAGTTATAAACACCAGTTATATTTTAGGCAAAAATAACAAAAGTCATGCTTATTAAACATTCCCACATAGTCTGTGCAGAGGAACAAACATGGAAAGCATTCCCCCAGCATTTGAGATTCTATACCAGATCTCCCAGCTGAACCATGGAAAAAAAACAAATAAAGATCATTTATAATGCATTGTCTGCTCTAATTGTTCACAATGTTGAATAATCAGTAGCATATTTCTTTCTTTTTTTTTTTTCTTCTTGTTTTTGCTTGTCAGTCTCATTCCTGAATGCTTTCACATCATATAGTTGGCATGTACACAGTACACACAGAATTGAAAGTAGCTTTATCTGCATGTCTGACCCAACATTTGTTGAACTGAGAAGCATTTTCTCAACTCGGGAACTACCATTAACTTTCATTTCCTGTAACTGTCAGTAGTTTTGACTGCTCACGCTATTATATATCAGTCCTGCAGGTGATTCCTTTTAAAGCTGGGAAGTTTTGGTAATCACAGATAAGTCTGATTCCACTTTTTTTTTTTTTTTAATAGAAAATTCCCCTGACTGACTATTCTGAATATGACTGAATATTGTCTTGTCTCTGATTATTATTTATAGGACCGAAATAAATGCATGGTCTTACGGTAAATCAAATTCTAAAAGTACTAACAGTTTGACTGTCCGCACTCTTACACTGTAGACTTTGCATTTCTGACACTGCAACTTGTCAGTGCGTTGTAAACAATGAGTACCCTCTGTGTTATGATGGGGTATATTGCCCTCTTGAGGCATTTCACTCAAGTTACACTGTGTCTACAGGTTCATCAGGAGAGTAATCATCTCACTAGCCGCCTTGAGCTGAATAATTTGAGATTTTTTTTTTTTAGACATACGGTACTGTGCAAAAGTGTTAGGCACTCTGTTTTTTTTAGTACAAACTTTGTTATAGATTTTTATTTTATGACTTCTACAATATTGATTCAGTACAAAGTTTTTTTTTTAGATTTCCAGACATTAGTTTTTCAGCACAAAATTAAATGTTACAGAAAAATGTTTGTATGTCAGTAAAGAAAGCAGCATGTTACATAAGAGACACTTTTCAGACAAAAAAAACATAATGAAGGCTGCTGGGTTTCGCTGCAGAAATAAGAAGCAAGTGCGAAGGTCAAAGTCTCCAGAAGAGCTGCGGCTGCTTCTGCAAGATGCTCAGTAACACTTACAGCTCATTTCCTTATAAAACTGCACTAATTGCACCTGAGACTGCAAATTTTTTTAAGACTACTAATTTTTTTTTTCAGTAAAAGTGATGGATCATCACACCAAATATTGACTTTGTTTCATTTATTACTACTGCTCTTTATAGTATTTTTTTTATGTAGTTTAATTATTTTTGAAGGCATCTTTGCTCTACAGCATGTCTTTGCATGTGCCTAAGACTTTTGCACAGCGCTGTATGCCAGAAAAGAGCTTCACCTGCCTCATAGGTTTTTCACGCTTTTCCAAAGATGCAAATAAAGTTCTCTTCTATGACATTCCTAATTGCTACAAAGCAAAGCAAAATTTTCTGTTTGGTTTAATGCTACTAATTGCTTTCATATTGTTTGACATGCTATAGATTTGTACATTCATCATTCGTCTTTAGTAGCCACTTTATTCTGGACCCTGGAGCTGATGTGGCAAGCTCCGGCGCATTCACTTCTGAATCACTCAAAACTATTGCAGATGTCTGGCAGAAGGTGGCACTCTTAGTTTACACAGTGGCTTTCTCTGAGGCGTACTATTTTAAAGTACTTTTGTTCAAAATGTCTGTGTTAAACAATTTAATGAAACTTGTTGTTCAGAGGAATTATAGAAAACGAACTAATTACAAAGGGCAGACCAGGTTGACAAGTATGAAATATTAACATACTCAAAAAGAACAGTAAATTGTACTGCACTGAGTCGTTAGCTATGATATGACATACTTGAAAATTTCAGACAAGGCACCGTGTTTTGTTCTGGTCTGGTATGAATCATTTGATGATGGTCCTACATCCATTATCATCCTCCTGCTTTTGAAGTTAGTCCACACGTGTCTTTCAGTCACCCATTATCATGCTGCTCCTCTCCCTCTGATAGACTCTGCTGCCCATGTTGATTTTATCAACGTCACGGGAATATTCATCTGGTGATGTCCTAACCATACTGGATAACGACATGCTCACTTGCCTCTTAAGCAGCTTCAGCACCTTCTTCTTATAGCCCTTACAGGCGAAGAAGTAGATGAAGGGGTCCAGGCAGGAGTTGAGGTTCATGAAACTGACAGTGATATGCAGGGAGATCTGAAAGGCATGCAACTGACCACAGTCTGGCTGGTAGTGCAGTTTTCGGATCATGTACTGCAGCAGGTCTATGTGATAGGGGCTGTAGCAAACGACAAACACCAGAATGACGCAACAGATCACGCCGATGGCCTTGCGGCTGAGGCCTGACTTCTCGGTCAACTGGTTTGTCTTGGCTAGCTCACGAAGTTTGGAGCAAAGAGCTGAGTAGCAGACCAATATGGTTACCAGAGGAACGCCATAGCCCAGGAACACGGCGCCGATCAGCATAAAGGGCAATCCATCAACCTGCTCGAAGTTGGGGTACTCCATGCATGTGATGTAGCCGTCGTGCTCCTCATGGGTCATTGGCATGGAGAGGAGTGGCAGTGTTTGGGCCAGCACCAGCATCCACACGCCTATGCAGATGTATCGTACATTGTGAACTTTACGGAAGCAGCTGAAGCGCAGTGGGAGCACCACGGCAATGAAGCGGTCCACGCTCAAGCAGGTCATGAAGTTCACTCCAGCATACATATTTATGTAGAACAGCAGAGCTGTGGCCTTACACAGGCCCTCTCCCATTGGCCAGTGGAATCCCAACGCATAGTAGGCCACTCGCAGAGGGAGGGCAAGTGCGAAAAGGATGTCGGACGCCACCAGGTTGGCAGAGTACACCGTGGTGGAGTTGATCTTCTTCATATTAGGCCAGATGACATGCAGAGCCAAAACATTACCCGACAATCCCACAACGAAGATGAAAGCGTAAACCACAGGCAAGAGAATATGCGCCCACCCACGATGATCATATAAGTTGGTACAGTTGCCAGCAATGGAGACAGCCATACTGCTGCTGTTTGGAGTTGCCATCATAGCCATAAAGTCCGTTTGTGGAAACAGATCTGTGGAAGAAAATAAAACATTTTGCAACGTTCACAATCTCAACCTCAACTTTCACACATGGGAAAGGGAAGTTGAATTTGGATGGCATTTATTTATTTTTTTCATAGTAGGTGAAGTTGAAGGAAGTCTACAACACAATAGCAGTTCCGCATCACTCATCTCTGATTCATGCAATGAGTGGTGGTCAGAATACAACCAAGTGCACTCCGGTATACAAGAGGTTAAATGAAATGTGTTTCCTGTCTGCTTGCGTGATTAGCGAAATCTGCTCCAACTGTAAGATCTTTTGTTAAACAACAGTTGCTGCCAAACAAGAAAATCCATGAGGCAGAATGGTATTTGCATTTGAGTAATGACTATAATACTTCCATAATATATACTGTATCTGTATACATGTAGAGGCAAGATCTGGATATTGCCCTACATTCTGTGTAACAGCTGTGCCAATTACCACAGTCAGAGATGCATTGTACAGATGTAAAATCTGTCACTATAGCCACACTCTACTCCAGGGACTGTATTTGATTGAGTAGCAATTTCAGTGTATATAAGCAGGTGATACATACAGATTCATACAGATTCGTTTCGGATTTTGTCCTAACCACATTGTTAGAATGCTGGATCAGCAAAATATTAAAAAGAAAATGTATCATAAGTTAGTAGAAGTTAAACAAAATTTGCCTTTCATTAATTATGCTGTGGAAAGTTAATTTCTTGTTATCCTGTTACAATGCTGCTTTTTATATAATAATAATAATAATAATAATAATAATAATAATAATAATAATAGGATAAAACATTAATAACACTAATATTTCTGTAAGAAGAGTACTCACCAAAACTTTGTGCCCTGACAAATGGTCAGCGTGTGCGTGTTATTTCTGTCGGCATTGCACTGATGGGTGTTGTCTTGGCTGGCTCTGCCTGGACCACGTTTCTACAGAGCAAATGATCAGTGAAAAAGAGAACTCTCTTTCCAGGGTGGTGCTGTTACTATGGTGACTGACATAATTTCCTGTTTGTAGGCCTGCCCAATTTTTTTTTTTTTTTAAGTTATCATTTTTCCACAACAAGTATATGTGTGATATTTGTAATCTGTGCAGTTTTTTAAAGCTAAATCTCTCTTTCTCTCTCTCTCTCTCTCTCTCTCTCTCTCTCTCTCTCTCTCTCTGTGTGTGTGTGTGTGTGTGTGTGCAAATAGAAAAGTATGTTTTTTTGTTGTGTTTAAATGATCTTATCACCAATTAGTCTAAACTGTTTATAAAGCATTACTAGTGTCTTGGCATATGAAAAACAAACAGAAATAATGTAGTGTGTGAGACATTTTGGATGAAGAAGAAATGGCGCCAAGAAACAGTGATACTCATGCGATTATGACTCATGAGTCACTTATAGGCAGCTCGAGTGAGAAGGAGTAATTGACCATGGTGTAAACTATGTGTGCTGTTAAGCACATCTGGACTTATGTAGTATGGGAAACTACTTAGGCAGCAATATAAAGCATTGTAAACGTAGATTATAATGTAAAGATTATAATGTAAAGATTGAATGGAAAAAAAGCTACCTGATCTATTAAGATGGTTATACATAGCTTTGTCTATACCCTGTTATGACTTGTACCTTTGACTAAAATGGCAAAGTGAACCGGACATCACATTTACCTAATTAAAAAAAAAAGAAATGTATGTCTGCAGTAGTTTCTGCACTGATGTAATATTACAGTACCAGTCTGCTTACATAGCCTTCCAGTGTTCAGCACTGCTGATAAGAAAACGAGGTTATTGTGCCAAGTTAGTTTCCCCGCATATAACTATTGAACTTCAAGTGTATTTAGGTTTAAGCCCATCACCTCTGACCTGAAACCTATGACTGAAATGGAAAGAGCCAGCTGTGAAATTCTAGCTAACTAGCTAACTGTCCTACAGGCGAAACCTGTCGATTTGCTCTCTCAACCACATCAAATGGCATCTTGTGCTATGTATGCCATCCTGTTTTGAAAGAAAAAAAAAAGAAAGAATAAGGTTCATGAAAAAATGTTTTAGCACATCTTTGTGCGGTTTTATGCTAAATATTTATTTATTTATTTATTTATGTGTTTGTTTATTTATTTATTAAATCTGACTCCAACCTCAGTTGCCGGTGAACTAATAATCTGTGCAGAACCACCTTAATCACAATACTCAGGACGAGCTCTGAATGTCAGGGAACGTTTACTTTATGATGAACTTTTATATATTATAGTTTATGGTGACCGTCTTTAAACAAGTCATAGACACTGTGTTCAGGTTTCTATGTTGTGTTTGTAAGTTTGAGTTTTGTTTACTCTTGTCTTCACGTGCTTGAATGAGTTTGTGAATTGTCTTTTTAATTTTAAGAATGTAATGTAGTACTGGAGGGCTTACAACCTCATTTCACTGTGCAGTATCCAGAATCATGATGAAGTTGACTTTGACTTTGATGAATGAGTCAATTACACCAAATATAAAGTAAATATATATATATTATATATATAATTAGAGAGAGAGTATATATGTAATATTGCAACATTGGCCAGGGGGCAGATAGGTTGAACCAAAAAGGCACTTGCAACACTACAAGTGTTCATTTAAAGAAAAGTTTGAAATCTATGAATTTTTATGAGATGTTAAACATGATTAAAAATTGCTTTAAGAATGACAAAGAAAGTTATTCAGCATAATTTAATGAATACGAACATTTACAGGACACATACAGGAAGAATATCTCAAACTACAAACTGATCTACTAGAGTAGACAACCACCTTTGATTGTTAAATTTGCCTCAATTCTATATTAAAGCCTAACTATTAAAGCTAAGACTAAGCATGCTTAGTTTTTGTAGATCTACCTTAAGAAGTACTTGAGGCATGCTGTTTTTTCCCCCCTACCACTTCCCAGCAGATCTCTTTTACTCCTTATTTGTTTCCGGTTTCTACAGTCTGGCTTCTCGATCATGTAATCATTGAGAATATTAATGTGAGTCACATCCTGTGCACTACATGCTACTTTTGGGTGGGATTTAGGATGAACAGCAGGTATAGTATGCCATTATCAGCACAGGCATATGGCGAGGTCTGTATCATAGTGATTAATCCAACACGGGAAACGTTGAAATGAGAGCACCACTGGCGCCATTTCATTTGTAACATCAAGTGGTAAGAAAAGGGCCCTTTAACTGGTCATTATTGACACTCTAGAGATCCTTAGCACGGCCATTAGTCTAAATAAAAAATGGCCACAGCAACCTGTAATCATAAAATTATGAAGCATATGAAATTTTGTGATCGTAAATAAATGAAAAACATCCAAATTCATGCTGCAGCAATTAAGTGTTCTGGTACATATTTCAAGTTTTTATTGCTACTAGAGGAAACATCTCATAGTTTGTGCGTTTGTGTGTCTGTGTTTGTAAATGAGCATAATAGTTGGCGTAGTCCTGATTCAGGAAAGTAGTTACAGGAAGCTGGCTTCGTTACATGCTGGGAAATGAAGTAAAATTCTTTTGTTTCTATAATAGTCTTTTATACAATGGATATTTTATTGGTTAAATGCCAAGATGTAGATGTAGATGTTTTTTTTTTTTTAAAGCTAAGAATTCACCTCAACATGTTTGATCAGAAGGATATTTGGTCCCTGTTCAAAAGGTGCTTTTCGTTAGGTCTAATCCCTATGTGATGTGGCTTTCCAGTCCATACACATTCATATCGAGACACCTTCAAAGGGCTGCATCTGAGCATGACTTCTATGGTGAACGTCAATGAATGTCTGTGTGTGTGTGTGTGTGTGTGTGTGTGTGTGTGTGTGTGTGTCTTTCTATCCTTGTAAAGACTTTAATTATTTGCATAATTATTAATGCAGCTAATAATAATTAAAAAAAAAAAAAAAGTATATTTGTAGAGCACTATTCAAACATTATGCATAAAGTGCTTTCCAAAGGCAGAACAAAGCAAAAAGGCTAACAAAAAAAAAAAAAGAGCAAAAAGGCAAAGTGGATAAAATAATTAAGCACACACAGGATGATCATCTAAAATTAATTAAACAAGAAATAAACTAAATTTATTTATTCAATATACAGATTAATAAGGAAAAGTTAATAATGATAAGAAAACTAAAAATAACAAAATAAGCATAATAACAAAATAATAATAATAATAATAATAATAATAATAAATAAATAAGACTTGCTAAAAAGCAATAATAATACTATGCCTGCACTTAAATCTAACCCTATCCTTAACCTCACTTACCAAAAGGAAACCTTCTTTCTCTTTCAGGGTTTTTTCTTAGAGAGGGGAAAGAAAAAAAAAAAAAAAGTTTCCCACAAGATAAAAAAAAAAAAAGTCAGATATTCCTTGGTACCCACTAAGATATAATGAATATATCTGCATGTTATGATATAGGATATATGCACATTCATATCGAAACACCTTCAAAGGGCTGCATCTGGGCATAATTTCTCTGATGAAAATCGTCGAACGTGTATACGTGTGTGTGTGTGTGTGTGTGTGTGTGTGTGAGTGAGTATGTCTGTTCAGTGTACTCCAAGTGGTTTTAACAGCTTTCTGCAAGATTTTCAAGATGTGTGAATGCATTGTTTTACATCCCCTTGCAAGATGTTCTGATAGCGTCACCATGGCAAGCGAACTGGTGCTAAACACGTATAGCAACCGATCAGTCACCGATATTTATGTGTTTTCCAGTCATCTAAGCCACATTATTTTATCGTATCTTACGTTAGAGCTTATCATCTTACGTGTTGAAAAATGAGACAGCAAATGCTTTTTGGGCCCTGCAGACCCAGCCATGATGTTTGGGGAACTAATTTTTTTTTTTCTTTTTTCTTTTTTTAACTCACTCCCACATGGTGCTGACACGTGAGTCTTTTATCTTCCACTCTGATTATAATAGTAAAGAGCATAATGGAAAAAAAACATAAATGGTGACGCTTTAAAGGGACGACTCAAGGAAAAAATTACAGAAACTTTCCACTTGACAGAAATTTTTAATATTTCAAACATGATCAACCAACCAAAATCTTATTTGTTTCCAAAGTTCGCTTCTTTAGCTTTGCCCCAGCAGACCAGTAGTTGATGTACAGATGACATAGCAAACAAACACAATAAGATGGACATATATGTGTATCATATCATATCATATCATGTATTACTCAGACTTATGCTGAAGCCCTTTTCTTTGACCTTAACTTTCAAAACACCAGGCATTTACAGAACATTTTTTGAGTTAATGTCTTTTTTGTTTGTTTGTTTGTTTGTTTGTTTTTAGAATAAAACAGTAATAGTACTAGTTTTAAGTGGTTTATTAGTAGAAATCAGTGTTTTTTAGTAGAAATAGCACAACAGGAACACACTGTTCTTCAATAGGATGTTGCAATGCAGTGAAAGTGAAGTTATCTGATGTCAAGTGAAATCATTTCTAAGAATCATAACCAAGTGATAAAAGGTACAGGGTGGAATCAAGGTCCTGTGACACAAGGATGTTGTTAAGAAAAGGATATCCTGTCCTGTGCAGCTGTTCATGCTCAAGGACCTGAAAGATTTACATTTTGTTTCTAATTTAGGTGCAGATCAGAGTTGTGCTTTTTTTTTTTTTTTTTTTTTCTTGAGTCATCCACTGGGTTGTGTTGAACACACCACTCTCTACTAAAAGTGGAATATGTATTAGAGTTAGTTGAATTACATTTACTCCACTTTGACATTTCTGCAGGTTTGACAGAAAAAAAAAAGTTTTTGCCTTTGCAGCTACTAGTGGCAACACCTTAGCAGGAAGCAAATGTTTGCAGCTGTTTCTGCTGACTTCTTCATAAACATTAGACATTTGACAAATGCCATAACCTAGGCTGATATCCAGACTCCAGGATCAGTATATATTCTATATTCTTATATACTGGTTCCTAGCATTAAATATCCAGTTATCACTATTAACAAACAACTAGTTAGCTTTTCTTTTTTTTAAAAAAAAAAAAGATTTTAGAGCAAGTATAAATACAATTAGAAGCCAAAATTCTATTGGCTTTCAGAATCATTTTTAAGGAGCTTATTCTATTGATCAAATATTTACAAATGTTTATCAGACCTGTTTCTTTAAATGATGAAAAATGATTGCTTTAATGCATAAAGCCAGCCACAGGACCCCAGACTGACACTAGCTGAATGTTCATTGGACACAGTAGCACTCTCTAGTGGCAGTGAACAACTCTGTCTCAACACAGGTAAAAAGTAAACCACCTTCAGCAAGAAATCCAGGGTAAGCTCACACCACCTATCCAGTGAATCCTGCTTTGTGAGACAGGCATCAAGGCTGTTTCTTGCTCCAAAAAAACCGGGGTTGACCAAACTTAAACACAAAGGATCAGTGTGCCTGCAGCTTGTCATTCCAGCCAAGCACGAGCCACAGCTGATACAACTCGTCAGTTATTTAAAGACCAAGACCAACTGATTAAACAACTGGAATCAGCTGTGCTTATAGAATGAACACTTACAGCCACACTGGAGCCTTGCAGATAACATTTGACGCACCTGTTCTGAAGGGCCCCTTGAGTATGCGTTCCTGACAGTAGTAGAGGGCCCTCTGGTGGCCTGAAAGAGTCAGTGAATATAAACTGAAAACCTGAGGTGGGAAGCAAAAAACTACCTGTAGTCTCCTTACAGTACTTGAATACATGGTTTACTCTAATGGTAGTTTTTTTTTGCTTGTTTGTTTG
>CM040979.1:9325375-9364757 GCA_022985145.1 Pangasius djambal | reverse complement strand
ACAACATTCAACATCACCCCTTCAATCTCTAACTTCAGACTCATCACCCTGTCTGACACTCTCTTCACCTCCAGAACATTCCTCCCAAACTCCTCCTTCAGGACCACACCTACCCCATTTCTCTTACTATCCACACCATAATAAAACAGCTTGAATCCTGCTCCTATACTACGAGCCTTGCTACCCTTCCACCTGGTCTTCTGTACACACAGTATATCCACCTTCCTTCTCTCCATCATATCAGCCAGCTCTCTACCTTTCCCTGTCATAGTACCAACATTCAGAGTTCCTATTCTCAGTCCTACCCTCTTACCTTTCCTCTTCTCTCTCTGTCTACGCACTCTCCTCCCTCCTCTACTTCTTTGACCAACAGTAGCCCAATTTCCACCGGCGCCCTGTAGGTCACCGGCGCCGATGGCGGTCGTTGTTAACCTGGGCCTCGACCGATCCGGTATGAAATTCAGAGTACTGACGATTCGATTAAATTTGCCAATAAATAAATTTCAGGTTTAGGCCACACCCTATCTGGATTTATATCCAAATACAGATGCAGCTATTTGGAACAATAAAACAGATAGTGTAAAGCAAAGTCACTATCTGTTTTATTGTTCCAAATAGTTGTATCTGTATTTGGATATAAATCCAGATAAGGTGTGGCCTAAACCTGAAATTTATTTATTTATTTATTTATTTATTTATTTAGATGAAACCTATCACTATGCTTCTGGAAACGCTAGCAACACTGGAGAAAAAAACAAAGGTAGAGATGCCAGCACTGTCAGCATGGCCTGTGGGTTCTGGACCTGATATTTCCTGCTCATACAGTTAATATTTTTGCTTGTACCTGCCCATGATATGAAGAGTTTGGTTCCAAAACGCTATAAATCCATTTTGATTAATTTGAGTAAAAACATGTGTTTTCTTTACCAAGAAAGTGGCAAGATGAAAACCACTATTTTCTGTTTCAAACTTTCACATAGCATCTTTAGGTTATAATAACATTAAAAATTCAAATCCAGATTTCGATTTTCAAAGATTTATTCTAAAAACTGATTATTTTTTTCCCCAAAATGCAATAAATCCATGACACTTTTTTTTTTTTCTCAAAATGCAATAAATCCATTGAATCAATATAAAAGTTATTTTCATATTGAAACTGTTGAAAATACACAACAAAGTAAGTTGATCCACATATGACAGCCTCTGAACTTGGTCAATACTAATCTTATATGCAGGCACTGAACTAAAATACATTCAGTCATCGCTCCCAAAATGAATTCAACCGGTCATCTTGTTAATGCTATACATTAATTACAACAATAAAAGAAAATTTCATCATGAACAAGAACATGAACAATATCACATTAGACCACAGAAATTCCAAACTGACATTTCCCTTACATTCAACTTCCAAAAGTGCATTCATCTCTGCCGTGCTACATTCATTTAGCGGACTAGTGCTATACGCTGTATTAACAAAAACATTAATGGCATTAATAAAAACACTTTGTCATATTAAGAACACTGTAAAGAAGAAAGATTCACATACTATAGTATCAATTTTATATCACTTGTAGGCCTAAAAGATATTTTTAAAAGATTTTATTCAACCCATAGCCCTGTTGAGCAAGGTCACCACGAGACATTCTTCCTCCTTCCGAGTGCCTCATCTTCTTAATCTCTTCACGTAAATGATTTGATTTCGATGGCTTACGTTTCTTCCCCACCGCACAAAACCACCGCAGGTTCATCAATGCCGTCAAAATTTTTCATTTATTTGTTTGTTTGTTGATCGCAAAGTAGATGAGGAAAACTAGGATGCCGGCTGTATTCAAAGCGCCGCCATTACTGTTTACAGTGCGTGGAATGGTGCGCTGTGATTGGTTGAGCGGATGGATCGCGTTCTGCAGAGAAGGGAGACTGGCGTTTGTCGCGGTTTGGAAAGAAAGGGAGAAAACATGATAGAATAACACAGCGGATATCGCATTTTGCGTAAAATTAAAAACTGACTTTTCAATACCGATCAGATACAATACTGATTTTGGCGTTTATCGCGTTAAAAATGGTGTTTATCGCGTTTTGGAACCAAACTCTTCATATATTCTAATGAATTTAGATGGCTCTACTTCCCACAATATTAACAAATAAATAGCCTAATTTAAACCATTGTGAAAAATAAAAACCTCCCCCCTTGTGTGAGGGTTTTTTTTGTTTTGTTTTGTTTTGTTTTTTGTGTGTTTTGTGGGAACACAAAAAAATCTGTTATCTGTTCATTCTTCATATTATATTCAGATATGATTATGTCTAGTACATCCCACAGAACCAAGAGAACTGTAACTGGTAAATGAAATTGGTGGTAGCATGGGGCATGGGCAGGTTTAGCAGCTCCTTCCAAATGCGCATTGTTAAATTGTGATTTAAATTGTAAAGCCTGTGTCTTTAGCTTCAAGAAATAACGTTGAATATTCCAAATGGCCATTACTTTCTCCACCTACAAATTTTCACAGTGAAGTGCGCAGCCTTTGAAGAGAGCAGGCCGTAGTCATAATCACGTCAGATTGGACAGAAGCCATAGGGTGCTTCACAGTACTCTAATACTCTAATATAATTAATGTTCTCTTGTTTCTTCAGTCCAGTGTTCTTCAGGCCTTTAACTGTAAATCACTTAAAATTTCTCTGTCTCAAAGAATGGATCAGTTCTGTAAATGGACTATACATTTTCATTCATCCATCTAACCACTTTTCACCTACAAAAAAAGCAAATCTGGTCTCAAAATTACTAAAATATACTTGAATTTTTTATTACGAGATGCCCATATGAGAAGTTAAGTGATAATAAAGAAGAATTGTATATAGGCTAAAACATCAACATTTAATTAGGTAACATAGGTAACATATGTTAATTCACACCATGCCATTATGGCCACCTAAAGTAGCGTTTAGGTGAGCAAGGATGAAGAGTCTGCCAAGAGTTTACTACAAATACTACAAGGATTACAGCAGGGTCTGACAAGAAGTATATAATAATCCATCAAAGAGCTTTTAGGTTTACTCTGAGTAGGAGGATTTGATCAATTCAGTACACTGATTCACTATGCTCTGGATTTTGAGACAGAGCAGATGAATAAATAAGATAGCATACTATTAGTTGTATCAGATGTAACATGCTGTAAGGATTTGGATCTAAATGTGCTGAGCTGCCCTATGTCTTTCAAATATCCTATTTTTATATGATCTTTTCTATAGGAGAACAAACTTGTAAAAACTTGTATGCTGAAAGACTGTTATAGATAAGAATATGTGGACCGTTTACATAATGTAAGAGATACTCAGGACCGTTCCACTCCAAACCAGATGATTTCTCACTCCCCGGAGTTCAAGTGTAACTGCTACCAATCACATACTATTCCAGGTCACTTCCTGGCCATTCTCTATATAAATTGCTGATGGACATTCTTTAATTACCTTTTCTTGTGTGTAAGTTAACTTAACATCTTAACATCGCCTGTTTTTGTGTATGACCCTTAGTCTCTGACTTTGTCCCTTTGGCCATGATTACCGTTTTGGATGCTTTCGGATTTTTGATTGTATTTTGACTAAGATATTTGGATTATGAACTTTGATCTTTAAAAAAAAAAAAAAAAACTTCTGCAAATGGATCCTCACACTATTCTACTCTCTACTCTCCATTGTTACACATAACCTTTAAATAAATTGCCATTGTGTTCCAGTGTGTTCCAGTGACATTTAAGCGTTGATTTTATATAATAGCACATATGATTTTTTTGTTAAAAAAAGATAAAAATTGTGACAGAGGAGAAAAGAGCATTCAATAATATGTTGTTCCTGACCTGCTGTGAGTCATCTTGACAATCATGTAACAGTAATGCACACTCAGTTCTGTGTCAGGGGTGTCAAATCTGAAACTGTGTGACTTTTGTTCACGTAAGTCATACACCAACTAAGATACATAATAGCTACATACTACCTTAGGTATTAAAGACGTCTAACTACAGGGTGACATGAAGCCAGTCATGGAGTGAGGAGCAATTAGGAGCAATTATGGTTTATTTTAAGTTTGTATACCTGTATTACATAACATTCAAATAATCTTAGTTAAAGGTGCATTTATTGTTGTGTAATGTAAAATGAAAAACTTGTATTAATAGCTAATATCATGTTTAAACATAGATTTGAACATAGTTTGTTCACCTCATGTATTTTCTCTATATTTTTATGCAATTGATGTGTTCTGTGTTCAGGTTACAGAATATCAGTTAAGTGAGTAAGTAAGTAAGTAGATCTTTATTGTCATCACAGCCATATATAATGTGCAGTACACAGTACACATTTCTCCTGGACTCAAGGTGCAAAAATACATGCATGACATACAGAGTGCTGAAATGACATAAATGTAGTGCAGTAGGAATAGGAAGCATGCAGGAAGGGACAATGGGAAACAGTGGGGTAAGTACACATGGGGCAGGAGAGTATAAATACTCCAATCACCAAAAAAAAAAAAAAACATTTAATCTAACAAAGACATTACAGTAAGCATAACAAGGTCCATTGCTGCAACCCGAAATGAAACAAGGTATAACGTGGCAGTGCAGTAATGGTTGTGAACCTGACACGAATGAAGTTTAAAAAGTGACAGTGCAGTACTGTGATTGTGAAAAGCATGCTCAACTGGGTTGAGGTCAGGTGACTGACTCAGCCATTTAAGAACATTCCATTTCCAAGCTCTTGGTTTGCTTTCACGGTACATTTTGGGTCATCTGTACTATGAAGAGATGGCCTATCAATTTTGCAGCATTTTACTGAATCTGAGCAGAAGGTATAGCTCTATACACCTCAGAATTCATCCTGCTACTTCTATCAGCAGTCACATCATCAATAAACTCCAGTGTCCCAGTTCCATTGGCAGCCATACATACCCATGCCATAACACTGCCTCCACATGTATGACAGACGATGTGGTATGCTTTCGATCATGAGCTTTCCTGATGCTGATGCATTCCTTCTTCATACTTTTCTCTTTTCATCATTCTGGTACAAATTAATCTTGCATCAGAACTGGTCAGGCTTTTTTTTAGAGGTTTTTTTTTTAGCAAAGTCTAATCTGGCCTTTCTGTTCTTGAGTGCTATCAGTGGTGTGCATCTTGAGGTAAACTGTCCCTATTTATTCTCCTCAAGGCGTCTCTTGATTGTAGACCTGATTGTAGGCAATGATATGCCTACTTCTTTGAGAGTGTCCTTGACTTGGCTAGATGTTGTGAAGGGGTTTTTTCTTCACCAAGGAAAGAATTCGGTGATTATCCACTTTAGTTGTCTTCCGTGGTCTTCCAGGCCTTTTGGTGTTGCTGAGCTCGCCAGTGCATTCCTTCTTTAAGAGAATGTACCAGATTGTTGATTTGGCCACTTGTAAAACTTTTTGCTATCTCTCTGATAGGTCTGTTTTGTTTTTTCAGCCTAATGATGGCCTCCTTCACTTGCATCAACAATCTCTTTGGACCGCATATTGAGAGTTCCCATGAACAGCTGCCAAATGCAAATTCAATGCTTGGAATCAATTCCAGACCTTTTATCTCCTTAAAATATTCCTCCATGAAATTAGGAGAAAACAGGCCACATCTTGCCATTAAACTGCTTATCAGTCAATTGTCCAATTACTTTTGAGCCTGTGAAAATGGATGTGCTATGTCAAAATGGCTGTAATTCCTAAAGGTTTAATGCAATATTTTTGTTAAACCCCTAGAATTTTTGTTAAACCCCTTGAATTAAAGTCTACACTTCAATCACATCTTGATTGCTTCATTTCAAATCTATTGTGGTGGTGTACAGAGGCAAAATTACGAAAATTGTGTTCCAAATACGTATGGAAAATACAATTACGTATTTACTGGTAACCACTGTACAGGCCAACTGAATATTTGGGAGCTGATCCTATGAAGAATATTTAGGACATTCATGCCACTTTCTCAGTACTTAATACCTAGCAAACTTTAAGTTTGCTAGGAAAGTTTTAGACTGTAATCTGGAATAATATCACCTTCATAAAAGTAACAAGTAACTCTAAATCTTAACCACACACTCCTTTTTTTAGGCTTTGGCATACTTCTACTAGAACTACGCACCTATATATAGTATTATGGATGTATGAACTACAGAGCAGCATGTGTTTTGTGGTTATCATGCCATCCTGTCATTGAGCTGAGTTAAGAGAAAATATGACAGGAAGAAGAAAAGCGGCTCCAGCATGTAGCTCTAACACCTACATACCCCAGGCTTCAAACTGGCGCATATATGCCTGCTCCCTGCTCTCCTTGAAGTCTTCACTGTGTGCTTTGAAGGATTTGTCAGTTTCTTAGTAATATTAACCGTTGCACTCTCATGTTGTGCAAATCAAAACAAAAAAAAAGAGAGCAAGCACATTTTGCAAAACAGCAGAATGATGCAAAACAGCATAAATGTCTGTTGGTTGTGGTTCAGAGTGTTTTTTTTTTTTTTTCTAATTCTGCCAGACAGGAGAATGTAGTTTGTTTTCCTATGATATATACTATACTACACATAAAAATGGTCTAAAATGGGACCATCACCAACAACTTTTTTTTTATTGGTCAATAGCTATCTTTTTTTGTCCTGTTTTATCCAACTTGCTGAAAAAAATAGCCAAGCTGTGTGCAAAAATAATCCATCAGATAACATGATAAACTATTCAGAATGCAGCTTATCTCCAGTAAAATGCTTAAACAACATATATCCGTTTCACAAATTACTTATATGAGATTAAAAAACATACTCTGTGTCTTTTTTTATGTAGTTTTGTTCTTTTATTAATACTGTGATATCAGAAGGAATGTTTCAGCATACAGCAACCATTAAGAAAAATAAAATAAAAAAGAAATACAGAAACTAAAGCATTGGTGAATGACACATTTGAAAAATATTACACATTCTATTCACTGTTTGCTGATGACTGATCCATTGTCCACGTGAAGAGCGACCTTCTTTTGCTAAAGCTTTGGAAGAGGGTGTATTTCTTCATACCTCATAGTACCAGTAAAATCTGCTTTTGATGTGCTGTTTCTGAAATGTCAGGAAATGTTAATTATTCTTACAGTAATAAAATGTCAAATGTATCATTTATAAGACAATGGGGGAAAAAACATAAACTAAAATCTTGTTGGTTGCTGTTTCAGGGCAGGGTTGATTTCTTCTGATGGGCAGGGGTGGAAAATACTTGAGTAATTGTGCATCCTTGCTATACTTAAGCATCACTTTTGGCATATTTATGAATATTGAATACTCGTTACTCTTACCTAATTATAATTACAATAACAAAACATACTCCTTATTTTTTTTTTATTTTATTTAAACCTTCAAAGTACCCATTACAAACAATGAAGGTCTCTTCTCTCATCCAACCAATTACTGTATGCTGTACATCCATCAAATGGGCACATTTTATTTACATTTTGTTTACATTTCAGTAAAAAGCATTCAATTAAGTTCATCAGTCTAGAAAAAAATATCAAGAATCTTGTCAGTTCATCATCGTCTGTGACCTACTTAACTTCACAGTTTCAGCATTTACGTTTTTATTTGTAATACCTAAGTACAGTTAAAAGGAGCAACTTTTTTGTCTTTCAGCCAAGTGTTTTTTTTTTTTTTTGGTTTTTTTTCCTCTTCTGGATACGTCTACTTTTAATTGAGTAGCGGTTTGACCCATTATTCATACTTTCACTTCTGCTGGTAGGCATATAGCTGAACACAGTAGGCATATATAAGCTGAGCGTGCTGTGTATCTGTAAAAGATTTTTTTTTGTTTGTTTGTTTGTTTGGATATGGTTTACATTTCATATCCTTGCAGCATTTTTCCAAAAAAGGTTCTTTAAATAACCTTCTACATACTAATGCGTTTAATGATTCACAAGCCAACTGTGATCAATTCACAGTCCCTTAGACTCATAGTCATAGTTTCTCCTATACTTCTCCAAACAATAGTTTTCAGAAAAGAAATCACAGGACAACTTCACAATATACTATAAAGATAATAAGCATACATTTGTGTCCTCAGTCTACAAATTAATAGAATCTTAATACCATGGTGATCTTGGAATTCTTGTGGAAATTTTCAATACAAAGACAGAAAATTAAGGAAAATTGGTCATAGCTTCACATAAGAACAGAATCTAAGACAGTGAAATGATATTCAATAGGATCATTTTCACCAGTTAGTAGATAGTAATTGGTTAAAAGCATGTTGCCAGTGTGCCAATCCCTTACAAAATACAGGGGGAATCCTTCTTATTCAGATTGTTGGATTTCAATAATTCAACATCAATTTTGCTCTAGTTACTTAAACAGGATGGTTCTTAAGTGTTGCTGGTGCTGTTATCAGGCATGCTCTTTGAGGAAACTGACGCGGGCATGTAACCCTTAAAAAGACTCATTACTCTCTGCTTGTATGTCTTAATTGCGAAAAAGTAGATGACTGGATCCAGGCAGCAGTTGAAGTTCATCATGGATACAGTGATCTGAAGAGACATCTTGAAGGCCTTTTTTTCTTCACAAGAAGGCTCTTTGAGAAGTCTGCGCAACATGAACTGCATGATGTTGATGTGGTAGGGGCAGAAGCACAGCATGAAGCTCAGCAAAATCAGCAATATAATGTTCTTGGCCCTGGTGCTTTTTCCTGACTTGCCAGTCATAGGGTTCTCCTTAGCCATCTTGGAAAGCTTGGAATTGATCTGGCTGTAGCAGCCCAGGATAAGTCCCAGGGGCACACAGAACCCAACAACACAGGCAAGCAAAAGCACATATGGGGTTTTAGGAGATTCATCCAAGTTGGAGTACTCCATGCATGTTTGCTGACCTTCCCACTCTTTTATCATGCTCCTGAAGAGCATTGGAGACGTCTCCAGGAATACAATTGCCCAGACCAGGATGCAGATGCCTCGCACTACCTTCAGACTCCTCAGCTTCAGACACCTGTGTGGATGCACCATGGCCAGGTAGCGGTCAGCACTGATGCAGGTCATGAAAGCAATGCCCGTGTAGGTGTTTGAATAGAAGATAACAGCAGTGAGCCTGCAGAGAAGATCTCCGAAGGGCCAGTCAAAACCACGGATGTAGTAGGTGATCCGACCAGGGAGCGCAAGAGTGAAGAGGGTATCGGAGATTGCCAGGTTGATCAGGTACAGTGTGGTGGAGTTGAACTTCTTCTTCTTCTGGCTAGTGATGTACAGGACGAGGCTGTTGCCTGAGACACTGACAACAAGCACAATAATGTAGAAGATGGGAAAGAGAATCCGAGCTGATTCCTTGTAATTGAACACATTGCAGGTTTGGTTGATTGAGCTCTCATTTGATGGAGACTGAGTGGCCATTTTCTTGAAGCACAACAAAACAAAAAGATTGAGTAAAACTTTTGCTTCAGAAATTGTATTGCATGGAATCTATTTTGTCACATCTTTAATGATAAATATGATATGATAATGATAAATGACAAATGTCTGAGTTTTAAATGATAATGTCATAGAAGACAATATGATTATCTGTAACAACTGACAATATCTAGGGTAAATGATAGCTTCAATCAGGAAAAAAAAAGTACTTACAGTTATTTCAGCAGGCGTGATGGATCACAGTGTCAGCAGATGTTCCTCTCCGTGCTTGTGGGTTGCGAAGTGAGTGGGAGCTGTGTTGGCGAGACTTTGTTGAGTGAAAAACTTCAGAAACACACACCTACTCCACTCATTGAAGAGTCACAGTGGCAGAGACTCAGAGTTCTTTTGCTCAAAATGTCTTGCATGACAAATATGTTCAATTCCAGTTTGCTTTATGACTTCAATCAGTTATTTAAAATGTGGTCGCAGGGGCATACCCAATGTAAATGTCAGAGGTCTTATGTCTCTTACTGATTTGCCTAAGTTAAATATGATGGTGCCTGGCGTTTAATATGTGGTGGCAATTAAGCCCGTATTATTATGCTGCAGTTTTGTAAGTGTATTGATTTCAGCAGTGTTAGGCAAATATCATGTTATTTTTTCATGTAAAGACCACAAACACCTGTCATTGTAAGTTGACCTATTTAGACAGAGGATGTTGAGGCAAAGACGAGCTTGCACAGTATCCACAGAACAAAACATGAGGAAGATCAATATCTACATAGCATACATCTCATACACTTGAATTAAGATGTTTTTTTTGGGTTTTTTTTTTTTTTTTTTAAAGCAAAGCGTGTTACAGTAAACACGTTTTACTGCATTTGAAGATGAAACATGAATGTTCTCCATGTAATGAATTTGAAATTCTAAAGAAAATTATTCTAGACAGATTTCAACAGCGGAGCTGAAGTACTGATAGCGTCTGTGGTTTGGCAGGGTTGTATCATCACTACTTCTTGAGTCTACACTGAAAGTAAACCTCACAAAATCAGATGACTGTTAATCAAAAAGGCTGCAAGCATCACAATTATTGTTATGCTGTGTTTTGCTGTCATGGTTTGCATCCACTGATCATCTTTATCCTATGTTGAAACATTTCTATCCTGGTGGGAATGGTTTTTTTTGTTTGGCATCCTGGAAAAAAAAAAACAATGTCAGATCTCAAACTCAATTGAACACCTAGGGGAGATTTTTGAATCCACGTGTTAGACAGTGATGTGCACCACCAGCATTAAAACCCCAAGAAGAATAGTGGTCATCCCTGCTGTGGCTAGCAGTCGACCAACACATTATTAAGACACATACTTGCCTTTAATATGTAGCCCATCTACACGTACAATGTACTGTAGTAATGTTGTATATAATTGGGCCGACGTAATGTGTGTGTGTTCATTCGGTAGCTATACAAAAAAGCACACTGATGCGTATTTCAGAGGCGCCCGCATTGCTAACAAGAAAAATCCTAGTAGGCAAATAGACCAAAAAAAAGAATTTTGTAATGATGAAGGATGGGGTAACTTGATGCTAAGAGGATAAATAATAAAAATGGTTGAACTGACATTTAACTGCAATCTGCAGAAAAGTTAAAATTTATAAGCTACCAGCTGAGAGTAGAAGCTTACTTTACACAAGTATTGTACAATACAACGGTAGTCTGTTCCATGTCCATATTATGTTGCATCACAACATAGATCTGTGCATCAGTACATTATAAAAATATAGCGTTAGTTAAAAAGGCAGAAAAGCGTAGTTTTTAGGTGCCTCTCATATCACCATAGCAAGAGGCAAAAAAAAAAACAAAACTTGAAGATTGTGGCTAAACTGTATATGTATATAACTAATTAATAAAACACATAAGGCTGTTCAATAACTATCATATACTAAACAAAGGGTATTTAGACACTGCAGGTTAATCTGAAAGGGACCGGAGCTGAAGTTCTGATAGCGTCTGTGGTTTGGCAGGGTTGTATCATCACCGCTTCTCGATTCTACACTGTGCATGCAGCTTAGGTTACAGTAGATACAGGAACAGTCCATTCCAGTGCTGGTCTACTGCATAGCTTTCTACCATCCTGGTTTGTTGTAATTGAAGTGGATGGCTTTAGACCCGCAAAAGGTCACTAATTGGCACAAGTCACATGCAGTTATGACACAGCGTACTTAGGTCACACCACACAGGCCGTGTGTAGACGGCATCACCTGCAAGTTAACACTCTGCAGATTTCATGCTCCATTAATTCACTGTACAGAGTTAAAGATCTCTCCACTCTAAGCACACTGCAAAAATGAAATGACACTGATGTTTTGCACGCACAGTAGGGAAGGTTTCCTCCTTCCCTATAGGCCTTGAGTGGTTCAGTCAACACACTCTAGCTTTGGGTATTTGAATACCTCATTATTACATTATGTCTGTCTAAGTGTTTATTCTCTTTTGCTCCTGCAAGTCCATTTTCGAAGAGGGACATTATAAGAAGACTGCAAACAAATATTCTGAAGATTGCAATATTAGGGTAAACAAGACATTATGGAAGAAGAAGAAGCTAAAGACTGCTTAGTGGGTTTCCCAACAGTAAAACACAGTGCAGTATAGTTCTGTGCCGTGATTTACGTTGCTTACCCACTTATCATGCCTTCTGTGAAAAAGAGGTGGAATTACAGGGTGCCTCTGTGAAAAGTCGCTGGTATGTCTTGCCATGCCCGAGTGTGTGTATGCGGTGTTGACGGCTCTGTGACAGAAAAGGTTTTTGGATATTGAAAGTGACGACTCAGCATGGGACATGCTTGAAAGTCACTTCTCAGAGATCTGACCTTTTTATTTTCATTCTGGAGGGGAGGGAGGTCAGAGTGAAACTGATTTGGAGGGAATTATACATAAGACAGTGAAGCTAGAGCTCCATAAAACATCCCTGACAGCAAATCATATTTAAAAGAGCTTACACCAAATATACCAGTGCCTTGGGTTTGGATCTGTTCTATAGAAATCCAAAAGTAGGAAAGCTCAATAACGAAAATTATGAGCTGGTTTAGATTAAGAAGACAGAACTCTGATTTGATTATAATAAATTGTACACACATTTTGTAGCCAGGGAGTGCAAAGGTCAGCCCTTGCTTCTTTTGAGACACATATTAGATTTAGATTTAGTCTTTGTCATATCACAGCATATACAGTTTACATAGGATAAAAAGTGCAGTCTGTACATTACAGTGCAAGACATAATGTGCAATGCAGTTAATATCCACCTATGGCAGCGTGCTGTTGTTCAAAAGTCCCGTGAAAAAAAAAAAAAAAATTGTAGTGCATTGTGCTGAAGTCTGCCGTGTAGTCAGAAATAGAAACCTTCTGGTATCATTCTTACCCGCAGCCTAAGACAGATTCTTGTCCTGGTTTTCGACTTTCACCTGAATGCCTGAAGTCAAACCCATGGCCGGGATCATGAAAAACATTCAGTGAATTCATCAACTTCCTCCTTGTCGGTTTTTCCACAGAATGAGATCTCAGAAAAAGCCACAGAAACGTTTCCAAGTCACAACTCCTATCACATAAACGCACCATCTCTACATAATCAGATTATGTGAGCACATGGGTCATACTTTATTTCCGCTACTGAGTTTCTCTATCCACATAGCACTGAAAATGCATTCACACAGTGAATCTAGTTAATCATTTTAAATATAGGTTATAATATGTTTTAAGCAGTGATACTACAATTTCTTGAATACTTTTGAATATGCTGTGATTGAAGTACATTGCGATGAGCCATGATTAAGTACATTCAGTATGATCTACAGGTTTTGCATTATTTCACCCAAGTGTCATTTTCTGTTGTTATGCCGTTATCGTGGTCTCGTTGATCTTACTGATTACACCATATCAAATGTCAAATATATTTAAAATGTACACAATATATGTATTGTAGTTGTGTTATATGTATTTGTTTTACAAAATCATGTGTGTATCTGTCAAACAAAAATTAACTGAAATTACAAAGCAAGAAATAAACCTTTATCAAAATTACATGACCTTATAATCAAATATGATGTTAGTTTCTAGAAGTGGCCACTAGGGGGAACTGAACACTACACTTGGTGAAATGTAAACATAATCTTAAGAAAATCCTGGAGGGATTCCCACTACCATGCTGAATTCAGAAACTTAGCAGAATATCTTAGGGGAAAAAATGATTGAGACAGTTTTGCAAGACCAGGCAGTTTCTCTCCCTCTCTCTCTCTCTCTCTCTCTCACACTCACACACACACGCACACACACACACGCACATCTGAGCAGTGTACTGCTCACCTGTCACCTGCATTTATGGCTTAGCTTCACCTTTTTCTAACTCCATCCAGTTCAATATAGGCCCCTCTTCATTTTTCTCACTTCCCAGCTCCATGGACCCTTTACTGGATAAACATTGTGGATGAATGGTAATGATACTGTGAAATATCATTTTTGGGACGGCCCTCTGGGTGTGAAATGGAGAGTAGTGAGACTCTGGTTGCCTTTGAAGCTGCCCTGCCCCGGCGCATATGGCCAGGCCTCCCGCTGGCTCTTTGTTGGTGGCGATGGCAGTTCTTTGTCGTTGGCCTCATGTGGCTTGTGTCCGTTCCCATCATCACCAATTACACGTTGCTCTCTGGACAGCCATCTTTAACCATTGCAGTCAGCTCCACTTGCGTGAACATACCCTGTGCACATTTCTCTGCTTGTCAGATTTAGCACTCTGCTTAATTACTGCACCCAAACAGACACTGGCACCTGCAGGGCTTTTCAAGAACAGGGTGTCCTGAGTGGATGAATGCGGGTATAGGTGTGTGGACGGCACAAAGAATAAGTCTGGTGTTTGATTGTGTGTTGGGTGTGCATGAATAGATATGGCTACTGGAAGTGGCTGAGATTTTCAATGGCCCTGTATGTGTTTGCCCCGGTTTGTGTATGTGTGTGAGTCTATAGACATGGTCTTATTGTAGCCGATAGTGTTGTAGTGCTATAGATTGACAGTGTGTGCCAGGCCTAGCTGTGGGCTGTGTGAAGAGTTAAACCAGGTCTGGATTCTCAATTGCACTCAGTGGGGGAGAAGTACTCAGCTCCCGGGGACCCCGCAGCCAGCTGGCTTCACACAGACGAGCTGCGCCCTGATTGTCTGCTACGCAGTGTGTGTGTGTGTGAGTGAGACAGAGAGAGAGAGAGAGAGAGAAGCATTTTTACATACACGCATTTTTGCCTCTGACAACTTACCAATGGCAGTTGTTAAAATATCTGACTACAGAATATATGTACATTTTTATAAATGTCCCATGTCAAAGGAAACCTTGACTTGTACAGTTAAAGCACTTCTCGGGCTCTTTGTGTCTAATCTGTTAGTGAGACAGTGGAGATAAACCTCCTGAACTGCTGGTGACTTCACACCTTAAAGCGTGCCAGAAACTGCACTGTCCCTGTGTAGCATCAGTCATTGTCACAAGGCAGGTAACATCTTTTACACCTACTCACATGCTCCCAGTGAATAAAATAGTCACTGGCACTACTGACACACTGACAGTAGTTCAATAAGTATTATTTCCATAAATGCTTATATACACAATTGGTAATGAAACCAAACACTCTGCATAAAGGAACCATGCAGGAAAAGGGAGAACGAAACATTTAATCGTGTACTAATTTTTTTCCAAACAGCTCTTTTAAGACCTGTTAACAGAAACATCTGTGTGGTTTCCTTACCATTTTCACAGGCCCGTGATCATGATTCGTATCACACAGTTGCTAAAGATACAGTCGCACTGTATATGTGGTAATACCAAGGTAATGAAAAGAATGGGTGTTGTTATTCTGCATATGACCTATTTCTAGAGTTGATTACATCTTTATCAGATAATTTGTGGATAATGTGCAAGGGCAGGCAGGCAGGCAAGCAGAAAGGAAAGAAGAAAGAAAGAAAAAGAAAGAAAGAAAGGTCTTATCTGGGTTAATGTCAATCAATTATTGTCATCCATGTCCATATAAACTCGGTGAACTTGCGAGATTAGTAGTAGCTTCGGAGTAATGCTGTTTTGTTCTAAGAGAGCATAATTTGCAATAATGATATGAAACAGGGCAATAGTGTCAATTTGGGGGAAAAAAAAAAAAAAGTGGTTACTTTTACAGTTCACTTTGATTCCCATGAGACACAGACCTTCCCAAACTGAAACTAAACATTCTCAGGGTTTTGGTTTCGCAGCTGCCTACACCACACCATGTATATATTATTGTTAAACTATGCTGCCTGTCCCTGTGTCCTGGTCCGTGTCGGAAGACGTTTCCGTTTCCCTCGGCTCATATGACTACTGGTTTTCACTTCATCTGTGCCAGAGCCCATATTTTGGATGTCATTTTGGCTACTTTTATATTGTATCCTTCACAGCGCATGGACTAATTATTTGAGCAGCACTGCTCAGCAGCTAACAGAGTGACAGTTGGTATTATCAGAGTGATCAGGCTGTTCCTAGGCCTCTGCTCAAGCCATTTGATGTATATTAACTATAATTGGTGCCATGGCTGCAATGATGTTTAGTAAACCCTCGTGCCATTTTCCAGGAGGGTGCCCGGGAGGAATTCGGGGCGGAGCCTGGTCCTTGGAGACATCTCCTAAGAGATCTTCAGCACAACCCTCCATACTTTGTGTAAAGCGTGAAGTAACATTTCTATGATTAAAGTAAAGTAATAAACTAAATGTTTGAACACTTCCGCAGGCTTAGGAAATGTAAACCTGAGGTCTTCTTTCAGGGTTAGGTGAGGTCACTGGGATCAGGCTAGGTAATGATTGGGTGATTTCTTACAGGCTTCATCTCATAATTATAAAGCTCCATGTTTTTAGCACTTGTCATTATCTTTATCCTTGTCATTATCTACCGTCCCTGACACACAAGCGTTTCATGGATTCATTTTTTGTAACTTTTTTTCTAAATTCAAAATAACATTGACTTAGTATAACTAACTGTAGTAGGCTTGCAACATAATTAGATTATGAAGTAACTTGGTGAGATGAATAATCAGATATTATCAAACATCATCAAAGCATCAAACTTATCATGACTTATTCTGGCATATTCCAAAAGGTTAAACTGGAGGAGAGCTCATGTGAATGGAGCTCCCCCACCTTTAGTTTCTATAAGTGGCAAGTAGAGTTGAGCTTTCTATTTTCATTGTATAGAAATGTAAATCAAGGTAAGGCATAGAATAAGGATTATAAATGAATATTTAAACTAAATAAAGATTTTTATTTAGTTTAAAATACTTTACTATATGATGTAGCTTTGCCAACAAAGAATCAGAAAACATCTTTAGCCTGTCATTTTGATGCCAAAAATTGGCAGATTTCTGGAATAGAATTTCCGTTAGTAATATTTAGCCCTTGTTCTACAAACATATGTGAAAAACTTGCTTGAATCACATTTCCATGATATCAATGTCAAGAATGGCATAGGACACATAAATTGAATGACACTGTTGCAACACGTTTGGCACCCATGAATGAAAGAAAAAAGGTTCCTCTACTTTCCAAATCTTAATTTAACCTCTTCTTATGACATATAAATTTAAATTATGAGGCATTAAATTAAAATGATGAAGCACTTCTAAATTCTGTATGCTGCAGTCTGGTGTGACATGCTCAAATGTTGTTGTTTTTTTTTTGTCTTTCAGTAGTGCAATAGAGAGAGGAGTAGCTGCCGTCTTCTAACAGTGTAGTGCTGCTGGAAATCAACAGTGACAGTGAGCTGCTCATTAAGCCCAATCAGTGTCAGAATGTGTGTGTGTGTGTGTGTGTGTGTGTGTGTGTGTGTGTGTGTGTGTGTGTGTGTGTGTGTGTGTGTGTGTGTGTGTGTGTGTGTGTGTGTGTGTGCGCGTGTGTGTGTGGCGCAGCATGTTTTTATGTCTTGGTGGGGACCAAATGCCCCCACAAGGATATGAATATGTGACAGTTGTGACATTGTAGGGACATTATTATTATTATTATTATTATTTTACATAAAACTGCAGCCTTTATTTACTTATAAAACTAAAAGAGACAAAAGGTTTTGTTTTGGTTACTGAGGTTATGGTTAGGGTCAGTTCATTATTATTATTATTATTGTTAGTAGTAGTAGTAAGTCAAACATGACAAAATGTGTGTGTGTGTGTGTGTGTGTGTGAGAGAGAGAGCTGACTGGCCTTTGTGCTGGTCTTGTGCTTATTTTGTGCTGCTCCATTGCTCAAAGGCAGGAAAGAAAAGACTCACGCTCTCTGCACACCCTCGTTCAACGCCTAAATAACACACACCTACAGACCATTCGTTTACGCTCTCATCTTACTACTATTATTTCACCATGCACAAGCGTAGATAGACCCTCCATTAAAAGCTACGATACAGTGTACCCCAGTTGAGATATACCACGCCTATATACAAATGGATGACAAATTAAAGGAAAAAAACTAAACATCTCACATGTTCTTCCTGACAGTCTTATTACATTATATTCGCAGTCATCTGAAGAACAGTCAGTCTTCTGTTTGAATGTGACCATTGAATGTGCACTTTCTACCACAATTTCCAACCTTATTTACTGATGTTTTTCCCATAGATCAAAAAGCAGATATTCCTGTTGAAACACTTGCCAATCTTTGACTGAAGCTCATCTGTGTCACTAATGAACGCTAATATATTTTTCTCTTGCCTCCGTGTTCCAAATTTCTGCCCAGCATTTAAATGTATCATGCAGTACACTTGTCTGAAAGTAGTGCCTTCTCTACTCATTTATTCAGGTTTATTGTGTATATGACCTATTTCCGGAGTTGATTATATCTTTATCAGATCATTTGTGGATAATGTGCAAGGGCAAAATGAATGAAAGAAAGAAACAAACAATGAATGGATATATATATATATATATACTCACAGATAGATAGATAGATAGATTTGTTTTTTGTTCTAATGCACCACAGCAAAAAAAAAGGCCCATTTAGAAATAATGTGTATATTTAAGAAAACAATATTGTATTCTTTCAATAGCATCAGACTGATTCAGTATGATAGACTCAGTATTTTTTTCACACACTGGATTAAACCCCATCTGCTAAGCTGCTGAACTTTTCTCAGGGGCAAAATACTAAGTGCTGGTGTACATTCTAACGCCTTGTCACAGTTCAGCTCCTTTTGAACAGGCTTCAGCAGTGAAAAATGAGAAACAAATGTTTCACTGACAGTTGTTCTCATGCCCGGGGAGGGAGGATATTTATATCAAAAAAGGTGCTAACATAAACAGGCTTTATGGACTGGGCAATACTTCGGGTGTGATGAGGGGCAAGAGCAAAATTGGCTCCTTGAGAACTTTAATGTGTGAATTATGTGTTTTTTTTTTTTTTGGCTGGCTGGCTGGCTGGCTGGCTGGCTGGACGGATGGATGGATACAATGGAAATGACTTTGGAGATGTGTGAATTGGTCTTCATTTGCCTTGAGGAGACAGAACCTCATCTGCCTGTTGGACCTATAATAGAAAGTCTACTTTTTAGTTGGACAAAGAGAAATATCATGACTTATTTCTTCAGTGATATAAGACACATTTTCCCCTGGAGGTTTTGGTAATTTGCCTATTACAAAAGGATGATTTTACCTTCTTTATTTAGCCTTTTTTTTTATATTTAGCTTTGGCTGCATATTTGACTAAATATATGCATTTTAACATTCCAATAACATCCCTGGCCCCTACATATTTGACACACATAAGAAATAAGAAATGAGAAAAAAAAAACCCAGCTGGTCATATTATCTGTTTTCATATGGCTTTTTAAACTGTAAATTTATTTGCATATTTATTTCTTTTTGGCCAGTTTATGGGTCCCAGTGGTCAATAATCAGCCACATGTTAAGACACAGCTTCTTCGTCCAAGTAATGTATTAATAATCAGATGCTGCTGTCACTTGTCTTACTGTCAGTGTTCACTTGTTTTCAAAATTTACGGGTCACTGGAGTGGCATTTGGTACTTGTCCCCAGTACAAGTCGTGTCCTTACTAACTAGCCAGTTGTGACCACTGTGTGAAGCCATGCTTATGGCAAGCCGATTTCATAATGTTGACCATGTAAGTGACAAGGATGATGGGGGAAATGCTTATGCAAAACTATATATGAATAATGCATGAACTCATATCAGCCTAGAGACCACATGAACATGGTACATATTGAAATAAGGCAGCATATTGTCCTTGTCTTTTTGATGAGGTGGAAAGCTTGAAATAGAGAGAGAGAGAGAGAGAGAGAGAGTGAGAGAGAGATTGCATTAATATTGAACAAAATGGATGATGGATGCATAATCAACAGTTACACCACTGATGCCGCTTAAGGCTATGCTATAGACATGGTCGCTCACAAATCTGAAGTATTAATATATGCTTAATATGTGCTTAAAATATATAAATATATTTTTTCTTAAAATACAGTTAAATGGGTTTTGAATGTATTCATTTGTAAGAGCCATAAGTGTCAAAGCTGTGTTGCTCTATTCTAAACATGGCCCATGTCTCTAGAAATAAGCTTTTCCTTTCCTTTCAGCGTAGTTTAGGTACGTGTGCATTGAAATGTTTGTTCACCTCAAACCTGCAGACCACATGTTTGCTGTAAACAAGGCTCCCACAGGAGGGAATTTTTTAAGCAGGTCTGAACGTGCTCATTAATTTGGTTAAATGAAGTGAGAAAGTAGGAGTCAGGGCCAACCAACCAAATTCGGGGATTAAAAAACAAAAAAAAGAAATGCCTCCCCTTGAAAGCATTTCCTATGATACAGGGCGACTAGACTGACCACCTGCCACTGCTGGGTCAGCAGCTCCAGCAGTTTTAATTTTCCTCCAACTTTGGCCTGAAAAGAGTTAATGATTTGACACACACCCAGCCATATGTTAGACTAAAATGATTAATCTAATTTTAATAAGAAGATATCTAATAAAAAAAAAAATTAATTCGTTGAAAAAACAAGATTATTTTTTATCTGTAGGGTGTTCGTTTGATGATCCTATTTTGAAATATTTCAACTTTTCAAATTAAATGAAAAGTTGACACGTTTAATATATAACAAATGTTAATCTTCATCTTCAGTAAGTTCTTTAACCTTATCAGGGTAACACTGGATCAGGAAGCACAAGACAAGAACATACCTGGGAAGGGACACCGGTCCATCACAGGGCACCATTCACACACTTTAGATTAGTCAATCCATCTATGGCCATGTTTTTTTGAGGCGGGAACAAGACATCCGCACCATTTATTACTTAAGTACAACAGTGTATATTATGTTCATCAATAATATATCAATAAATATGTTTTCTACTACCTCTACATTTATCAATAAATGTAACAGACTTTTACATATTTTTTTGTTTTGTTTTTAAAACCTTTATTAGGATTTTAGTACAAATTTAAAAGATTATACTTACATATGACCACTATGTGGTCACTATGGGTTGAAATTGTTTTTCAACCCATCAAATCATCCTGCACCCTGCAATCATACCTCCTCCACCAATAATCAGCAGTGCACATTGGCCTTCAGGTCCAGTAAAATGAACAGGGGAAACCCACTATTCACAAATCGGAAAGTCCACTTGGCTAGTGCTTACTCATCTGTAAAAAATCATGGAGCGCTGTAAAGTTTGTATAAAAGGGCATTTGACAGTGCCATGCTGTTCCGTCAGTGCAGCACATGCTGCAAGCTCTGGCATTCCCAATTGGCTTCCAGGTCACTGGGTAGCAGCAGCAGGGAGCTGCGTTCCGAGCCTCACGGCAAGCCTCTGACTCACAGCTGGATCCGTAACAAGGTATCATAGGAAATGAGTTGGCAAAACATCACTGGGCTGAAGAGTGTGAAAAAAATTGCCATGATATCATTTGTAAAGGTAAGCGGGTGAACACAGTCTGGCGTTCCATAACCAAGTTCTCCAGCCTGCCATGAGACTCACCTTTCATTAGGGAAACAATTAAATATTTAAATATCTCTTAATGTGCTCTTTTCCTGTCCATTAGACTAACACACAAGCAACTGACTGATGGTTAATATTCGTTTCCAGTTTGAGTGTATTAGAGAAGGCCCACTATAACTGTATATCTGAGTACAAATGCATATTTTAGACACGATTTTTAAAAAATATTGATTGCATTTTATTTTCATTCATTTAGCTAAATAAATAGTATATTTGTGACCTGTTTTAGAATCACATTTTGGAATTTTACAGTTGCTTTACATATGATAAATGAGTGATGTCCTAAAGAACAGGCTGAGACTGCATGTGACTTAGTGACAATTTACAAAAAAAAACAAAAAAAAAAAGCATATAGCACATCCCTGTGAGGTTAATATATTAAGAATGATCTGGGAGATAATTCATTAAAAAATAGATACGCTCAACACCCTTATTGCTCACGTGCTGCCACTATCTCCCAGAGTTTCTACATCAAATTATACTGCTTTAATACAAACATAAATTCATTCTCATTATTTATCATTATAGTTATTATATCAGTGCTACATATTGTTGTTTTGTAATATCATTCTTGTTGAATAGTACTGACAAGGAAGTCCTCAAATATTTCACCATAATATTCATACTTTAAAAATATCATACTTTAAGAAACATTTTTATAGTTTAAAAAAAAAAAAAAAGCATTCTAAAGGAATATCACAATGGTAACATTGAATCTAAACATCTCAGCACATCTGACAGGAAGCATTCATGTTGTAGTGAGATAGCTATGAAGCATATTTGTTTACAGTCAGAGAGGGAAAAAAAGGGGCTTTAAAGGAAGCAAGATCAAAACTTTTAAGCAACCCAACTTTTTTTCAGATACGCCTTTGGTTTATGTCATGCAAATACACCTTTGGAGTTTTCTCTCTCTTTGTCTCTGTCTGGGTCTCTCGTTCTTTGTTTTGGGAGAGATCATAGTTGAATATCAGAGCCAAGTAAATCTAATCAATTATACAGTTTACAGATAAAATATTCAATATAAATCAAAACACATTTTCAAAAAGTCACAGTATAATGAGAAATTTAAATTGGAAAGAGAAAGCGTTTGTTTATTAGAAATGCCAGAGTGGGGTGGTGACTTGCCATCCATAAATTTTGTCACTCCTAAATCTCCAGACCTCAATCCTGGCACTATTTCAAGATTTTTAATGAACCCAGACATCAGAGACATCAAACCCTGGTGATGCATTGTCCATTTGTATCAGGGAGTGCTATGGATGACAAAGGAAAGAAGGAGAGGCGAGACATGTATTCTTACATAAAAATTCAACATTAGCTTTTGGAAAGGATCATTAGGTGCTTTCCATGCTTTAGGCTGGCATCAAAGGCATACAGCAGGTATACCGATTTCTCTAAAGTGAGGGAAATTGCTTGGGTCTTGAACCACTGTGTGCAATATTGATTAACTTGCCTCATATGCCATGCACCCCTCTTGGCTGAACCAAACCCAAGCTGCTTTTGGGGGCTCAGTGGTTCCTAGGGGAGACGGGAATAGAAGTTGAGTATCTTGCTGTGATCCAAAGAAAGTGTGCCAAATGTTATCAAAATGGGATTAGTGGACAACAGTTGTGTATAATGAAGGCAGGAAAAAAAAGGTAGTTTCTAAGTAACCAATGAGTGGAATTTTCAAACTATAATGCTTTTCATTTATTTTGCATCTGTGAGGAAGTCTCTAAGGGATCACATAGACCTATACCCATACTGCACTCAATATATTGCACGATATTACCATTGCTATTATTATATAGTCCGTTATATGACTAGAAAGGTGGTCGAGAAACGTTAAAATGGAAAAAGAAAAAAAAAAAGTCTACCGAGATACGGCCACCACGTGTGAAGTCATGCAGTTATGTATTTTGTACCATGTGCAGAATGAGGTTGGTGTAGTTGAAGAGTCACTCTGATCATGTTAGCAGTAGAGGTGCACAGCAGGCTTGGTTTGAGCCTACTATTCTCACAGCTGCTCACACATTTCCATGCATTTGAAACAAATTGGAAAATATAAGCAGGACCGATTTCACCAAATGAGTAGTTGTTACCCAAGACTATCCCATGTACATTAGTTAGGCTATTGCTGATGCACACAGGAACAGTACACTGGTTTACATTGTTGAGCACAGCTTTCATTCTGGAGTGGTAAGCAGAGCTTAAGAAGACATGCATCACTGTAAGTCACAAAAAAATTAATTTCTGAATTTATAAAATTCTGTATGCAATTACTTTGAAAGGGGCTCCTGCATTTGATGGTAGCCTATTCACACACTGATGGGTTATTTCTTTCTGCATGGCACTCTTGTGGAGCTTGCAGAGGTGTCCCCCAATTTCGTGCAACGCTCTGTGCCCACAGCTAACACACATCCGGGAACTGCTTTTTGAATCCTGACATTTGGAGAGAATCCCCTGCTGACTTAATCATGCCAGATATTGCGTGTCATTTGTGAGCCACACATGGACCTGGCTGACGGTAGTAGTAGTAATCCGCCTCTGCTGTGCAGAGCTCCTGGGGTGCTCAGTCACTGCACTCCTTGCTCTTATTTTCCTGTCACGCTTGCTCATACAAATAACAACGAGCATCATCATGCAATGGATATTTATGGAAATGTAGCTGTGATGACTAAGTAGGTTTCAAAAAAAGGGGGGGGGAAGGCTTGACACACTGACACAGACAACTGCGTGAAACATTTTTTTTTTTATGTTTAAAAAAATAACGACCAGAAATTGTGCATAATTATTATTATTAGTGGCATTATCCCAAATAGGCTGCCTGTGATACAACTTTAAATTACCACCCGAGGGCCACTGGTCACGCCCATCCTGCTTCAACCAATCACAAGTCTTCACACGCACAAAGAGGCGCGGCCGCCAGCCAATAGGGATGTGTTTTGAGATGACGGTGGAAACATGGCGCTCCGCATAGCTCGGGTTTACAGGAGGGAGTCCACTCAGTAAGTTCTACAATACCTCGCTAGTTATTACTCGTTCTCCGTGACACCTGTTTGTGTTTGTTTTATATCTTTTCCCGTTTTCCGACAGGCGCAAAAGAGAGGTTCGACAGCTCACAGAAACAGTAATTTAGCATTCCTGTTAGCCAGGGCGAAGTGCTCAGAGCAGTGACATGACATTGAGACTCATGTATGAGTGTTTGTGTGATTGTAAATTATTTCTCTCATAAGCAAACATGTGCAAACAGCTTAAAGCGACACACTCGTTTTAAAGCAGTTTGGAGTTATTCGCTGCCGTGTGTTCAGTCAGCCCGAGTAGCAACTGTGTGTGTGTGTGTGTGTGTGTGTGTGGGAGATCAGGTGAATGCAGTCTGCAGTGTTAGCAGGTCCGCGTTTTTCCGGATACGTATGAACTGTCGCTGTGGATATTTTTATTTATTTATTTTTTTGTTGTTTTTTTTTTTGTATGAGGAATTTCCTGGGCCTTTTTTATACATTTGATTAATCATACTTGTATATTAAAATGCATTCACGTTCAAAAAAAAAAAAAAGCCAGTCCCCTCAATAATATAAGAACTGACAAAAATGATCACAAACATACATTGCCATGGAAACGCCTTTAAATTTCTCAGCGTGCGCTAGTGGTCACGTGAGGTCTCCTGTCATGCACGTGCCCCTTTTAAACTAGGTTTAACCTTCGCTCTACTGTACTAATATATTTGTGCCAGTGAAATTGTCTCCTCATTCTCAAAGCTGTTCTTTATGTATGACCGTTTAGGGAAAGTGGAAATTTGACCACTGGGCTCTTGTTGAGCTGTTAGTTTTTTGTTTGTTTGTTTGTTTGTTTGTTTTTAATCAAAAGGCTGATAATGAATGGCCATTGTGCTGCTTTTGTAATTCTGGACTGTTTGAGCCTCTAAATGTTGACTTGTACAACTGTTCCACTTCCTAGTAATTTCTTTTTTTTTGTTTTGTCCTTTTGGGGAATCCTTAAATGTTCTGTCTCATGCTACAACACAGAGGTTTCCTTCTAGAAAATGTTTCAAGTAGAAAGCTAGCAAACTGATGGGCTAGCGTTGGGACAGCATCTGCCATTTTGTCTGTTGGGCTAACAGACTTTCAGCCACTTTTAAATACAGCTTGCCAGCCTTAGCCATTCTGTTGAGTCAACACTGGGTGCCAAAGTTGGCCCAACATAGTCTATGTTAGTCTATTGGGCCAACAGATTTTTCAGCCACCTTTAAATCCACTTTGCCGATGTTGGAAGGTTTGTTATGAAAAGTGCTCCATTGCTCCTACAATGTTGTATCAGTAGGACCAACATAGCCACCCAAAACTGCCACCGGATCAATGTCCGTTCACTCCTCAGGATTAACCATACAAAGAACACTTGAATAATTCTTTTCTCAGTCTATGTGTATGTCAGTATAGTACACAGCCAGAGTAAGGGATGTAGACACACTATTAAAAGAAGCTTTTAAGAGTAGATGTTTTGATTTCATTGTTTGCAATATAAGCAAAACCTAAACTTTCGACTATTTGTGAATTATGTCCAGAATACAGTATGTAGTATGGTTTAAAAAAATCAGCTCTAATGCTGCCACATTATTGTGTTGAAATGCCCGATAACGTGAATTGCAAATGTATGGAATACATGTTTAAAAATCGTTCCTCAGTGGTAGAAATGTGTCAGACTATACAAGATTTTCCACAAGCTCATGCTGATGCAAGGCTCAGTTGTCATGCAATGTCTTGCCAGTTTCTTACTTGGATTATGAAGGCTTTTTGTATTATGCATTATTATTAATTTTTATTGCTCTGCGCTTCAGCGAACATGATAATACAAATACAGGTAATAAAATACACAGAGAACTCAGATCAGGAAAAAAAAAATACACACAATGGAAGTGACCAGAGGCGACAGGTGATACTGTTGTTCTCTGTGTTGATAGAGTTAACGGTCTAGTTCACATCTGTCGGTGTCTGAGATGCACTGAGCCACCTCCTATGCAGATAGACACGAGTCTACACGAGTAACGTGCTGAGAGAGATTTTGCTCTTTCACCTGGTACTCAGTGACTGTGACTGTCACATCCATATGCACATAATGTTTTTATTCCCATAACGCTGTTATAATCCTGCAGAAATGTAAGCAGATAATTGTATCCTTGGAGGTGCAAATACTTGGGCTACATCCATGTGTCGGAGCATAGTGCATCCCGCATTATGAAATGTTCTTCAAGTAGCTTGAAATAGCAGTTTTCTGCCAGCGAGGGTGAAATTCCAAAATCTTACATCCATTAGTATTAAATTAGGAGGCAGGGAATGGGCAAGGGAAAATATCTTAATACTGTGAAATTTAATTTAAGATTAGGTAGACTACTCTCTCATATTTAATTTTAAAAAAAAATCTAAACTACTTGCATCACGAATCTCTTAGAAATTTTGACGAAGCCACATTCATTTTGGCAGTGTTTGACCCCATTTCCCCTCTCTGTGTTCCCAAGAAATTTTTATGTTGCTTTGACACAAAATAGATGAATTGAAAGAAACATTTGGAGAACCAGAGAGAGTGAGCGAGGGAGTGGGGGAGGGGGATGAGGGGGGTTCAGGCTTGTTGTTTTGGGTCAGCAATGAACCGGTTAAAATGTCCTACCTCAATTAGCCAGTACTGTACTGGCTACGTGCTTTGTTAGGATGGGAGGCTACATCTGCACCTGATTCATCTTCAGAGACTTTAACGAGGAACTTCAAACAGTTTAGATGTCAATTACAAAGAAGGCATATTTTAAGGTCCTAGTAATCTGTCCATATTGGTCATCAGAACATGGTGCCAGGTGGCTTAAATTCAAGGCAGATGAATTTCCAGAGGCGCTGTTCTGATGGCACAGCTCATCTACAGTGTGTGACGTGACTGTCATGCCAGGCATCGTCATATTTGCAGCTTGCGTGTGAGCACAAGGTGCATACAGTGACAGTTTTAGTGCCTGAGGTTCTCTCAGGCGCTGCCATGAGGATGTGTTTGGCTCTATTAATTGAAGCCACCGGTTCCTCATTTCTCCTTTCATTTCTGGACGATGAAACCATTTGCTCTTTCTGAGGGAGCAAATGTGAACTAATTAACAAACATTTAGTTTTTCAATTAAAAAAAAAAAAAAAAAAAAAGCTTGTCAGTTTACCATGTGTCTAATGGCTTTGTGTTTCCCTGCAGATATTGTGAGGTAAAGTAAATTAAGAGTTGAGGTTGCACACCAGGGTAAGTGCTCGGGCTGCACTCTGTTCCAGGCAATGTAAGTGTGCATGGTTTATGTAAAACAAGTCGCCACTGGCATGGCAGCACGCTGTGTTATGTCACCAACACCCACTTGTCAAAGATGGCGCAGCATCCGAAAGGAAACATTGACTGGTGCTGTGAAGTCGACAAGTGATGAAAGTGGCCTAGAGCTTTTCAATTACACTGCCAAGGCCTAGACCCTATAAGTTAATGGGCAGCTTCCTCTTTTGAGGCCTGCCAAGGCTTAATAGCACAGGTTATAAAACCTTGAAATGTAATGTGCTACTATAACTTCTTCAATTAAAAGCAACTGTGCAAAGGGAAATAGGAAGCAATTTTGGAGAGGCATTAGGCATAAATCAAAGGTGGATTTTCGAGTAGCCTCAGTTTACAAACTATTCAGGGGGTAAGTGAAATTTAATAGATTCTTATGCACCCTTCTGTTAGGGGTATATCTGGATAAGCCATAATCTGTTTTATGCTGCCTGCAGACCGACATTGCATCATAAACAGGAGTTTTGTAGGTTGTACAGTGTTTCAAAGTACCACATGCCAAGCACTATTAACGCCAATAATGAACATTTTTTCATTTTGAATAAGTAAAACTCTGAACAAAACCAGGCCACACTCGGTATGTGGCTGCAAGCTTCATTATGAACGGATTTTTTTTTTTTTATTTTATTTTTTTTTAAAGCAGTTCAAATATGTTTGAAGTATGTGGAACATGTATGTAATTTTCCAACCAATGTTGGAACGAAAATTTTAAATACTTAAAACTTGTTGTTCCACTCATACTGCAGATGTTGCGTTTGGAATCCCGTAGAAAAACAACTGAGTCCTGAGCAAATAGTCATGTGTTGACAAATCATTTCCACGTTGATGGGTTCTGGTGACCACAGCAGAGGTGTGTGTGGCCCTAATCCATTTAGGGAAGAAAGCAACTTAAGCCCAAATTAAGCAAACATTACGTTAAGGGTTAGTGCAGTTAGAATAGCAGAAAGTGGCTCGATTTGGATCCTTGCACTTGAATGGTCAAGTATATGTATAAAGCACTAGTGTAACAGTGCAGCTGTAGAAGCAGTAAGCCAAGTAAAAGGTGTCTTTAGTACAAAATAAACACGCTACTAATTTCTCCAGTTCTAGAGTGTGTTACATATTATTCAAGAGAGGGATTTGTATACTTGTCTTTGGTTTATTACTTCAGAAAACATTACTGACACACTTAACATTAAAACACACTTTTTTCCAAAAAAAAAAAAAAAAAAGTTCTTTCTGGCTCTCCTTTCAGACCTGTACATCAATAAATCGGTCTGTTACCTGTTGTTGACCCTCCTAAGCTAGCCTTTGAAAGTTGTTACAGAGCATTAACCTAACACATGTTGCTGGGGGAAAACAAAGACTTGGTAACAGGATTGGGGGCCAGCTGAGTAAACTGAATGTGGAGGGGTGGCAGGCCAGAGCACTCTTGTCCTGGAGGATGCTAGGAAGATCCATACGGCCAGCAGATGGGCATTTGTGCTCCGGGTCCCCACAGACAAAAACACTGACCCAAACAAGTGCCTCTGCTCTTGCATTAAACACTTTGATCAACACGGGATCTCGGCCAGAGAGCGGCACCTCGGATAGGCCTCAGAATTGCATCTGTATAAACATGGTCTGCTAGGAATGTGTGAACAATGCCACAAGAGAATCTTGTTCAAAAACCAGACCTTTGACCAAAGCAGGGCCTCTGAGTTCCACCGAGCATTGAACCCAAATTAAACAAACAGTATAGGGATTAGAAGGTGACGGGGAATACGAGATGGTTTTGTTGGACTGCGCTCGAGTTTGACTAAATGTAACCATCTTGACAATCAAGGACGGTCGCAGTTTTATTACTGATTGTCCTTAACGTTTCTGCAAATTGTAATGATTAATTAATGACACTGAAAGACGACCCCAACTGAGCAGAATGATGTTCTTATTTGAATACTTGAGGCATATTGTCATTCGGGGTTGAACATGTCAGTATCAATATTATTATGGATGATGATGATGATGATATTATTATTATTATTATTATTATTATTATTATTAAGTATCTATCATTGCAGAAAATAATAATAAATAATCACATGTAATCCATCCATATATCCTTACCAATAATTAATGTGAGCAGTTTCATATAGTTTCAAAATATTACATATGTTGTAATTACTGCAACTTTAGCTAATAATAGTCTTTTATCGCTCTTTCCTATCTGGTTATATTGACATATTGCATGCCAGTGATTAAGGGGCATCCAGCCATTTACTATAGCACAGTTCTTTGATTGGACTATCGACTTGGAAAAAGTACCATAATGTAATTATATTTATTTTATTTATTCTTTTTTTTTTTTTGAGTTACCACCAAACAAACACGACGACAATTTGTTGGAACCTCTGAGATCAGTCAGAATTCTGACAAACATAATAAAAGCTACGGTGTACTAGAGTAGCTGGGGGAAAAAAAAAAAAACAATATTGTGAAGATTAACAAATGGTTTATTGTGCAGCCCTACTCTCCACCTACTGTGTTTGCAAATATTTAAAAAAATCTATTGAGTTGGTCAGTCCAACAGTCAGTCAGTTGACTGAGATGCAAGTTCACGTACAGCCAAGTCATGTTAAATGTAAAGAGTATAAGCTTAAAAGAAAGTTTATTCATTGACAGCATAGAGAGTGACACATTGTTATTGTATCCGTAGTCTTTAACAAGATTTTTTTACCGTCATACAAAGGGGTTGATTTATTTATGCTTGATTAACTAAAGCTGAGTGAGCAGGCTGATTCTGAGAAATGGCCATAGAGAAATGAATCTTTCTGTGTTAGGCTTAATTGGGCTGCAGTCTATTTATTATGTGGGACTAAGATTGGTGAACTATATAGAAAGCCATCATGCAGACTATGATGTGACTCTCGGTGAAGCCCCTAGGAGCGTTACCTGTCTCCTGCATTCATTAGACTGGTGGCTCTTGGAGCAGTTCGCCCAAGTTTTCGGTGGTAGTAATTCACCCTGTATCCTCTTGGGGTCAGTGTGCACAATGTTCTGCTGGTCTGAGTGGCACACCAGCTTGATTTGCATATTTACATTTACAAGGAGATTAAAGCATCCAGTTTTTAACAGCAAGTAAATGGGTTTAAAATGTATAATTTACTTTCTCAAATGGCTTAAGTAGTTTTATGTCCGTTGCATATTTTAGAGGGGTCGGATTACTTACTTTCCACCGCACGCTCCGAAACGGACTGTGTAAATGTTCATTAAAAGGTTATAAATTTTAAAGTAAAAAAAAACAAAAAAACAAAAACGGTCATTAAAGTGGAGTTATGCTTTCGAATTTTCCCTGCTTAAATCCCCCCTGCAAAAAAATAAAATAGATAAAAATAAAATCATCACGGATCCTTATTTCCTTTAAAATGAAATATTATGAAATGCTGACTATGTATGTTCCAGGAAAAAAGATTCTATTGCAGTTTTAGCCTCAAACAAATAATAACCATTGTCTAAATAAGATACTAGAGTAAATAGGACTTACAGTACAATTAGGACTTGCATAACAATGTGCAGTCGAACGATATCCCTCCTTTATGACTGCCAAAAAGAAAGCAAAATAAATATGTAAAGAACAGAAGCAATAAGTCGAGTAATAATAGTGGGAGCAGATTTCCCGTGGTGCCGTACATGTAAATGGAGAGAGTGGAGCCCTGAGGTTGGGTCCCACTCACTGATGTCCCGGTGAGGACGTTTCACCGGTTCTCATTAGTTTTGGAAATGAGCATTTCAAGGGGAGGGGGACACTGCACTCGACCGTGAACAATAGAAGGAGCTGCCCATCACGACTTTCCAACCACCTTCTTAAACTCTGCATTTGGCTTCAATATTGACCATTTTAAATATTTGTGATTAGGCACCTGATACGTGCTAGCAGCTTTGGAGTGTTGTAGACTTTTAAAACACCACTTGCAAGCTCTATAAATGATTTGTAATGTTCATGCTGGGGTGAAGCGTTGCACCTACTGAACATCGGGTGAAGCTGAAGCTGAAACCCTGGCTCCTGGAGCAACGGGAGTATTTTGGATTTAATAATAAGTGAATACGTGATTTAATGTTAATTTTATAAACTCTTAAATGCTGGCTTTTAAAGGATTTTTTTTTTCTTTTTTGAAGCATTTTATGATTTATGCACAGTATAAATCTTGTATTTCAGACATGCATTTTTTTTGTTTTATTTTAAGTGAGTAAAACACTTTATGGGATATTTTGTTAAACCACTGACAGAAAATTAAGCCTGTGCCTTTTTAGCCCATTGTAATTGCTTAATTTCTGGAAACTTGATCTGTTTAAGAGCCTTTGCCAAACCCCATGTGCTTAGTTCACACATGTTGATAACCAGTTACATTGTTTTATGAGTTGTTTTTCGGTTTATGGCGACTGAAATCTTGTTTAACTTCTTTCTAGTAGGCTGACTATGTGGAACCTTGTTGTGTTGTACTATAACATAACTTTTTTTTTTTTCTTCAGTGTTCAAGTTCACCAGAGATAAATTAGCATTGGATATTTCGCCTGAATATTAACAAGGCCCAGTGTCTCTCTTATGTCCTACGTGAATGCCCTCAGAATGGCTAAATCGTGATGACCACACCTCAGTGTTGATGTCCTGTGAGTGTGTTTTGTGTTCATGCACGTGTGCGGTGACTGGATGTAGCCATTTGAGGTGGAAGCCGAGCAGGACTGTTTGCTTTGTCCCCTTAATGGGGTGTGTGATGGGCCCCTGGTCATGTCACTGAGTAGTGCTGCAGCTCATTAGAACCAGGCTGTGATCCTGCTACACACACACATCACAGAACCTTGCACACACACACACAATCATTTATCTCCAAGACAGGTGTGTGTGTGTATGTGTGTGTGTGTGTGTGTGCGCCTATGCGTGTGTGTGTCCACATCGCTCATCCTAATGGTGCACGTGTCTTTCCACGTTAGTCACCCCACAAGTTGGTTACAGTGAGGGCTTTAGGTTCTTTATTTTCCCCCTACACATAATGTTTGTTTGTTTTTGTTTGTTTATTGTTTCCAGATGGCAGGCCTCAACTTTGCTTGCGTGGCTTTCAAGTTCCCAGTGAGCATTTTATAGCTTTGGCTCGAGTGCTTATCCTGTTTCCTAGGCCCTGCTTTATGACAGCCACTTTTTCCCTCCAAACCGAAAACAACTGTCAAAAGCTGTCTGCACTTTTCTAGAGTGTAAAAGGAGGAGCTAATCTTTGTTTTGACGCCACAAGGTTTACCCTAGGTTTAAGGGTCACTTGTGAGGCGAGCGTCCCCGAGGCTACCATTCTCTTCAATTTATTTCCGTATTGAAACCGAGCCAAACTCCTTTGTTCGTGGAGGTGCAATGAAATGTGGCGCTTTTGTTACGAGGAACGACTGATGAGGCTGGAAACCTTTTCCCATGGCCGGGTCTGGGCACCATTAAGGACACGTCACTTATTTACAGGAAAAGAGCAGGTCAGCTGTAAATGTGGGGGTGGATAGCCTTACTCATCGGATGCGGTTAAGGGCAGGACTCTCATCAAAGCTCACAGCTTTGTTAAACCATCCTCTCCCTTAACAGGTTCTTTTCTCCAATGCCAATCAATGGCTAATTACTCTTACGTTCCAGTTGTCCTAGTCTTATTTTCCTTAATGACTTAAAGGCGAATTCCTCTGATGTTTCAAAATTTCTGCATAATTTGCATACTGAGAAGTAGGCTGAACAAAGTCAGTCGGCACCTTTTAAAGCTGATCTGATGGACATATTTGGACAAATTTGAACAGACAGGAGCAATGTTAAGGCCACTCTGAACCTATTAGAACAGGAAGGCCAATTCTTTTGTTTTTGCTATGCACTGATGACATTTGATCAAAAGATGAATATGAGATGATAAATCAGAATTTAAGCTTTCATTTCCTGATATTTACATGTAGATGTGTTCGAATAGTCTGTGACATCACCAACAACCTCCACAGGGCAGTGCTGAAGGTATCACAATCCAGCTTTTTGAAGAAGACTTTGAGCACAGAAATACAAAGGCCATACCACAAGATGCAAACCACTCATCAGCAGTATGAGTCAGAAGGCCAGATTGGAATTCACAAAGAAATACAGAGATGAGCCACAAAAGTTGTGGAACCAAGATTAACCTCTACCAAAGTGAAGAAAAGGCCGAAGTGTGGAGAAAGAAAGGATCTGCTCATGATCCAAAACATACGAGCTCATCTGTCAAGTGAGGTGGAGGTAGTATCATGGCTTGGGCTTGCATGGCTGCTTCTGGAACAGGCTCGCTAATCTTTATTGGTGATATAACTCATAAGCAGCAGAAAAAACAACTGAAAGATGCTGCTGTACAAGCCTGGAGAAGCATCAGAAGAGAAGAATGCAACAGTTTGGAGATGCCAGTGGGTCATCACCTTGATGCAGTTATTGCAACCAATTATTAAGTGTTATTTACTTTTGCTCACCTAGAATTTGACTGGTTTGCCACCCAAGTTGCCACCCTAGATGTAAATATCAGGAAATGAAAGTTGAAATTCCAATCTATTGTCTCATATTCATCTTTTTGCTATGCACTAAAGACATTAAAACAAAAGAATCAACCTGGCCATTCCAATACTTCTAAAGGAGAATGTAGTTGCATATGAATGAGTTCCTAAGGAAATGTACAAATCCTAACCAAGCCCCAATTCCTAACCTTAATTCTTATATATCTGCATGAGAATGTAATATTTTTGATGAAAAACGCACCATTCTAGAGGAATTTTTAGTCAGGAATATTGCAGATGACCATGATAGCAACCTGGTCTGTGCTTAAGGCCTCTAAAAGCTACTTAAATTATTTCATGAAATGGTTATGGCTATGCCGGGTGTAATAACTTTGATACAGTGTCAAAAGAAGATGGTGTAAAAGAACAGAAGAAAGTGTATTGAAACTCTTCATTTCATCGGTACTTCCCCTTATCTCTCTCTTCATCTTGTGTGGGGAAAACAAGATCAGATAGTGGCATCTACATGCATTCTATCAGAGCTCAGGAAATAAAACAGAATTTCTTTCATTTTCTATCTAATTCTCTCTGCCTCATATGACTCCCTCATCCTCTAGCTCTGATAGATATAATACTAAAAGAAACCAGAGTGAAAAATCCTCTATCATCTTTAAGGTCATCAGTAGGGCAACATTTAGCTTTTTTTCCCCCAGTCGCATTGGTTGAGAGCAGCTCACAAACACAGGCACCGCAAGAACCTCAGTGAAAAGAGACAGTTTTAAGACGCAGTAGCTTCTCCATTCAAAATAAAACTAATGGCCGGTTTTCCTTACCACAGTCACAAAGAAGTCTTTTTTTCCCCCAGTACCAAGCTCTAACCAAAGAAAAAGACCCTGAGTTTAAGTGCCTGTTTACTGTTAAACCAAAATACACAATGCCAGGTAGTCTGCGTGTAAGAAATGAAGTACCCTTGCTATATGAATGATAAGGATGCAGCTAACTACAAATGCATTAATCAGAATGAACACATCATGTGTTCTAAACAGAAACAAATATAGATATGAATAGGAGGTGCACTATTCATGCTTTTTGGGGGGCTTGGTTTGGCAGAAAGGACATCTGGTTCACTAGAGGTGTGCATCAGGACTGGGATCCCTCAGAACGCAAGAAAAAAGTCGCATGAGCAGGAGGTTTTTACTTTCATGTGGGTGCAAGCAAAGCAGGACAAACAGAAATGAACATCATCCTTACAGCAAGAATTCCTAGGCCATAGTGGTAGGGTGAAAAAATAAAATAATTATAAAAAAAAAAAAAAAAACTTTTAGTTTAGGCCGTGCTCACATTTGGAACACTAAACAGATGCAGATAGTGTCATTGTGTTACGCCCCTAAAGAGAAGACTTAATGCTATACACCGTTCAAAAAAGACAGTTCGTTCATTCATCCATCCATCCATCCATCCGTTCTTAGCAACCAGTTTAAACTGGTCAACCAAAAACAGTTTGGGTTTTTTATATTTTTATTTGTACTGTTACCTGCTTTTGTAAGTTCACGATCACCAGCTACTTTACAGTCTTTTCTATTGAAATTAAATTTCTACAGTGGATATAAAAAGTCTACACACCCCTGTTAAAATAGCAGCTTTTTGTGACCCTAAGCTAAATCATCTCAGAACTTTTTTCACTTTTTCCACAAACGTTGCGTAAGTGTGCACACCCCTAAACTAATACTTTGTTGAAGCACCTTTTGATTTTATTACAGCACTCTGTCTTTTTGAGTAAGAGTCCATCAGCATGGCACATCTTGACTTAGCAATATTTTCCCACTCTTTCTTGCAGAAACATTCTAGATCCATCAAATTGTGTGCACAGCCCGCTTCAGGTCACCCCACAGATTTTTAGTTGGATTTAGGTCTGGACTCTGACTAGGTCTTTCAAAAACATTGATCTCCTTTTGGTGAAGCCGTTCCTTTGTTGATTTGGATGTATGCTTTGTGTCATTGTCATTCTGAAAGGTGAAATTCCTTTTCATCTTCAGCTTACTAGCGGATACCTGAAGGTTTTGCACTAAAATCTACTGGTATTTATAGCTATTCCTGATTCACCTCCACCTTGATAAAAGCAACATTTCTGTGTGAAGTAAAGAAACCCTAAAGCATGCTGCCACCACCATGCTTTACCTTGGGTATAGTGTTCTTTTGGTGATGTGCTTTTTTTTTTTTTGCACCAAACATATCTTTTGGAACTGCACTCTTTAGACCATAACACATTTTGCCACATGGTTTAAGGTGATTTAGTTGAGCTTGGATGTTTTTTGTGAGAAAGGGCTTCCATCTAGCCATCCAACCCCTTATCCCAGACGTGCAGAATACGAGAGATTGTTGTGACATTCAGAGAGTAATCAGTACTTGTCAGATATTCCTGCAGCTCCTTTATTGTTGCTGTAGGTGTCTTGGCAGCCTCCCTGGTAAGGTTTTTTTTTTTTTTTGTCTTGTCCTTTTATAAATTTTGGAGGGATGTCCTGTTCTTGGTAAACTCACTGTGGGGATCCATTTTCTCCACTTGTTGATGATGGCTTTCATGGTGTTCCATGGTACATCTAATGTTTTGGAAATTCTTTTATACCCTTCTCCTGATCGATATCTTTCAAAAGTGAGATACCATACAGGCTTTGTAAGCTCTTTGCGGACCATGGCTTCAGCAGTCAAAAGAAACCAGTGAGATGTCAAGTAAATCCTACAGCAACAGCTGATCTTTATGTGGGGTTAATCAGAATAATTTCATTGATGACAGCTGCATGATAATTCTGAACATGAGATTGAATGTGATTGGTTCATTCGGATCACAGCCACATCCCCAATTATAAAAGTGTGTGCACACTTGCGCAACCCGGTTATTTGTAACTTTTGTATTTTTCCTATTTTCCCTAAATGTTTCTGATTGTTTTTTCACTTAATTTTTATGCACTGTAATTTCACATTGAGAGTGGAAAAAGCTCTGACATGGTTTATCTTGGTTTCATTTTTTTCTAGGTTACAAAAGAGGTCAGTTTACCTCAGTGTGTTAACATTTGAGTCACTTGTACTCACGAGATCATTAGTGTGTTGAGAAGGTGCTGAGAGTGCTGTGTTGCTGTAGTGACAGAGTCTCTAGCCAGGTCCTGACCCTGAGCTGTGAAGTGCCTCTTACACAGGTTCCCTTAATATCCTTGCTGACCGCTCTGTGACATAGGTTGGGAACAGGACAGCGGCACTTGGCAACATTGCTTAGTTTTATCTTATCATGAGCTGATTTTTCATAAACAACTCCTGATGAAAGTCACTAGTTTTTGAGATTGCTTAAAGATGAAGGTAGTGGAAATTAATTCTCTGGGGAAATGCTTCAACGATGAGTCTACATTTAGATTCAAAACTCATTAGGTTTAGTCAGGTGTTTGTTTTAATGGTGTAGCTACTAAATTTACTTAAACTTAATCAAAGCTGTAGGTTCGAAGCTTTAAAAGTATGGCAATATAACCTGCTTTTTATTACATTTTTTTTCTTCTGTGGCAGACCCCCTTATAACGTTTTGTTTTTTTGCTTTTATCTTTTTTTTTTTTTTTTTAAACTATGAAACCATAATGTTTATTTTCTTAATTTTATGGTCCTTTGAGCAAATAATAAGCCAAACTTTTTTAGGGATGGCTAGAATACATTTAACTTCTTGCTTGAGAGTACAAGAGACCTGATATACTATAAGTGTGACATGTCTTTATAAGCATCCACCATTCTGTAGGCCATAATGACACCCAAGACACCCTGTTCTGACAGTTATACATTAAGATACAATAAAAATTCCTCTCATAACCTACGTTATACGTTTATGCCATTTGGTAGACGGTATTATGCTAGCAACTGTTGTCCTGGAGTATTAAGTTCTGTAATACAATGAAACAAGGGCCAGTGCTTGTATATACAGTCAGATCCAGAACTATTTGGACAATGACACAAGTTTTATAATTGTGCTTCTGTACACCACTACAGTGGATTTGAAATGAAGCAATCAAGATGTGATTGAAGTGTAGACTTTGAGCTTTAATTCAAGGGGTTTAACAGAAATACTGCATAAGGAGATAAAATGTCTGGAGTTGATTCAAAGCATTGAATTTGCATTTGGTAGCTGTTCATGGGAACTCTCAATATGCGGTCCAAAGAGGTGTCCATGCAAGTGAAGGAGGCCATCATTAGGCTGGAAAAAAAACAAAACAAACCTATCAGAGAGACAGCAGAAACTTTAGGAGTGGCCAAATCAACAATCTGGTACATTCCTTTAAAGAAGGAATGCACTGGCAAGCTCAGCAACACCAAAAGGCCTGGAAGACCACGGAAGACAACTAAAGTGGATGATCGGAGAATTCCTTCCTTATTGAATAAAAAAACTCCTTCACAACATCTAGCCAAGTCAAGAATACTCTGGAGGAGGCAGGTGTATCATTGTCTACAATCAGGTCTACAATCAAGAGATGCCTTCATAAATGTAAATACAGGCAGTGTACCTCAAAATGCAAACCACTGGTAGCACTCAAGAAAAGAAAGGTCAATTTAGTCTTTGTTTAAAAAAAAAAAGCCTGACCAGTTCTGATGCTTGATTAACTTGTACCAGAATGATGGGAAGAGAAGAGTATGGAGAAGGAAAGGCAGGACTTATGATCTAAAGCATACCACATCATCTGCCAAACATGTGGAGGCAGTGTTATGGCGTGGGCATGTATGGCTGCCAGTGGAACTGGGACACTGGAGTTTATTGATGATGTGACTGCTGATATAATTCATTCTGCTACTTCTGAAGTGTATAGAGATATACTCTTTGCTCAGATTCAGTCAAATGCTGAAAAACTGATAGGATGGCGCTTCATAGTACAGATGGATAATGACCCAAAACGTACCATAAAAGGAACCCAAGGGGGTTTTAAAGAAATTAAATGTTCTTAAATGTCTGATAACTTCAACCCAATTGAGAATGCTTTTCATTTACTGAAGACGAACCTGAAGAAAGCCGCAGCTGAAGGCAGCTGCAGTAAATGCCTGGAAAAGCATCTCAAGGGAGGAAACTCAGCATTTTATATATATAATGAAGTGTGTGTGTGTGTGTGTGTGTGTGTGTGTGTGTGTGTGT
>CM040979.1:9305552-9316794 GCA_022985145.1 Pangasius djambal | reverse complement strand
TGAACAAGCAGAACAATATGAGCGAGTGTGGTCATTAAAAAGGCCATGAATGTCACGCACATAAAGATATTTGTGTCCGTGGAGCAGTGAAGTGAGTGTGCAGAGAATCTTACATGTGAGAGAGAGAGACCACTTTAGTTCTGGGACTGAGACATACTGAGCCATACACGCTCACCAGGGTCTACGCATTGCTTGTGAGTCAAGGTGCAATTCACAACACCTTGATCTCATTTTTAATGACTATGATTGCTGATTTTGCTCTGTGTGGTCTCACCCTCTCTATTAAATATACTGTTTATACACCATAACATGTTAAACATAAAACTCAGCATGGGTTCATTGCTAGCAGCACATAGCAGCAACCAATATAAACAGAGCTAAATAAAATGTTCCATGACATCCCTGATTGCTTAATACTATGTAGGTTACTCATTTCACTACCGGGATTTAGATCAGTATTGATGAGAACCAAAAAATGTTCTCAAACTCAGTCTGAAAAGAAAAAAAAAATTATATTGCTGCATCCCTGTTAATTATAGTTTTGTAGGACATTCGCCAAAAATATACAAAAGTCAAATGACAAAATTATTCGGCTTTAACCTTTACTAACAAATGGACATAATATATGGCTGAATGTCCAGCTAAACTAGATGGGTTAGTTAGCATTATTCCAGTTTGTGCTGAAGTTACATTTGAGCTAATATCATGTAAGCCACAGACATACTTTTGGATTTTATTCTAACAAGTAAGATATTTATAGCTGTCTATAATCTGATGGTCACAGCTCACTATGTATAATGTGGTATGGCGTACAAAACTGTCACTTCAGAGGAGAGACAGAGGAGAGCTCCTACTGGGAAAATCACTCACTTACTTGAAATCATATGAATGCTAACTCAAAATAACTCCGTGTTTTTAACTAGTTAAACACTTTTTAAAAAGATTTTCCAGAACAGCTGAAAGCTGTTTTATTCCTGTTTTATGCATGCTTAATTTTATTTAATTTGATTTAATTTTATTTATTTTTTGCTGAGCACTGCACTCGATTCAGCTGTAATAGCCTGTGTTGTTAGCTTTAGTTCATCTGTTCGCAGTTTGTTTTAAAGAAATGTTTGGATATGGGCATTTCTCCTTCGGCTGAGCTTGTTTAAGCGCTGACCCAGGGCTGCTAGATTTATGCTCCATTTCTACAGACACTGTGACGTTCGCAGTTCACTGTCTTTAGGCATTTGTCCTGCTATTTGCATCCACTTGGCACTGTACTCAATTTATTAGCCGGAGGCGAGCAAACAAACAAGCTGCCCTCCCCACCTCATATTCTCCCTCTCTCTCTTGCTCACTATGTTTCTCTCTGTTTCCGTGTATCTTTTTCTGGATTGATTTTTTGAATTTTAATTTCAAATTGCATGAGAGGCTGGTTGTTAATTAGCTGTAGAGGAATTATTCACTTTATTCATGTATCCACAATTAGCAGGAGCACAGCCTTTACCTTTGAGAACTACATGGAAAATAGGCACGGTTCTGCCAAAAGTGTGATTTAAAAAAAAAAAAAAAACAGCATGAATTATACAAATAAGAAAATGGTTCTGATGCTATAAGCCCTTTTTGTGACTGAACGTGTGTATACAGCGGTGGCAGGAGGAATGCATGCTATTGAATGCAGTGGCTGCATGTTGGAATGATTAGCCTACACACTGCGCTACACTGGGTGTCTGACACATGTGTTCGCTCTATGTGGCGCGTCCTGCGCTGCTGTGCTTCATCCTGTACTTACCTCACCACAGCTCACTATACTGCCCTGGGTCAAATGCGCTGGTGATGGATGTTAGTTATTAAGGTTTGCTACCTCAGAGTTACTGGGAGAAAAGCTTCAGCTTCTGGGCCTTAATTCCCACAATCCAAATCCGCAAGTAGTTCAGACAAAATTGGCTGCGATTATTCCATTTCTTTTTTTTCTTGTTGTACGTAAAGGTGTGAAGCTTTATTTTTCAGTAGATCATGTCTCCAGCTGTTAACCTACTGGTCTACACGTTTTTTTTTTAATCCCATGCCATGATGTTCAGTACACTTTTTTTTTTTTTTGCTGAGAGTGAATTTAGGAATGAAATAATAAGTGCTGCTGGTACCTTTTTATGTTTTGCTCCAAATGTTCCTTTTAACAGGCAAGACCAAAGCCTGTTAGAGATCATAGCAAAGAGAAGGTTGGCTTTTAATTACTGCCCTCACACAAGCATGTGTGTGTGTGTGTGTGTGTGTGTGTGTGTGTGTGTGGGTAGGTAGGTAGGTAGATTTAGTGTCCGTGTTGTGGGGCAGGGTAGGTTGGGCCTCAGGAAACTCCCTGTAGTGTCAGGAGCAATCGGCCCTAAGCCAGTATTAATTAAAGGATTTGGGCCAAGCTGGAGGAGGTGGGGCAGCCGTGACTGCTCTACAGCTACTACTGCCTCTGCAGGGTGTCTCACTCACTCGCTCACTCTGGCGGGAATAAAATGCTATATAAAGGTCATTCAAGCTTTGAGATTACTAGGCAATAGATTGACACTCCTTTCATTTCAAAGATTTTTTTTTTTTTTCCAATGTCAAATCATTTGTGGTGCCTGATCTATCACATAATAAACCTAATCTAATTGTGGCCTGATGAAGAACCGCCACTGAATTTCACCTCTGCATTGTATGGTTGGCAATGCCCTTGTGATGAGCTTCCCGTTGTTGTTGTTGTTGTTGTTATTATTGTTATTATTATTATTATTATTATCATTATTATTATTATTACACGTCTGGTGGAAATGCTTATGTATGAGAAAAGCTGAGACCCACCTGGTGCTGTAAACGGCCAGATCTGCCCTCAGGTCATTGGCAGTTTGTTTAAGGATGCCAGAGACTAAAGACGTGTCTTTTTTGGGCTTACAGTGTGTTAGGAAGCCATGACTGGTCCCTGTGCACCTATGAAAGAGATACCTCAAATTTAGATCAGACATTTGCTGCCTACCTGAGACTTTATTGAGGTCACCCACTGAAACATTTCTCTCTAGCTCGGTTAACATTCTGTCTCACCCACCTTCTCTGTGTAGTTCTATTTAATATTTGTTGTTTCTATCTGTCAGTGGGCTGTATTCTATATGGCTAGCTTCCACTTGACACTCACTCTCCCCAACGCCGGACTGCCACATTTTTATCCACCCATTTTTTTTTTCATGCCGGTAGGTGATCAGTACCTTTTGTGCAAAAACACCTGCAGTGCCTTGATCATACCACTGGAGGGCATGTCACGCTAACCAGGCCATTGGACGACAGCTTTTGGGACTTGTCTAGGATTAGGGAGGGGACTGTGTCCAAAAATTGGAGTGCTCCGTCACATAAACATGCTGTTTGGAGCGGAAATCAAACGAGCATGTTGTCTTTCTGAGCAAATCCAAAGGCCTGTTTGGATATCCTACCCATGTTTCCACCCGACCCATCTGTCTTCAGTGGGTGCAGTGCTGGTCCAAAAATGGCAGTTTGTGGTCTCGTGTGTGTGTGTGTGTGTGTGTGTGTGTTCCTTCTGTTCTGTTACTACACCCTTTTTCACTTTGCTCTCCTGAATACTATAGCCAAAGTCTGCTTGAAACATATTCTCCTTCTGCTGGGCCTCCGCCACCTTTGGTGCAGCAAAACAATCCATCTTTCTGTCTGACAGAGTACCTCTGACAAAAAAAGCACTCTGATGTCTTAATGTTACTGTCTTCCATCAGTGAGCTTCTTCTGTGCATCGTTCTTATTGAAAGGGCGTAGATAAGAAATGAAGCCCTAAAGCACAAAATAGGCTGATGAATTGCCAGCACCAATAAACCATATATGACTGTTTTGGTTTAACGTCCCTGTTGTTGTTGTTTTTTTTTTTCCCCATGACATATTATTGTTGTAAACTTCTCCCAGAATAGGATGTGTGTCTTTTCAGCTCCTAGTTTGCTATGCCTCTGCAGGAGCCATGCTGTAGAAGGTAGAGAGGAGGAGTGGTGTTTAAATCTCTCTGGACCTCAACCAAATCAGTTGGGCTTGGCTTGCAGTCTGAAAAGCTTTTCCAACACAGTCGCTGCCTGAAACTGTCTGCTTGACCTCACACTTTTTTAGTATTTTTTAAAATTTGTTGTTGCCCCCCCCCCCCCCCCCCCCACGTCATACGCATTCCTTTTGGGGGGGGTGCGCGTGTGTTGGTTGCTGGCTAGAGGGTAGTAAAGCTCCCAGTGGTTGCCCGTCAATCTTAGCGCTGCTGTCTAAAACAAACGCTAATCAGTCAGCCCTCTTAATCAGCAATCTCTATAGACCAGTTCATGGACCTGCCTGTGCCACTCGGCCCCTTCCTCCCTTCCCGCCACTGCTAAACCAACACTAAGAGACCAACTCAAATCAGACTGGCTGCTAAATGATTGTCCTGCATGTTTGTCTCAGGCAGAGGCAATCAGTAAGTGCATTGTCTTCAACTGGACCGTCCCAACCAATTACGTTCTCCCTTCGGCGTTCACCCTTTATGTCCTATTTCAAATGCTTAAATGGGTGGTTTTACAAAATTAGGCACACCGATTTTCAACACGTGTTCGGTTGCCAGTTTATGTAATGGAACAAGGTTATAAACGTAATAAAAGGGCCCAAATGTGAGGGAGAATTTGAAGTCAGAAGACATTGGCAGAAAACTTAAGCAGTTCTCTAGGTTGTAACGGAAGGCTGGAGGCAAACACAGGGCAGCGCGCACACCGGAGCAAACCTGTGTATTTCAGCTCCAAAATCCCCTTACAGTACAAACCTGTGTGTGGCTGTGCACTGCGGGACACTACAAAGTCTCCTAAAAGCAGGGCAAAAATGCTCAGCCCTTCCAAACACTGGACACCTCGCAACCCCGCTGTCAGGTTTGTTTAAAGCCTGGATCTATTTGCATGAAATAAATAAAAGCTGTGGCTCATCAAGCGCGGTGCTGTGGCAAAAGGTTTCCTCTCCCAGATGCAGTCTCCATCTGTCCCCCGGCCACCCTGCACATTGTGCAGTTCTGTGGTGGTAACTCTTAAATAATTCCATTGGAGCAGTACTTTTATTAATAGCCTATGTTTTTTTTTTTTTTTTTTTTTTCCTGTCACCCCACTCTCTCTCTCCCTCTACTCTCCACTTCTCCTGCTGCCAACTGCGAGGACATTTTATCCTAACATCGGGAGCCCCTGATCACACTGGCTTGTAACTATAGACAAGGCAACATGGGCTAATTAATAATGTGTGGAATAATGATTGGCGAACATGGTGAGGTGCTTCTTTTTGTGTAGCAGGCCTGATGAAAAAGAATAGCTGTATTATTGTTTAGAGAGGGGACTGGCCCTTCTGTCTGTCTGTCTGTCTGTCTCCTTTTATTTTTTTTTTTCTTTTCTTTTCTTTCTCATCCCTGAACAAGCTGTGTTGCCTCGCGTAGTTATGGGTTGAACTGAGGCAATGGAAAAGCTACACACAATCTTACATACACAGCACAAGCCTGGGCTGCGATTTGGAGAAGCTGAGATAATGCCTGTTATAAGCCTGCTATTTGCTGTTTTACAGCTTGTTTTATGAAGGTGAGTTGACAGTCCGTAATGGCTCTTGTCAGTTTAACTGACAGCATTATCAAGGGAAAAGGACCCAAAGAAGTGTGCGGCTCCTGAGAACGGCCTGGGCTCTTTCACTGAGCCGCTCAGCTTTGATGACGATCTGGCTGCGGGCTATCATTTTACATTTTACGCCGGCTCCTGTTGTCAGGAGGCCATTATCAGCGCTGAACTCTGGTTTAATTCTCAACTTCTCGCTAATCAATTACAGCGTTGATCCATTTATCAGCTAAAGTGAGCGAGGAGAGAAAGAGAGGGTTAAAAATGAGCTCCACTCACGGCTCCGGGCTCATTGTAGCCTTTAACTAAGCAGCCTGACAGGCCCCTTCTGCTGTGTCTTGTAGCCTGGGAGTCACAAGTTAGGATACTCTCACACTTGGGATTGTATTTTTATAACACCGTAACACATTGCAAATGCAGCAGATTTACTGCAAACAGTAGAGAACAAAGCATCAGGGAGTTTGGCTTTTGGAAGGTTGTGTAATTGGGTTTTTGTAATTGTGACTGTTTAGTATCTATCGTTACATTATTAGGGGAAGATAATTGGATTTACATTAATTTTATTCATGTCACATTGCAGGCACTGGGCTCCTGGGGTAATGCACTGTAAATGAGGAATTACATGTTAGTTTAATTATCACGTGGATGAGCATGTATCTGATAATTATCATTTGCTACGGTGACATTCACCGCCATGCGGAACCATGGAAAGGTGGAAAAGAACAATTCATTATTCGCTTTTGTAAATGATTTCTTTTATTTGTGCTCTTTAGTTTTGCCTTTTTTTTTCTTTTTTTTTTCCCCCCCCTGTCTACATTTCCTGAATTCGAAACAGAAGCACCAACCCAATACGGGCTTATTTGGCTGGAAATCAAAATATCTCCGAATGCGCTCTGTATGCATATCACTGTTAATCTGTGTGAATGTGTTCTGGGGCATGCAAATGTCTGCACTTGGGGGTGGGGGGGCATCATTTGGAGAGGTTTTATAAAAACATGTCAAACAAATCTCTCCCCTTTTCCCGCTCCCCCCTGCCCCTCCTCGTCTGCTCTCATTCTTCAAGGTGGCATGATTTAACTGTAAATGAAGCCCTTCCACCCATTAGAATGGACGACGCACACTGACTCCAGTAAACTGTCAGACAGTCGTTTTTATTCGAAACCAAGTGATGGGAGGCGTTTTCCGTTCTGTGTGAGCTCCTAGAATAATAATCAAAGACCCACTATTAATAATTACAATTTAAGCTCCATTCGCACTTGAGATGCGTGTCTAAGCCAGATAAAGGCGAAAGTCTCTTTAAGAGTCAAGCACATGTTGAATTGAGGAGTAAAGAGGTGGAGAAATGTTACTCAAGGGTTTAGGAGCTAATTGTGTGAGTGCACAAAGAGGCACTTGAGAAGTGGAGCTGAAGAAGAAAACAGGCGGGAGAAGTGGGTGTTGAGTGGTGCCACTGTAGCGCTGCCTGTGTGTGTGGATACCAGTGATCTGCTGTCACCTTTTACAGCTCCAGTCGGGACAGGAGCACGTTTCCGCTCTGTCTTACCCAGCCTGCCTTGCTTTCTTTCAGCCTCTTCAAGCCTCTTCCTGTCATCCTGAGTGTCTCCGGCTTTCTTTGAAAATTTGGGCTTATTTAGATCTCTCCCCTTTAGCATCAGTCTGTCGCCTCTCTCGCTCTCTTTCGCTCACTATCACTGTGTCTCCGTCTGTCTGTCTCTCCATCTCCCTTCCTTATTTTTAGCATTTATTTTTTATATCATCCTTTTTATGAAACCGTTTGGCTCCACAGAAATCCAGTACCATCTTGCTTTTTTTTTTTTTTTGGGGGGGGGAGTGCAGTGAGGGAGCGAGTGGGGGGGACTCTTCTTGTGTAGATTTTTCGATTCTTCAGTGTGTCACTTGGCTGTGAGTGCCATTGTCTCGCGGCTCTTTTTCTTTGCAGCGAGTTGTGTCATTCCCTCATGATCAGCACTTTTGTTGCCTTTGTTTTTGGCTGTACTTTAGAAGTCCATCTCGTCTTTTATCTGCCTCCCATTCATGCAGAAGGGAACAGTTGTGCTCTGTTGTGGAGATGTTCCACTGGATTTCCACCAGTGGGGTTTCCTTTCAGGCCCTTCAAAGTGCTACAATGGGCCTCCAAAGGCCTGAATGGCTATTGCCGAGTGCACGCTCTTAGTGAGACTCTCTTATTTTGTTTTCCTGGAGTCAATAAAAATGCTAAGTTAAAAGCTAACCCTGACGCCCTCCCCACTCCCAACACTTGTTCTCCTCCTTTTAAGTTCCTCCCTCAATTATTTCTAAAGAAAAATTAATGGGAAAATATTCACTCTTGATCTTGGTAGAGAAGAGGAATCGGAGCAAGCAGTTGGTTGCTGAGATCATAACGATTCGGAGGAAGCTTCTTTATAAAGGACTGACAGTTTAATATTACATTTCCTCCATGATTATTGTGGCCATAGACTTTTTTACATTTGATGTGGCTGTGCTTTGTGCCTTGTGGGATTGTAGGGAGAGCTTAGACTTTAGGCTTGTCAAGCATTGTGTGTGATGCTACGGAGAGGGAGAAAGAACGACAGAACAAGGCTGTAGCAGAAGAGATTATAGCGAGATGAATTGGCCAGCGCAGATAACTGCTATGACTTCATCCTTATTGCGCAGATTAGGGCGTAAAATCCACCCTAATGAGGCGCACGCCGGAGAGGAGAGAAAAGGCACGGCCTAGCCGACTTCTGCATTGCTGCTGCCAGGGTCACCAGCCACCAGCTGATCCTGTTTAAAGAGGATCAGATACTTCTCCGGCTACAGTCAGAGAGAGAGAGAGAGAGAGAGACAGAGACAGAGACAGGAGGGGGCGAGTGACAAGAAGGCAAAAATTGTTTCAGACTGAACATCCTCAGTGCCCCCGTTTCATCTGGTCACATTTTTTGGGACTGGAGCTTGTCTTCAGGCTCAAAACCAAGTGAGCTCCCATACCAAGAAACACTTTTTATTGCGATTGTTTTAATGTAGTTCTGGGTAGAACTATGAGGGCTTGTCATGGATAAGGCATGGAAACTGAATAAATATTGATAACTTTGCTGCCCCCCCCCAACCTCTTGGAAGTATTTTGCATATTAAAAAGATGTCGTTTGTTGCAGAGTAGAAACAGAAACCCTTACTTTTGTGCATTTTTGACACAGCTACTGCTGTCTTGGACAGACCCTAGAATAATCTGCATATTGAGATGCCTGCGGTTGATAGTCTTTTTCTAAGTCAAAGGGAAACGAGACACAAAATGAGCAGCAGATTTCTTCGTGGAGCCATGGCAAGAGAGAATTTTTTAAAAATGAGTCGTAACAAATATTCCAATCTTATTAAATATGCAGTTAGAGGCTGACAAAGCACAAAAAAAAACCCCTCTTAAATTAATTGACTAATGATACAAAATGGTACAGTTAGTCAAACTTATCTAAACGGCATTTCTTTGTTTTATTCTCTGTACTTAAGGGGCTGTTTGCCTTGTAGAACCTAGTAGGGATTTATAGCACTGGCTTGTCTTGCTCCCTGAAACGATCTCATCATTCAGGAACAGCAACAATCATTCATTCCTTCATCTTCAGTAAGCTCTTTATCCTGGTCAGGGCCTCCATAAATCCAGAGTCTATCCCGGGAATACTTGGCACAAGGCAGGAATGCACGCTGAATGGGACACCAGTCCATCGCAGCAGCAGTAATGATTAGACATCTCTCTGTTGCTAGCAGGTCAGAAGCACAACATTCGAAAGGCACAGCTTCGTTTGCAGCAGTGTAGCAGGGACAGTCCCACACTGCAAGATTCATGTTGACTTATAGCTCAGACATCAATTTAAATTCACTTATAACGTCAAATTACTTTACTGGCATGATGTATACAGTAAAACTATTGCCATCTGTATTGTCAAAGCCTTGCAATATTAGAGAGAAATAAAATAGTAAGTTTGTACAACTCAAAAAAAATTTATTTCATGGGTTCAACATGAAAATTCTACAGAGAACCAAAGACAGCAGTGATAACTAACGGAGTTGTATCCCCCTTTCTTAACCTTTCCAGAGGAACACGTCAGGGGTGTTCATTAAGCCCACTCTTGTTTATTTTTTTTTTTTGGAAATACTGGCAATTATTATTCGAGCACACTCCGGGATTAGGGGCGTGAAAGCAGGAGATAAGGAACATAAACATGCTCTTACTATATGCAGATGACATTTAAGCAGTCATAACTGGTCCTCTGACCTCTTTACCACATCTAATGGATGTTATTCATTCCTTCTCAAAATTGTCAGGATATACAGTCAATTGGAATAAATCTGAAGCAACCCCCCCTCCCCCCCTTTTCCAATTCATGTGTATCAGTTATGGTAGAAAAGTTTAAATTTAAATGGGAATGAAATATTTGGGAATAAAACTGTCCCGCAACATGGAGGAAATAATAGCACTCAGTTTACGCCCACTACTACAGAAGTTTAAAACTGACCTGGAGAAGTGGGAGAAAATCAAACTTACTCTCTGGGGGAAAAGCAGTATTATTAAAATGGTGATGGCCCCCTAACTCAACTGTGTACTAATGATGCTCCCGAGTACGTTTGCACAACTGTGAAAATCGAGCACAGCGTTACTGAATTCTCGAATCTGATTGGTCAGAAGGTGTTGGTTCATTTTCTGACAGTAGTGCCGGCAGTAATTTAAACGACAGGTGTATATTGATGCGTTCGTTCTAATGTTATCTTTTCTATAATAATTCATTCACATGCACTGGTATGGTGGGTGACCTGCATAATCTGTGGCTAATAATAAACTGATCAGAAACGTTCCGCTATTTAAAAGAAAAACCTTATTTTTAATTCTTGATGTGGTGAAGATGATTTCTGTTGGGAGACGTTTATTATGGGAGGACCGTTGAGTGCCAGTGTTTTGTAACAGCCTTTTAAGTCTTCAGGACAGAGTTGTTAAAATACTGACATAACAAAATATCTTAGAAAAGTGTGCTGTGAAATAATTCCCACAATATCATCATTTAATCATTGATTCATCTTTTCCCCCATTTTCCTTTCCACTGTACTTTATGAAGTGAAGTGAGGTTGCTATAATCTAGGTGCATCCAGGTAACTAAGACTTACTATACTGACTGCTACTCGTCAAATAACACCTAAAATACTGTCCAGTTAAATCTGTAAAGCCTACAGAACGAGTTTGAATTAAAGTGCATGAACAGGGATTGAAATGTTTAATGGGAAGTCACTAAATGTATGTATCCATCAAGCGTACTGTTCTAATTCCTTCCATCTCGCATGACTAAGTAACGTATGGAGAGAGAGAGGATTTTTTTTTTGTTTTGATTTGTTTTTTTAATGCTTGCACAGCACTGAGAGAGAATATTCTCACCTGTAGTAGTTTTTTGCCCAATTCGTTAACATTGTAAGTTACTGGCTACATGTTAATGTTAATGTGTGGCCATTCGATGTCTGAAAAAGAAGTAAGTCCTGTGTTGCATCCTAGATTTTAATTAGGGATGTAACCAAATCTGAAAATGGATAGATTTTATAAATTTTATATTATATTTTAATAGATAATGCTCTAGCCAGATACAAATACAGATAAGTGGGTTATCTATTAGTGTTTTTTTTTTTTTTTT
>CM040979.1:9292023-9305452 GCA_022985145.1 Pangasius djambal | reverse complement strand
GAGCATGCGGCGCAGCCCTCAAGCATGCTTTAGTTAAAATTAAGCTACTATTTTTTTTTTGGGAAGCAAAAAGTAAACTTGTTAGAAAAGATCACATGCAGGTACAAGCAGAAATAACTGTGCGAGTGGAATTAAACATCCCCCATCTCTAGCCGAGACCAATTATGAACTTGAGCTGAAGGTGAGGAACTGTCTGAGCCAGAATTCACAGACCATGCTGACAGTTCTGTCGTTTCTACATCTGACTTCTTTTCAGTGTTTTCCATTGTTTCTAGGGGTATAGTGGTAGGGTTTTAAAAATAAACGCTCACTTCAGGTTTGAATCCAAATACAGCTATGGATATTTGGAGCACTAAACAGATACAGCTAATGGCACTGCGTTACACTGACAATTAAACTTTTCCGCATAATAATCATTGATCTTTTTTTCTAGTGAAAAAATTTCGAGTAATTATGTTGTTATATATATAAGTCTAGTTGCATGCTTAGTATTTAAAACAAAGTCTAAGTTACAAAGTTACAGGAATTTAATAACAGAAGCATAGCGTTTCTCATTTAAGCCAAATAGCAAAAACTAGCCTGCATACACGTTGTATTTGTATTGAATAATAAAAATTGGGGGAAAATATGTTGCTGTTTTAAACAAGGACAATAGCCAGGAGAAAATTTCATAATTACAGTGTTTCAGATTATATTGTATACATAATTTATCATGGTTATTTTATTTATTTTCCACCTGAGGCGACATTGTAGCACAGTGAACAGCATTGTCGTGTCTTAGCTCCAGGGTTCCTGGTTTGATCCTGAGCTTGGGTTTCTGCCTGTGTGAACTTTTACATGTTTTCCACATGTCTATATTGGCCTCCTCCAAATTCTGTGCTTTCTTCCCACCTGCGCAAAAACATGCCGGTAGGTCAGTTGGTTATGTTAAATTGCCCCTTAGGTGCGAGACTGGCGTCCCATCCATGGTGTCTGCCTGCGTTGCACAGAGTATTCCCAGGATAGGCTCAGGAGCCACCATGACCCTGACCAGGATAAAGCAGTTACTGAAGAACAGTGAATGATTTTTCCAACATTAATCCTTTCTTGGTGATTGAATTTAACAGAATTTTGCATTTCTTAAGTAAGCTAGGACATGACGTCGTAGTGGTGTAGCATTCTGGGATTTCTGCTTTGCTGATTTAAAAAAATTGCAGAAGACTTAACAGTGGCGCCGGCTAAAATCATTGCACATAGTTGGTATTCTGCAAAACTTGGTCTGTAGGGATCTTCACCTTTCACTTGATGTTTTAAGTAACCACCCTCACTTTTCGGTGTATGACACAAGACAACAGAGAATGCTGCAAAAATGATACATTATTGCACACATTATAGAAATTGAAGGCCCCAGCAAGGCACCCTCTCTGACTCTCTCTCTGATCATTATAAACAGCATGGAATTTCCTAAAGCATGTATGACCATTTCCTACGTATTTAAGCTGTATGACCATTTCCTGCTTTCAGAAAGCAGAACTGAAGTTCAGAAATCAGAGGGGGGAAATTGTGAACAAAAAGGTCTGTAAAGTCTGAGGAAGAGTGGTTGTTACTTGTTAACTGAACAAGCCATTAACTGTCCAGTAAACCAATTTTGCAAAGTGTCATAAACATATACTTTTGAAGTTCATAATGGTGTTTAGATTGATGTATTTTCATCCCCCCCCCCCCCCCTTTTAATGGAGTCTAATGTATAATAAAACAGCAGCCTGTGTAGATGAGCTGCAGTTCCCTTAGCAATCTGTTGATCTGTTGTTAGGAAATGCAGTCAGAGAGAGCAAGAGGTAACAATAATGAGAACCAAAAAATGTATAAAATGTAACTGGTGATGTGCTGTTACTAGTGCTTTAACAGTTAACATGCCAGAAGAAATATTGTGGAAGCTTAAGACCATTGGGCCTCATTTATCAAGCTGGATGCAAAAGGATTTATTCATAAATTGTTCGTAGGAATATTCACGAAAATCCCAGAATTTCAGAAAAACGTTCATATCCCACTCATGCTTCTGAGTGTGTAAATTCACACACATGAAAATCTGGACTTGAGATTGACTTCAAATCATACAATTTGCATGGATTACTGCACTTTTATATATGGAATATACTCGAGTTTAAATCGCTCATTTTTGTTATTTCTACAGCATTTAGCAGACACCCTTATCCAGAGTGACTTGTAGAAGTGCTTTGTAGTCTCTATCAGAAACACATCCTCATGCTAGTTCACTAGGTCAGGTACTTAAAAAAAGAAATGCTGCTGTATAAGAGGAGGACGGGCTGTTCTCTTTGCTCATAGCCATAAGCTATAAACAAATGCCTCAGGTCATGGAAGATTTAATGCACGCTTATGAGGGGAAAAAATGTTTAAAAAGTGGTATGTGTTTTTTTTTTTTTTTTGCGGAGGATGAAAGCTGCGTTATATATCATTTCCATTTGCCAAGGCATCTTTTAATGCTGTGCAATACTTCCAACACATCGGCAGAGACACTTAAATCTATTTTAAAATATTATTCAATTTTTCTGTAATTCGTCTCTAGATTTTGACCTTTTCAAGTGCAGTTAAACTGCTGTCTATTTTTTTGGGAATAGAAATGAGTCCTCCACTTCTGCTTTTCTGCCTTTTCTTTCACCATTTAGTAGGCATTTAATGTTTTCAGCCCTCTGTGTGCTTGACCTTTTATGGAGTTTTGTCGGCATTAAATACAAATGAGCTGTTTCAGGAACGCGCTTTGCACTTTACGGTTGATCAACGTACATATGCGAGTACGAAGAAAATTAGTGTTTCCGAAACTTCTGTACATCCGGCAAAGAATTTAGTTCGGTTTGGCGCACGCAAACATTTACACACAACTTTTCTAACAGATTGATAAATGAGGCCCATTGAGGCCCAGACTCTCTAATACAGTGTCTTAGGTCTTAGCAGGAAAGAAACGACTGAGGGTCACAGGACAGCATGGATCGAAGGTAGTGGAACTGTGCTGAATCAATGTCCGACAAGTCAGAAATCCTGTCCAATTCCCTCTGCTATACAGAGGGACACCAGGCTTAAACGTAATGAGAAGCAGTTCCGTCTAGAGCCATATAAATGCACCAAAGACAAGAAGGCTTTAAAAGCCTGACCAGTAAATCCAAGAACAGCAGCACAGTCTGGTAACTTTACAACCTGTAATGTAGTCATGCTGCCCTGTGTTATGATGACCTTTCAAGTAAAATATGTAAATAAATGAAAAGGACAACAAGGAGGAATTTAAAAATGCTCTACAGGCCTACTTAAGGGATTGTTAAGTATATATCATAGTTTATTGGGAGGGACAAATGTTGGCCAGATGTGCGATTGAGTCACCACGTATTGAAGAACTTCTCCAAGTGTTAGCAAGCAGTGATACTTATACTGTTATTAATATAATATTGTACTGTTACTATTATTACATTTATCTTAATATTAGCCCTGATGCCTTGCTCCAAACTAGAAAAAGAACAGAAAGGGTGGTTTAGCTAGTTAGGCACTACAGGCATCGGGCAAAAGGCATGATGTTTACTGACATATTGCCAATGTTGAAAGTCAGTGTGAAAATGGAAGTATAAAGGTGCTCCCTGTGTCTGATTGGGTTTCCTCCGGGTTCTCCAGTTTTTCTCCCATCCTGTGAAAACATGCTCATCAGTGGATTGCCTACGAAAGATTACCTCTAGGTGCCTCTAGGAAAGATAGACCAGCGTCCCATCTACAGCATAGGCTATTCCTACCTCACGCCAGTTGTTCCCAGGATAGGCTCCAGGTCCACAGCAACCCTGACCAGGATAAAGTGGGTACAGAAGAGGAATGAATCATTTTTTTTTTTTTATACTTACATTTTTAATGCCTAAATTCAACACTTTGCAGCAAATGGATAAGGTGATTGTGTCTTTTAGAACTCCCTGAAACACACACACAGGTTTTTACTGTGTGTAGCCTGCAGAGCTACAGACACTTGTGTAAAAGATATGTTGCAGTTCCTCCATTGAGGTTTGAACGCTCTAAACACCATTAAGTGGCAAGTCAGAAGTCTTTATAAAGTTAAAATATAAGCAAAATAAAGTGAACTTTATTCAGCCCCGCAGACTGAATCTCACAGAAGATGGCATTATTCTTCATGCCTGCAACAAGACTGAAAGCACATGTGTCTTTTGACAACGTTTCTATAAGTGAGCTGACATTTAAGCTAATTTAGATTCTTTGGTCCGTATTGCATCATAAAATCAGTACAGTATGTTGTGGCAGTAAATGAAAACCCTCTGTAAGCTAGAAGCCAGTAAAGAGAAGGCTGCGTGGCTTTGGCTTTGGCTTGTACAGGGTTGTTAGAGGGAGTGAAAGAATGTTTCTGCTTGTGCAGGACCTTTGACTTAATTCTGGAGGAAGAGTACTTCTTCCTTTCTCTGCATGTACACTCCAGAGTCTCTCAGTAGGTTAGCCTGGCCTGCTCATTTTCCTGTAGCTTCCCATAAGCACATTGCACTAAAGAACCAGCTTACATGTCAGAGTTTACTCTTTGCCTGCTTACTTCAAAGAAGAAGGTTACATTAGAAAAACAGCAGGTACCGGATGTTTACTGTAACAAGCTCTGAAAACAAAAAGTTCATGGCAAAAAGAAGGAAAACTTTTTCAGGTATAGGCGAACACCTATTGAGTGGAAAGTGAAATGGGTTATATTGTCCCTAGAGCCTGGGAATCAGCATCACATCATGCTGCGTTTCCGGATCGTTCTACCATTTTGTTTGGGGTAGTTCCTTGTTTACACGCTACACACATGTTCACACACTGCAAGAGCTTAAAGAGAGCTGTTTCACTGTTTTTGGACTTGCCTCGCATAAAAGTGAATCAAAGCAGAAGGTTAAGCTCTTAAAACAAGTAGAGTAATGATCAGGACGCACCATCTCCTCTTACATTTCCAGGCATCTTTTCAGATCTGACGTGTAGCTTGAGTGCCTACACTTTTTATGAGTTTAAAAATCGTCAAGACCTACAGATCTATAAGAAGCCAAAATGTGGTAACACAGTCTTTCAAACTCTCCCTCTCACCGGCCAGCTTTAAGCTATCATACAACAGCTACCAAACAGGGAGGGAATAGGCTAGCACGTGTTTCCTCCAACACATATGAAGCCAGCCACGCCTTATTTAACTGCTGCTCGTGCTGCATCACAGGGCAGTGTAACACACTCGGCGGAAAGTGCTATCTGCTCTCTTCCACATACATGAGCTCACAGATGACCACGGTTAGCTACTGACGCTGTGACTGACAGAGGAGAGAGCACTGTCAGTCTTTCTCCAATGTCTCTCGGCCACGAATAGCTGTGGCATCATCAGGATTCAAATGATCTCCTGATGACATGGCGAACGCTTTTCTGTTGCCATATAAGCATTATATAAGCAATGTATTTAAGCATTAATAAGACTTTAATAATGTAAGCGCATGCTATTTGATGCATTTAATGTTCCATACACAAGACCTTTAATTGCAGTTAGTAAATTACACTTTCCGTTTCACGTATTAAATATGACCTGGTTTTATTGTTATTCCTTTATCCATCAAAACAGTTTGAGACCAAACACTTCGGTGGATAGTGACAGACCTCTTACATGACATAAAAATTTGAGCATGGGGAAGCATTAGAGACTATAGTGCCATGGTGTTGGCGGGGGGGACTTTCTACCTTGATTAATTAAGCGTTCATGACAACATACAAGTTCAACCAAGTATTATTACATTCGATGTCAAAGAATTACATTAAAATATAACACATATATCACATAATGCTGTCAGTTTCACCAAGAGGTGCATTTGTTTGTTTTTAATTAAATTGAATTTTGGTTGGTAGGTAGATTTTAAAGAGCCCAAATCACAAATAGATTTGTCTGAAACTTTGCTTCCCTATGTTTTAAAGTCTTTAGATTATTTTTAAAACACGGTTTTAATGAGTGCAGCTGTGACAGTTTATTATAACACAACAGTAATGTAGCTTCCAACCATAATGACTAGAACACTCCAGAACACTCAGTTTGTATTAAAACTTGTCTGCTAGCTAGATTGGCTGTCTTGGATGACAGATCTCCCATTAGACAGCTGCATCATGTGATTCCCATCACATTCCCAAGCCGTATACCTCCTGAAAACTTTTTGATCAAGCTGTGAAGCATCTTAAGTACCTAGATACAAATTTATTTCTCCTTCACTTAAATGTCTTGGTAATAATCAGCATGTGCTGAGAATATAAACATTTTATATAGGCCTCGCAGTGCGCACACACACACACACACACACACACACACACACACACACTCACTGCTTTCCACTGTTTTTCCAACCTTGCTTATTTTTATTTTGGTCCGTTACTATAGGTGCTCTACTGTTTTGTCTCTCCTGCAGTAGTGAGTTCCTCCCATTCTCCTTTGCATATTCCCTCCTCATCCCCACGTGAGGTATTGTTCCTGACCAAATTTAAACACTACAGCATTCAGGATCCCTGCAGAGGCTCTGTGTACTTGGGCCCGCAAAGTGCTCGCAGCCATAACTACATGAATTGCTTTTAATTGCTTGGTATAGCTGCATCATCTTAGTTGAGATTATGCCTGATTGATACTGGAAGGCAATTGTAAGCGTGGAGGATGGGATTAAGTGCCTATTGAAGTGACTTTAGCTCCTTTACACAACAAAGGGAGAAGGGAGAATACTTTACCCCCCTCCTTTTCATCTAAAGCCCACTGCTCCCCCATCCGCCCTTCCTTACCAACCCCCCCCCCCCCCCCCCCCCCCCCCCCCCCCCCCCCCCCCCCCCCCCCCCCCCCCCCCCCTTCCCTGGATGGAAAAGGAACACAATCTACTGATATTATTCCTCTAAGGGCAATGAGAAGGAACAGCCAGACGAGTACTGTTCCTGGCTATAATTAGCTATATGTGATCCCAATTATTTGGCCCATTCATTAGTGCTAATTGTTTGAGCAGCCTGACCTAAAGAACAAATAATTAAAACGTGTGTGCCATAACTGCAACTACTGGTGCGTGTGATAAAATGTGTTGGAAGGAGCTGAAGCAATAAAGCCGAAGCGTTTTCATTAGGCAGTAAGCACTGTGAAACGGAAATCTTGGCTCTCGAGGCAGAACTTTGGCTGTTTAGATTAGAAGCGCTACTGTTTGCTGCTAGCGAGCCGTGCTTCCAGGAGTAATTAGCTGAAAGTGTTATGCAGATTTGTTGTGTTGTCCAAACTTTAATTATTTTGTGGGACTTTGTAATCCCTTTCTGTTTCTGTCTCTTTGAGCGCAGAGTGGCCCTGACCCTAAATAGATTTATGCAGCTAGAGCTGTTAAGCCTTTGTGTATTAGCATTAGAGGAGAACAATTGGCTGTGATGTTGTGGGTGATAAAGCCGCTCAAAGCGCAGGTCAGCAGCACTCGTCCACTTGAATGGGGGGGCTTAAAGGAAAACAAACTTTGTTTTGTCATTGTGTTAAACATATCGGAAGGAAGGACATGGAAACAGATAGCGTCTGTTCTTGCTTTCATTCAGTGTCATGTAGAAACAAATAGCATAGCTCAAGCAAACAGGATTCAAAACTATATGATTCTTTTGTGTGTGTGTGTGTGTGTTAAGGATAGCCCAGAGGCTGCTGGTGGCAGCATGGCATGAGGGTAGTTGGCGAGCCCACCATACCCCTGGCACATCTCTGAAATACATCCCACGACGAGCTGTCCTCTACGTACCAGGCAACGACGAGCGCAAACTCAGGAAGCTCACCTCTCTGAACGTGGACTGTGCTGTTCTGGACTGCGAGGATGGCGTCGCCCTTAACAAGAAGGTACCCACTGCAAGCATAGCCTTCATTATTCCTGCATCACCTGACTCCATGGTACATGAAAACCAAATCTTTTACAGCCCCCCCCCATTCAGCCAGGTGCTAGTGCTTAATCACGCAGCATAAAGCTAGCTAAGCACCATGCTTAAAACAAGCACATTTCCTTCCCATTATGTCATCATAAAGGCAAGAAATGCCCCCTATCACATCCTCTTGAAACAAGGTGCCCACTTCACACTGGGATATCAGCAGGAAGTCAGCAGATGCAGCAGGTTAAAAGCATTCTCGACCCGCCCACACAGCCTGCCAATTGGCCCTGTTTGCCTTGCCATGAAATTGTGATTGGAGCTCAGGATAAAGAGGGGCTGGTGGAAAGAAGTCACCTAACAAAGGTTTTTAAGTCGTGATAATAAAGATGATTGATATGGCCAGAGGCTATTCCTGATTGAGAGAGGTCAACTGTGACCCTTTGAAAAAAGTGATTGGGCTCAATGTTTTGCAACACCCCCTTATTTCTCTATCACTGCTAAGTGGAAAAAAGGTTTCAAAGGAAAATGTCACAGAAGTGTCCACCGATGCTTGAAAATAATACTAGCTTAACATTCTCACATCTTTTTGTCGCTCAGGCGCCTTGATTTTTCGTCTTAATCCAGCCTTTGACAGCCATTAAAAGTTTTGGCTTTCTGTGTTGTTTCTTTTTCCTCTGATAGAAACGAGTATCAAAATACTGTCCTTAGGTGCAACAGTTATGTGTTGGCACACATGCTGATAAGAACAAAAAAAAACCTAAATGCAATGGTGTCGATACACTGTTACTCTTTCAGAAGAGTAATACCACTGACAGATGAAAATATCCTTCAAATCAGTGTGGTTCTGCCTCTACAGGATTATTCTGCTGAAGAATAATAAGGCAAGGTGATCTGAGCAGAGGAAAATTGCATTAGGAAAGGGCATTGGTTCTCTCCCAGAGCGTAGCTAGCACATATTTTGGCAAGCCTGATAGAATTAACTCTCCCTACTCTGGATAAAAATGCTAATGGAACACCCTGAAAAATAACATTTGTACTGAACGGAGGCCGTCAAGTAATCCTATTACTCCTCAGCTTTTTGATGGTTTAAATCTGCCAAGGTTACAAAAGCACTTACAATCCGCAGTACAAGTTAGAGTCTATTTTAAAAACCATATGTTAGCTTTAAAGACTCTGGCACAGTACGCTGAAAGCTGGATTCCATTATTTATTTGCTTGCGCACTAGTGTGTAATGTAAAAATGAGTTATTAACTCAATAATAAAAAGCACCTCACTCAGCGGCTCCCTCGCCTTCACTCCCACTCTCTCAGCTGTTTTATCCATCCTGGCAATTGAAAATCTGTGGGAGTTGTTGTGTACAGACATTTTATTTCCATGCCACTGAATGACACTTCTTCCTGCAGCCCAGCTGTGCTCGTATAGGCCTGCAAAGTCTGAGTGAGTGACGGAGAAAATCAACACTCAGCAACAATTTTCAAGCCACTGGATGAAGGATTGACTTATTTTAACATTCGGGATTTCAGTTTACATACATTCCCCCCCCCCCAATAATTTTGTCTATGTGGTAATGCACCACAAAACTGTTTTTCTCAGTGTATGTACTATATATTCTAATGTATATGACCAGAGTTTAACTGTTAGTACATTAGATATTATTTTGTGCCTGAGCTGTAAGTAGTCTGTAGCCAGTTCCCGTCCACCCCTGTGTGCCCTGATGTCAGGTGACAGATGCTACATGGCCTGCCCAGACATTTCAGCTTATACACTCGCACTGTGGAGCATGGAGCGAATTCGGTCCTCTCATTGTGCATCCGGCTGATGGCTACGCTTCTCCTATCTTCGAGAGAGACTTTGTTGTTCTGTTTATGTAGTGCTAGAGATGCCCTATAGGCTGGCGCACAGTTTGGAGCATTCGGCCCAGCGGCTGTGCTTCTAGTTCGCCTCCCGTCTCCCCGCGGCCATCTCACTCCATGCTCCCCTCCTAATCCCTGCAAGTTTGGAGCTAATGAACTAACTGCTGAGCTGCCGCCACGGCGCGTAGTCCCAAACTATACTGTACTTCACACCCGATTTATTCTCCAGATGGCAAGACTATGCAGCCCTGCCGGGAGGGACCACCTCTTCCACTGGAGTGTGAAAGTGGACGGATGTTGTTTTCATACCCTATCTGATCAGCTCCAAGCTCCACAAAATCCCCCAGCTCCATTGCCAGAGATAGGATGCTCCAGCTAACTGGCGTGGATGAGGCTTAATGAGAGAGAGGTTGTGTGAGAGCACATCTCTGCTCTTGTTTCATCCGAGGTTAGTATGTCACTGGCTCAGCCCCCGCCTCAGCTGATCTGCTCAATAACAGCTGGCAAGGAGGGGTGATGCTTGAAACAGTTCACTTTCTGACCAATCTATTTTTTTTCTCTCTCTCTCTGTTTATTCATTTCCCATCTTTGTTTCCTTCTTTCCTTCACTGTTTCCAAATCTCTCTATGTATTTTATGCTAAACAGATGCAAGAATAAACAGGCAAGGGACACGAATAATTCAATAAGCAACAGTGCCATGTGTCACTGTGCAGGCCAGAAGCTATCAGAAAAATCTGTATACTAGAAAAATCTGTCTTGTTTTTAAAGTAGTGTTGAGTAATGATAGAATTATTGTTGTTGATTTCTATCTTCTCTACCATATAACTCATATTAATTAAGTGGGAGATGTAATAAGGGGTATATCTCTATCCCTCGGATTATTCTCAGCCCAGTATTGTGCTACATTTTGGCCAGTACACGTGGAAAGACAAGAAGCAGGGTGCTGTTCAGTGGGTGTTTATCAGTGGTGTATTCAGCCCACTAGCATTTTCGCTTGTTTGACATGAACTGCCATGACATGCAGAGAGCTTGTTTGTGTTAAGCCTGGCTGCTTCTGTGGTAGTCCTGCTGGTGGCAGCAGATGAATGGTTTGAGCAGCAAGTGGAATCACAGTCTGTGTTTATCTGTTATACTGTACAATATATGGTATATGGGACAGCCCTATCTTATTCTTTCATGTTTGCTAATTCCCAACCCTACACACTGACCATTAGGGCATTATGAATTTTCTGTGTCTTTAGGTCTTTACTATGCTTGGAAAGTGAATGTCTTTCATTTGACAAATCAGCCTCAATAATACTCTATTCTAGTCTTAGATTTCCCTCAGTTCTTATTTGAAAGTGTAATATTTTGGCTTCCTGTCAGTGTTCCCATTTTAGCATAATTTATGCAGTGAACTGTTATATGATATATAGCCTTGAAAAGCAGTGTATGGATACAGTGTTCAGTTCAAAGAGCAGCTGCTTTTTTTGGCCAGTGTTCGAGGTGCATGTGTGTGTGTGGCTGTAGTTTCGTACGCTGCTGTATGAGGCCCGTTTCTCTCTCTCCGAGTTCGTTGGTTGCTGTGCTGCTCTGAGTGGGAGGCTGAGGGGAGACAGTCCTCCGGAGATCAGGCCTGTGTCACTCGAGCAGAGACTCCTTGCTGTTCTTCTCACAGTACAGGCCAGAACAGCACAGAGGTGTAACAAAAATCACTCAGCTGCCAAAAATCACAAACGAGGATACCAGGCTTTGACCCAAAAAGCAGAACCTCAGCTCCAACGAGCCTAGAAAAGTTGATTTCTGGCAGAACATACCTGCCACTCAATTCTAAAGGGTATGTGTGTATAATATAGATGGGTGACAAATTAAAGGAAAAACAACATAAAGTGCCTTATCTGTCAGACAGCATTCAATGGCATAGCTTCTATAAGTCTCTGGAACTGTACTGGATAGAAGATCATTCCTTTTTCACCCGTCTATATATGTATATACAAGTGTGCGTAAGCCTGGGTATCATGCCTTTATCTTGGGTATTTGTGCAGAAATCAGTGAATAGGAAAGTCCCAAATGTCCCAGTAATACAGCAAAGGTTGCTGGAGCATCATTGCACTCAGCTGTCTCAGTGAACACAGTGAAACCTCTGTGTTCTATTGATGGGGTCAGGGCACTATTTGTAACACAGTAATATCAAATTATAAAGACATTTTTCATGTCTTTTAAATGTAATGAAGAGACTGGCATGCAGCTGTCCAGTATGAAGCTGAATTAGGAGCGAGATACAGATTGAATCCATATGAGAGGCTTCTGGCTGGACTTTTTAAAGAATTTAATGGGCCAGCCAGTACAGGGAGCTCACTTTTCCTACAGTGTCACTAGGGAATAGATGAGTAGTGTGCATGCCTCACATAGCTGTGGAACTGTAGACTCATCATGTGTTTTTATGCCTATAACACGACTGTAATGGGATACGCGTAAAGTGATTGTTATGAGGAAGTGATATGTAGTTTAATCCAGAAAGAATGTCCTTAAGCCTGCAACGATATAAGACTATGCCTATTTGTGTGTACTGGCATGGAAGTGCATTGGAAAGCAAGTCATAGTGCATGGATACATGACAATTAACCAGGTTGAGTGTATGTGAGAAATGTGAAGGCTTACTGTTGATGTTTTACAGTGTGTATGCTGTTTGGTTTCATATGGTTTGTGTAAGATATTGAGCGTATAAACCCATCTTTACCCATCTAGTTTATTACAGTACCAAGGTTGCTGTAATCTCTTCTTACTTGGCAAAGAAATGTTGAAATAACACTATGAGTATTCATCTATATGTTTGTATCACTTTATTAGTTTGTCATCATCTTCATATCTAATATAAACAAGAAGAGATCTGGATAATTGGGGAATGAAATGGTGAGACTCTTCCTTATATCAGTCTAGCCAAAGTTTGAGGTCATCGGATTTCCTTGGATTGTTGAATGTTATTAGACACTTGGTTGTAGTTTAAAAAAAAAAAAAAAAACTACAAATACACAAAATTCTAAAATCAACCGGTTTGTACAGTATATGAAAATTTTTATTTATTTATTTATTTATTTATCTTAACAAAAATCTTAGCAAAACTCAATTGAAACAAGCTTCTGCAAAAATGATGCTAGAATCTTGCTTTACCTCACTGGGCTTTTGGATGGGAAAGTAGATGAAGTCTGTGTTCCAGAAACAAACGTAATGTTTCACAATTATATTTAATAAGTGACTGGCTAAAATAAGTGTGACTCACTGTTTCAGAAAGGTCACAATGTTACACAACAATGCTGTGGCATCAGGTGTGTGTGACCCTAATGGCTTTAAAATGGAAAGCAGGCAAATGCCAGCACTCTGTATAATGTAGCTTTTAAAGGCCATCCAAGCTTTCATGAGTGTTCTCAACATTTCTTTCAGGTTCATTTATCTTACAGCTTCATGGTACGCAAAGGAACATGTTAGACTGTAGAATTAACTTCTGATTGATTCAAAGCCTAGAACATCTTCACTGATTCAGATTATAGAATATGTTCAGACTGATTCAGATTATAGAATTAATTTCTGATTGATTCAGATTGTAGAATACATTCATTTATTCAGATTGTAAAATACATTCAGACTGATTCAGATTGTAAAATACATTTAGACTGATTCAGATTATAAAATACATTCAGACTGATTCAGATT
>CM040979.1:9204800-9291923 GCA_022985145.1 Pangasius djambal | reverse complement strand
ACTAACTAAAGAGGATTTATGCTGATATTGCCCAAAAACCCTATTTTGTTCAGGCGTTTCCAAACTTTTGGAGGGCAGTGTATGTAAAATACATTTAGACTGATTCAGATTGTAAAATACATTCAGACTGATTCAGATTATGTAAAATACATTTAGACTGATTCAGATTGTAGAATATATTCACTGATTCATATTATAGAATACCTTGAGATTGATTCAGATTGTATAATTAATTGCAGATTGTAGAATATGTTCAGTTTAAGTCATATCCATATAGAATAGATTCATATATTTGCATTCACATAGAAGTGGAGAAGTGATGCTACATCAGCTCGCAGTCCTTATAGGGAGCCAACACCCAGACTTTGTATTTTTCCCTTTATTGTGGCTTGGGTCTTTAAGAATACTACATTTACATGTTGGCCAGTGGTAGATCTTATTGGAGCCTTAAGATTTCTCTAATCCTTACTAATTACGTGGGTACACCACTAGGTTTTATTATATCCACTAGCAGAAAACTATTAAAACCTCGCAGTTGGGTGTAGCAGTTGATCAGAAATCCCGTCTGAGCAGCACTGCCCTGTGCCGTCTTGCTCCTCCAGATTCAGGCAAACATCACAGAATACTGGGACTTCCCTCGGCCTCATTATCAAATTACAGTGACCTGTTTTTGTTGGCAGCGCCAGTGCACATGTAGGAGTGTGATATATAGGCTGCTTTCTCAAGAAAAGGACCAGGAGTGTTCTCTAGTCTTACAGTGTATCCTTCTCATGGGGAACTGGACAAATGCAGAATGAATGGATGATTAAATGCAGGATCTGTTGGGCATTTGGCTGGGACAGGGCTGCAGATGCCTTTCATGTCATATGTCAAGCCATTGGATATTGTTGTTCTAGATATCACACCTAGAATATACAGGCCTCTCTGCTCCGCTCGTCCCTTCACCTCGCATTCAGTGGCATTGCAAATGTCTTAGATTGTTGAGAAATGCCAAGAATAAAAGAGAAAAAAGAAACAATTACTTGTTTCAAAGCACTTACCTTTGACCTGAGAATGAATAATTGCATAAGTAAAACACATTGGCGATATCGGTGCTAAAAAATTAATATCTGCAAATGCTAAATATTACATCAATGATTTCAATTATTTGAAATTATTCAAGATGTTTATCTTCCTTACAGCAGGTTTTTAATCATCCAACGTTTGTGCCATGTGTTGGTTATTAACATAAACTCTACAAAATGAGCAAGATATTATACTGTAGGTATCCGTGTTTGCAGTAAAAGAATGATTTCTGCCTTTCGCTCAGACACCTTTCCCAGACGTAACTGAATAATCCAGACATGGAGTTCCTTTTTTGACACATCGCTCTGCAGGAGTCCAGATTCTGAAGCTCTCAATACATGAAGGAGCTGGCCTTTTTTTTTTAAAACTAGAGGTCAGCATCTCCAGACTTGAAAGTTCATCCTTTGTTTTGAGCGTTTTGTGGACATGCTGTCATAACTCAGTGTCAGGCTTTAATGATGGGCTTGATGGAAGGAATCAAAGATCCCTGAAACCTGGGCTTCTCCGGGCCACTCTGTGGGATGCTGGGTGATTGGGGAGCTTGCTTTGAAGCAACTTGTTGGATGGAGATCCATTAATGTAAAACATTTCAGTTTTCAAAGTGCTTTATTCACGCGCGGAGTCGCTCGGCCCCTCAGGAGCTGAAACATTCTCAAGAATGTTCTGTCTGTCAGTTTACTCTGAAAGGAGGTGAGTTAACTGGCCTTCCTCCCACTGATAGAAAATCAAATATTACTCTGTCTAGAGCGTCTTTTCTCAGAAGGAGGAAAGGAGGGGGAGCTGTCATGACTTCTGTTACATGCAGGATTCCTGCAGCCTTAGTGTATTTAATAAATTGTACCAATTATTTGTTGTCTCATGTCATGCTTGTTTGCTCCACCAGTTCGTAGACCACAGCATTACGCTTTTCAACGCTAGTGTTTTTGCTTTATGGATAAACGATGACGAGGCGAACACAAAGGGTATGCAGTGAGACAGTTTTATGGCTGTTAATTTCATGCTTTACAGTCTTTCTTGCATTACCTTTGTGTTTTCCTCCTGATTGCCTAACAGCCTGTCTGGAGCAGTAATTGAAAAATAAGCAACAAGAATAAGGACACCTTTTTAACTGCAACAACACCTCATTAAAGATTACAGCAAGCATATTGTCATGTGCTTGTATTTATTCCCCTCAGAAAATTAGTAGTTTGTTTCTCGCTGTGCTATCTGGTGATATTTTCCATGATGCTATGTCATGCTGATGTTTAGCCAAACAGCAAGTCTTGAAATATTTAACACATTCTTTAGCCTCTTGAAATGTATGGAGGCTAGTACTCCGTTGTACACAGGGCTGGACAAAATAACAGTAAAAATGCTGCTACTTATAAATGTACTCAAGTATGAAAAAGTAAATGTTTTTAACTGATGAAATGAAGTTACTCATATTTACATGTGAAAAATAGATTTTATTATTTACACTTTGTTTTATAAAGTGTGTTTTTGGATTTTTGTGTTTTGTTTTAAAGCAGCTATGCCATTTTGTCTGAAAAACATTGTTGAACCTCCATTTGCAATATTTACCATTAGCTCAAATTTGACTTGCTGCCTAGCCAATTATGTTAGACTAGCATCGATTCCAGTAGCTAACCCGCATCAGCAATTAAAACAAGTTTTGTTAAATATAGCAGGTTGATATTAACAAATTAACAAATCTTACCTCAGTATGCTTTTTAGAATAAGATGTAGTCTGTGCCTTCTAAGCAAAGGACACACCTCATCGTATATGAGGCTTTGCTTACTCCAGCATATTAAAATATTTGGTGGAGCCGGGGTGCTCATCCTCAAGTATCTATATGTAAACACAGATTGATAGCTATAGCATTAACTACATTGTGTAGCATGAGAAGGTCGCAGCCAGTGGTGAATTGCTCATTTTTTTCTACACTGATGAACTTGTTTGGATGCTAAACTGAAATGATTGGGTGCTAAAATGAGCCTGTTCTATTGTTGCGTAGCGTACAGCGATTGGCCTGAAGAAAGAAGAGGAGACCTTTTGTGATTTGTACTGAGTATATTTCGTAGGGCTAAATTAAGTAAGAGTACAAGTATTCAATTTCAGTAATACTCGATTAGAAGTATGGCAAAATAATACTTCATTATAGTAACAAAATACCATTACTCAAGTATTGTCCACCCTTGTTCATACAATTATAACAGGCAGTATTCTGAGTCTGACTGAGAGCAGAGTTGGTTTATTGTGCTTCATTAGGATGAGTTTATTATTCTAAACCAGGGATCATCAGCTCCAGGCCTGGAGACAAATCGCCAAATTATACCATACCCCATCTCTCCAGAGCTCTAATTAATATCCTTTGGTCTAGGTAAATCTAGTTTTAATAAAATTAGCCTTTATATTCAATAGTGGAGTGAGACTTGTTTTGATCTCAACGTATTCTGTGAGGCTGTGTGTGTTTTCGTGCATGTGTGCTATGAAGACGACATGGCCTTGGGACCTCTTAATTCAAACTGTATTAACTTGCAAGTGCCCCACACTGCCTGCTTTCTTTCAGCTGCTCCAGCCCTTGCTTCTGTCCATCTAAGGAACCAGACTAATCACCAACAGACCCTGCAGGCCTACTCATGCTCCCAGCCCTCCTCAGATCTAACCTGACAACTCTTAAGCTACTGTTTCCTCATTCTACACAGCGTGGACCAGGCTTCCCATTGGATAGAGCTGCATGTTTGGAAGTACTTTTGCTTCCCCTTCTCTCCACCTTCCACTGCTCTTCAGCCACATCTGTTTTGAATCTGCTGGCGTGTGCTGGTGTCACTGTTAGGATCTAGTGCTGGGATTTACCTTTGATTCTTTTTCCCCTCCCTCCTTGCACTTACTCTGTGTGTGTGTGTGTGTGTTTGTGTGACCTCTTTTGGAGTGATGTGTTAGGATGCTGGGACTTGTGCTTTATGGTCTTGAGTGCATTTGCTCCATTGAGGATGATCCCTCTTGCTGGGATTTTTGCTGCTCTGTAATCCCAGGCGCCAGACGCCATTTCCTCTATAAATTCACAAAATGTCAGCCACTGATGTGTCTTAATCTGTGCAGAAGAACAATGACTGTTAATACTAATGTCTTCTTTTTTCCTTTTTTATTTGTTTAGCTTTTAATTAATTCTCTACAGGTTTTACATGATGATCAATATTCATTTTCCATTAAAGTACAGTAAAATAAAGAGTTGAAAATAATGTTCCAGGATGTTTTCCTTGCTTATTTCCACCATTGTTAATGTTTGGCAGTTTCTGAATGGCCAATTTAGTTTTGTATTACATCATTGTTCTGGCAACACTGACATGTCTATTATAGATAAATCTGGGCCCTTATGGTCAAATAAAATAAATTGCTGCAAAGTCTTTTCCTAAGAATAGGAAAATTGTGTATTTCTCAATCCAGTCTTCAATTTCAACCCATTACATTTGTATTATGTTACTGAATGGTGCATTTACAGGGCCACTCATTCATGTTGCATACGTGTTGCATCCCCCATGCAGGCAGAGGCGCGGGAAACAATCCCAAAGATGCTGGCTGAGCTGAATCTGGGGCGCACTGAGAAATGTGTGCGGGTCAACTCTGTGTCCAGTGGCCTGACCGACGCTGATCTGGAGGTCATTCTACAGGCAGAGGTCCTTCCCCCGGCACTCATGCTGCCAAAGGTAGAGGACACAGAGGAAGTACAATGGGTGAGTGAAGAACCCTCTTCTACACCAATGTTCAAGATTTCAGAGATTTCAGATTTCAAATTAAGTGAAAAATACCTACAGATAATGATAACTATACCAACATAATTTGGTTTAAGATAAATGCCCACTTACATAAGTTACAGTTTTTATATTAATTAATAGTAATTTTTATATACATTTTTAAAAAAATGTTCACGTGAAGTGTTTGCCTTACAAGTCCTTGTGCACGTTATTACTACAGAAATGATAATGTATTAGAATGAGTGCATTAATATAAATCTAACAGTCTGAACTACTGCTCGAGCCATGCTGTTATGAAAATTAATCAACACCTTCTGACCTCTCAGAATAGAGCATTCGACTGCACTGTGGTATAACCAAGAATAATACTGGAAACTCCCAACCCTGATTATAGAATCAGGATTTTCAATGTTTTTTCCCTTTAAATTCTGCGTGCTAATGCAGATGATAGACTATGATGATAGACCATGGTGCCATAATATGAAAGATGAAGACCTAAAAAAAATAACCATTACATTTCTCGCACCATCTTTAAAGAACAAGGAGAGTGCTCCTGTATTAACCACTAGAGAATGAGAAAACGCCAGGTCTCTTTAAAGCAGTAATAACAAAGTATTTCAGTTTTACAGGGAGATATCTGTGGCTAGGACCTGTTTTTCATGAGTCGAAGCCAAGAATTTGACATCGGTCTGACACGTTAGATTATATAGAATTGATCCAAGCCTCTGGACTCTAAATGTAGGTTTAAGAAATATTAAATCCGAGCAAATTTCTTTTCTCAGTCCAGGGTAAGAATGAGTAACACTTAAACGTGTTCATTAAATATTCTGTTAAGACAAATGCCGTAGCCTGTACTGTCCTGCTCTGACGCAGAGACCTCGACCTGGACCTCAACGAGAGTAGTCACCTCTATAAAGCCCTTAACCCGGCTGGACATCTAGCTCAATTCAGAAGACAGTGATGTCATCTCCTGTTCGTCTGTGTGTCTGGGAGAAATGCATCCCTTCTGCAGGAGCCCCAGTGGCTTAGAGACACCCTCATCTCAACACTACACAAAAAAAAAAAAAAAGCTGGCCCCCTATCCACCTCACCCAAATCTGCAGCATTCAGATGCTCTGCATGCCTCCCAAAAGGACCTGAAAGGAGTCACAATGTCTTAACTAGGTGGAGGAAGGGAATGCGAGAGAGAGAGGCGGAGGGAGCTCACAGCTACAGCTAGTCCAGGCCAGAAGCAGGAAGTTTTTAACTAGTGCTTTTAATTAGAGCTCATATATTTCCTGGGCCGCTCTCTGTTTCTTGCCGTTTTAATTGCTGACAGGTGCTCATGTTTTTCTCTCACTCTCTCCATCACCTTGTTCCTTTTTTAAAAAAATTTTCCACCCTGTGATTTGCCCCTTTCAAATGTATTCGCTCAACCAACATGAGTCTCTTGAAACACTTTGGTCAGGTGATCACAAAAGAGAAATAGGTTTGAGTGACTAATGAATAGCTGATATATTCTTTTTTTGTGTGTTTGTAAAAGTTAGGAGCGCACCGAGCTGTCCAGTCTACACAGAATATGTAGTAGGTACAGAAGTGTCCATGGCTGAAGTGGGTTTCCTCCTCATCCACATATGAACCCGTCTCTGGTTTACAGTTATAACAAGTTCACCATCTTCTCCGTTCCTTATCCTGTGTGAGAGAGTGGCAGTGTGCAAGTGCTGTACGGATGTGCACATGTATGCCCTGCACATACTTGTCCAGCACCCTGCTTATAGTCTCAGCAGGTTATAGAAGATTGTGATGGTGACATCATGTAGCACTGACCTGACATGGGCCTGCTGCTTTGAAAGTGATGAGAGAAAAAGAGAGAGACATGAAAGGAGGAGTTCTCCCTCTCTACTTTGCTCTCCCTTCACCTATACACTGATCAGCCATAACATTAAAACCACTGACAGGGGAAATGAATAACATTACATTTATAGCATTTGGCTGACGCCCTTATCCAGAGCGACTTACATTTATCTTATTTATACAACTGAGCAGTTGAGGGTTAAGGGCCTTGCTCAAGGGCCCACCAGTGGCAGCTTGGCGGTGCTGGGGATCGAACTCATGACCTTCCGATCAGTAGCCCAATGTCCTAACCATTGAGCATCTCATTGCCATTGATTATCTCATTACGATGGCACCTGTCAAGGGGTGGAATATATTAGGCAGCAAGTGAACAGTCAGTTATTGAAGTTGATGTGTTGGAAGCAGGAAAAATGGGCAAGTGTAAGGATCTGAGTGACTTTGACGAGGGCCAGATTGTGATGACTAGACGACTGGGTCAGAGCATCTCCAAAATGGTAGGTCTTGTGGGGTGTTAGTACCTACGAAAAGTGGTCCAAAGAAGGACAACCGGTGAACCGGTGACAGGGTGATGGGCACCCAAGGCTCATTGATGCACATGGGAGCGAAGGCTAGCCCACCTGGACTGATCCCACAGAAGAGCTACTGTAGCACAAATTACTGAAAAAGTAATGCTGGCTATGAATGAAAGGTTTCAGAACACATGGTGCATTGCAGCTTGCTGCGTAGCTGCAGTCCGGTCATGCTTACTCCTGTCCACTGCCGAAAGTACCTACATTGGGCACGTGAGCGTCAGAACTGGACCATAGACCACAGAGGTCTTGAGTCCATGACAGATCAGAGCTGTTTTGGCAGGACAAGGGGGACCTACCCAATTTTAGGCAGGTAGTTTTAATGTTATGGCTGTTCGATGTATATATATATATACTGTATATAAACATGAACAACTAAGTTCATGCTTTGATTGCGCATGTAGCGTAATGCAGTCAGTTGCAGTTTTAGCAGAAAATTTCAGACTAGATTTCTACATTAATTTTTACAGCTTCTTCATTTTCTTGGACAGTCCATAATAATGATGACACTTAGAAAAGCTGTATTAAATCTCTCACTCTCTTTGTCCTTATTTCTTCCCTATCTTTCAGTCCCTGGACATTGTCGGATTAGAAATTTGCTAACTGCCCCTCTGAGACTTCAGGCTTTCAAGCCTGGTTACGGCCGTCCTCCTGTCCTCTGCTTTCAGGCTGAAAATCCCTCCACTGTTTATTTTTCTCTTTTTTCCTGCACCTAGCTTAGAAGAGGGACTACCACACTGATTTGTTGCTAAAAGACAGACTTACTTGTTTCTCTTTGTATGAAAATCCATTGCTTTCCCTTTCTCTTTGCTTTCTCACTCCTTGTTTGACTGACAAGGCTTATTGGAGTATAACAGGCGTAACTCCCACCCCTTTGTCCAAGGACAATCCTCCCGCAATTTCGGTGCCGCGTGCATTCTTTAGACGCCACGCCACTGGGTGTGCACCCTCTCATGAAAGGGTCCAGCTCAAGGCCCAACCCTCTTGCCTCTTGTCTCTCCCTCTCTCTCACTTTCTCTCTGTCTCGCTCACTCTGTCGCTCTCTGTCTCGCTCTTACACTCCCTCTCTCACCTTCCCCCTTCAGTGAAATGAGCACTTTAGCAGGCCGGAAACATTTAATCGGGCTCTCTTTTGAAGAAAATTAATTAAAACTTGTCCATTCACCACCCTTTTTTTTCACCAAGGCTCTCTTCTCCCATGATCGCTTTCTCTTCAATCCCAGGCCCCCTCCACTTTCCAGCCACTGAAGGAAGGGCTAATGCAGCTCTTATTGAAGAGTGGCTGCTTTTTTGAGTAAAGGCTGAACAAGGACTAGAAGGGTCAGCTCACATAGAGCCATTGACCTGTTAGAAAGACTCTTTTCTCTTCCAACCTGGGAATAGTATTATTAGTTAAGCAGTAGGGCCGGCCCCAGTCTTTTTGGGGGCCCTAAGAATCTGATTTGCGCCCTCCCCAGCCCCCCCCCCCCCCCCCCCCCCCCCCCCCCCCCCCCCCCCCCCCCCCCAACACACACACACACACACACACACGCACACAATAGTGTTGAAATGACATTATATAGACAACACCTGTATAGATACAGTACCGTTATTAGGGAACTAATTAGAGAATAATTAATAATTAGGGAATTGAACAGTACATAATTAGATTTTAGAATCTTAATTGGTTTCACTGGGGGTTGCAACAATTACTTTCTCAGGTATTTCAGTGAATGTTGCACATAATATGAGAATATTGTGAGATGCTAACAAAATAATGGCAGTGTCTTCTGCAAGCATATTTGGACCAAGCAACACTTATAAGAACATTTAATAGTAAGAAAATCTTTATAGCTATGTTGGGGTACAGTTAAAACAAAGATCATGTAGCCAAATTTTTATTTTTATTTTTTTCCAAAAAGATTTTAGCTACCATACCCATAACGCCAACACATAAACTTGCCTGTAATATATATTGTATGTATTAGCCAAAGGATTAATTCAAAATAGGCTTAATTCCTTGGCAGACTGTCCTACATTGACATTAGCTGAATACATAACACAGTAATGATTAGCTCATTTTATAGTTTGCTTGCCACCTTACTTGACTATCCATAATTAATTTAAATATTTCATATTTAAACAATTCAGCAGCAAAGGGAATGCTAATGGCAAAAGTGGTCATAATCTGCAATGCTTGGTGTTGACAGTTTAATTTTTTGGTTAATGTCTTTAGGCTTGGAAGCAAGCTAATGTGCGAAAAAACGCTGACATTTTATGGCTTGCAAACCAGCTTACAAATGACCAAGTGCTGCAAACCCATCAAAATGTCTAAGACCAAATAATCTATTATGGCTCTACCGTAAAATAAGTCTACCTTTTTCAAGATGTTTCTCCAGTCTTTGGCTTTCAGGGTTATTTTTGGTTCTTGGCTCTAGATCCCGTTTTTGAATGCGCCGTGCTCCCTCTTTTAAATTCAGTTAGCAGGGAAGGAGATCATAGTACCTTGCCGTAATTATTTAGGAGTAAATTATCTAGGAATAAAAGCTGGACCCTGATAATGTCATCAGTTTGATTTTAGAACCTCTTGTCAAGTTCATTTTTTCTTACTCAGCCATTCTAATGCAAATTTGCTGGATGTTAGTTGTGTTAAACTATTAGGCTATTTTTGTAGCTGCCTGTGACAATGCCCCCTGTTGGCTGTGGGGTCCCAATGATACTCTTACTCCACTCCTGCTTACTGCCAGCCCTGTTAAGCATCATCAGGACAATCTGGAGATACGCTACACTCTGTAAATTTTGATTAGAAGCCGCCTCTCCATACACATTAGCGATATAATACCACTTAAGTGCAGTAATTTGTTGCCACTTCTCGACATCCTAAAAGCCCAATCAATCCTGGCATCTTCTAAGGCTGTATGTCGTGTAATGCTTGGGCCAAAGCTTTTCATTTTCACTTAAGCACATGGTAGATTTCTGGCTTCTATGTGGACCTGGGCACTGGATCCAAAATCCAGGGCTAGGGGTATGGCGGCTGATTAATAGGGCTACCAATGGAAAGGGTGCGGGAGCTAGGGAACGCTGTGTCGTTGGGAACGCGGTCCTCTCTGAGGATTCACGGGAAATATTATGCTAAGCCGCCTGTGTTAGCATAGCAGCGTTGCTCCTGCAGGGTTGTGACCTCAGATGATTACAGTACAAAGCTTATTGGGTCTTGAAAACCCCTTTGAAGATGAAAAGGCTTTGATGGTTTATATTTATGCAAATCTCTCAGATATGATTTATCCTACTGAGATTGAATGGGGAGATGATTAAAATTCTCCCCATTAGGAAAAAAAAAATCCCTCAATGAAACCAAGTGTCCATTGGACATTTTTTTATACATTTTTTTTTTTGTCATTATTTAGGGATGAAAATGGCCAGACTTACCTGAGGTTATTTTGATCCTCGATTCCCAGTGTGTGAAAAGGAGCGAGCGTGGAGAGCGACGACAGGGAATTACACATTTCTGCTCCAAGCTTTCTTCCTTTCTCCCTGTCTCTTTCTCTTCCACCCGTCTCCTTTTTTAACTGGCTTTGAAAGGAAATATCTGACGGAGTGTGCTTTTGTGTGTTTCCAGATGATAGATTTTGGAATTTGGGCTACCCCACTGGCAGTGCACAGCTAGCTGTGAACTGGTCTGTTGGAGGAAAAAAAAAAAAAAAAAAAAAGGGAATGCTTTGGTCTTCAAAGAACTAAACTTCATTTTAATGCCTTCTTAGGTAAGCTCAAATATTAGCGGGAAAATGTACAAAAAAAATGAAAGGCTATGAGAAGTGCAACATCACACCCTGATTGTCGTACATCTCTCCGGTTTGCCTGCCTAGGAAAGCCGAAGGAAAAAAAAAGAAATGCTAAAATGAAATGCGCTCCCAGACAGTTAAAATCTTGTCCCTTGGCATTTTGTTTTCTCTCTTATTATTGGAACATGTTGTACGTCTTGAGGGAGCTTGCAAAACAGGCATTTGTCCAGGGCCCCAAGAGTGAGCAATTTTATTTTTTTTTAAAAAGAAAATCTATATTTTCTGTGATTCAGGAGGTTTTTTTTTTTTTTTATTTAAATGGATGTCTGTCAAACATGATGTGCGATCGGTGTGAACATGATTAAAAGGATCTGTCACTGCAATAACAAACCATTTGCTTTTTTTCCAGATTGTGATCTTTTATGATTGATGTTCCCTGTACATGGTACTAATCATTATGTATGAACAAATAGTGATGTGTGTGTGTGTCTGTGTTTGTGCGTTTGTGTCAGTTTGTTGACAGATTTCAGCAGCGCTTAAAAGGCCGGATGCTGATGGAACCCATTCGCTTAGTAACCTTTGTGGAAACTGCTGTTGGGTTGCTGAATTTTAAGGTAAATTAGGCCTAAGAGTGTAGATGAAAAGACTTTAGATAACAAAGCAGTCAGATTAAAGAACCTGTCACTGAGCACAGGGGTATGTCACTGTTTTGTTTTGGGTTTTTTTTTCCCCAGAACTTTTTATTTTATTTATTTATTTTTTCTTCCCCTCCCCATTAAATTAGTCATAAATAAGCATCATGCAACACTGATGGATTTAGGAAGCAAAGATGATTTCTGTACCTATGGCCTGTTTTTTCCCGATCTTTTTTTTTTAATTTTTTTTTTATTTTGTCTTAAATCACATTGGTGAGTCTGTGGCCCAGAGCTGAGACAGGGAAATATTGCACAGTCACAGTGAGAAGTGAAATTAATTTGGAACCCAACAAAAGCCTGACACAAATTCCATCTGCTTCATGCCCGACACGATCATCTCACATTCCAAACTTTCCACTCCCCACCACAGCGATGGTCTTCCGTCCCAGCTTGGATGGCCTTCACAGATTTTGCCGCTTTTCCGTCCTTATGCTCATGGCTGTGTCAGGCCATTAATTATCTGTTGTGTGTGCAAGTTGTTTTTATAACTGATCATTTTCCATGTCTGAACTATTATGTGAGGAGCGGAAGCAGAGACATTGATTGAACGAGTTGAGCGAGGGATTTGAGCCATCTGACTGATTCACTTGATTGAGTGCCAAGACACCCGCACACACACACACACACACACCCACACACACACACACACGCTCATGCATATACAGAGCTCTTTGTGTATCCTGTGTCTGTCCCAGGCTGTGTGTGAGGCGGCTCAGCAGCTCGGACCAAAAGTTGGTCTGCATCATGATGGAGTAGTCTTCGGCTCTGATGATTTCTGTGCCAGTATAGGTCTGCCATCTAATCCATTTCTCTATTCTTTACTCTAATTTATGCTGCTGCTCAATAGTTCCCAGTAATCATTTTTATTATTCACAATATTTTGGATGTTCAATATTTCATTTCCCAATATTTAAATATTTTGTTTCCAATCTGCCATTTGGAATTCAGTAAAAGCAATAATGTGTATTTACATATTTACATATTTCCTCTATTAAAGGCGCAACAAGGACTAAGGATGCCCGAGAGCTGCTGTATGCTCGTCAGAAAGTGGTGGTCACCACAAAAGCCTTTGGCCTGCAGGCTATCGACCTTGTGCATATTGACTATCAGGATGGAGAAGGGCTGCGGCAGCAGGCCAGAGAGGGTGCACTCATGGGCTTTACTGGTAGGATGTTCACAACACGCACGCACACACATGTGCATTTCTCTACATTTTTACATTTCTCTATTTCTCTATAATTGGTACGAGCCCCTTTTATATGCCAAATCTCATACGTTCTTCCTACTCTTATAATTCAGCTTAAACCACTATATGTAGTGTAATAATTCTGAAAAGCTCTGTTCTGTACAAGTCTTATAGTGTTAAAGCAAACTCTAATCACTAAATTTTGTATTCTAATTTGCAGAATAATCTGTTCTGACAAACATCACCAATGCTTTACAGATCATATGATCTATACTCATATGTACTCCAATGTACTCCACAGATCACACTGCTGTTCTTCTTTAATATCCTCTATGGTTTTGTAATAAAGAAATAAAAGCGTGTCTAAGTAGTGTATGTGGCCAGTGTGCTACAGTGCATGCAGGCTGAACAGGTGCTCTCACTCACGCTGCACCTATTTTCATGTGTCTGTCCTCTCTTTCTCATTCTCTCTCTCTTTCTCTTTCCTTTTTACTGGAGCTTCAGCTCATTAGTGTTTATATGAATTCTTCAGAATGCTGTTTTGAAGCTGAGCATCAGTTTTCTCAATGTTTTTTTTTTGTGTCTGTGTGACAGCTTATTGTGTCGATTTTTTTTTTTGTTTGTTTGTTTTTTTTTACCTTGTTTGTGCTTTTCTGCGAAGATTAATTTTCATGTTTCATCAAGTAATTTCAGTAAGTAATGAAGTATTTTTTATTTTTTTTTATAAATCAACTGACTGCTTGTTATTTGCAAGCCAGAAAGAATAAAAACAATTTATTATTTTTATTTTTTTGGTAATACAATTTGGTTAGGCATTTTGTATGTGTGTGGGTGCATGCCTGTGTTCTGCTCATTTGTGCATATCCTTTATTGCATGTAAGTGAGTATGTGCACATTTGTCTGCATGTGGCTTGAGCTTGGCCGTATGTTCGCAGCTTAGCACTGTGTGGGTTTGTAGCCAGGCAACGCGAGTGTGTGTAGTCCCGGTGAGTGGGTAACTGGCCACAGGAGGCCAGGCAGCCCTCCTCAGAGCCTGCGCTAATGAATATGTAATGGCTGTTTGCGGAACACACACTGTTCCCCCTGCACATCTCTGTTTACAGCAACACTGCCATTCCTCCAGAGCACTAGGCCTTTTGTCTTGCAGCATTCTCGTGCTTCTTATTTATCCCGCTTCCCCCCTTTTTTTCCGTCGTTTCACCACTTCCACATTTTGTTTCGCAATGACGACATATTAAATATTCATCGAATGTGGTTACATGTGGTTTTAAGCTGTTATTCATTACTGATGTGTGCATATGATTAAACCAAAAAAAATTGCATGACTGCTCAGAAGGCTTTAAACCTCAAAACAACATGAACATTAGTGGTTGAAGTAAAAGTATTTATTTTTATATTTCATAATTTGTTGCCCAATAATACATGCATTTGAAAGCAGCCACAGATTTTGGGTTGGATATAATTTGACTAAACACTGGGGGAGACTAAGCATGCAGCGCAGCAATCGGAGCAGCTTCCTATTCACTAGTGTGTCTATATCAGTAGGTAGGTTGGCATATGGTGAGTGCCCATAAAAGAAGTTTCTCCACAACACACACACGCGCCCACACGCGCGCGCGCACACACTGTCTGAACTAGCCACTGAGCTCCACAGAGACCCGTTTGCCACGCGGTGAGGAGAAGATGGTTTACATCCTCTGGGTGTGCATGAGTTTGTGCATGTGGGAACACAAAAAGAAATTAAACCCAGGTTATTTATTAAACAGGACATTTATTTCTTTTTGAATTCCATAATCTTAATGTAGTCTGTACTCTTTATTCTGTAATATAATGGTCATTCACAGCATTGTGTTGGAAGCAAGGTACATATTGTGGTCTGTCTAATATTAGAATTGGATAGTATATATTTACTTATTCTGCAGATAGTGTCATTATAATTTAAAGATTTAGGAGAAAGGTAATCAACTTCAATCTGTCTAAACTGTACTATCTAAATCCTCTATACCGATGTAATTTTGATCAAATGCACATCGGTCATGGTAGGTTATATAGCCTGTGTCACAGGATATATGGCTTGAAGAAATATAGAAGGAGTCCCATCTTCATAATTTCATTCATGTGGGTGAGAATAGGTTTGCATGGAATCACATGACAAGATTTTACCAAACTGAATAATGTAGATACTTGTTCTGCTGATAAACTCTTCTTACAATGATATTCTGTGATAAACTATACAGTTTGCATGCATTTTTTTTTTTTTTTTTGTATTTCTATTGAGTTGAACTTTATTGGCAGGTTAGCAAAAAGTCCATGTCTAATATACAGGGAAACCCTTCACCTCATTACTATTATTCTGTTGCAAAATGACAATTAAACAAACTGTGACCACACAATTCAGATCATCCTAAAAAAAAAAAAAAAAAGAAAATTATTAAGCTGCCAAAATGTTGTACTTTGAACCTTGCCTAACAGAGGGCTCTCTGCTAAACCGCAACACGCCAATGAGACAAACCTCTCCAGATGGCACGGTATGATTGGCTTGCTGGCTTCAGGGGGCATAAATGATGCAATGCGGCCAGCCAATAGCAGTGCGGTAAGGATGCCTAACACGCCCCCTTTGCTGGCTCTGTCATTAGTTGGCTCAGAGCAGACAGCTCCTGAACAGGTGGCACTGGAGGGAAGGGGGCATATTTTGTTGATGTGAGGGAACTACCCCCTGCCAGCCTTTTCTGGGATGGGCGTCGCATGCGCAGGCCCTGAGCCTCCTCTTTAGGCTGTTGATCCAACAGGCCAGCTCCTCTGGGAACAGAGAGATAGTACACACACTTAGTCCTCCATCTACACTAACCCTTGCCCAGTAGCAGGAAACACCTGAGACAAACTGCTTTGGTTTATTTGTTTTAAAGTGCAAGTCTCACTGTCATTACTTTTTTTTTTTTTTTTTTTTAAACAGTACACAGAGATTAGTTGTGTGCATGATTCATTAACCTTTGCAGAATATGAGCAAAACAGAAGTCCCACTGCAGAATGCTCTGTCAGAAACAAATGCAGAAATATTAACACATGACTAATGCAGGAGTGTGTTAATATATTAGAGGCCAGTAAAGTCAGTCATATGTTTTATTGTGAAGCTGAAATGCATTACATATGGAAGTATGTGCTTTGCAGCAATGTTAGCAGATGGAAATAATGCTTTTCTTGTGTGCTACATTCTCATTCATTTGTTCTTTGGAGCTCAACATATCATAAAGCACATGATTCCACTTACAGCTGTGAGGCTGGTCATTTCTGCTATGCATTCATTTATTTATTTATTGGTTGGTTTGTTTGTTTACCCGCCTGTCTACCCGACTATCTATGCATTGCCTTGCCTGCATGCTTCCTTGTCTGATCTGTAATCTTTTGTACATGAATGCATCAATTACCTTCAGGCTTGTTAGCTCCTCATCAGTGGAAACAGGAGGAGTCTAGAATTTCTTTTAGATGTATGGAGATTTTTTTTTTTTTTTTTGTCTACAAAGACATAAGCAAGTGGCTGTCTCACATCATATAAAGGTTTTTGTGATTTCAAGATCATTCTCCAGAGTCTCATCCAGCTATCAGGTCATTAACACCCATAAATCTGAGCTTTATGCATGGCAGCCCCTTGCGTGTGCGTGCGTGCGTGCGCGCGCGTGTGTGTGTGTGTGTGTGTGTGTGTTTGTTTGTTTGTTTGTTTGCACACTTCTCACAGAACTGTATGCACCGTGTATGTGTGTGTGTGTGTGTGTGTGTGTGTGTGTGTGTGTGTGTGTGTGTGTGTGTGTGTGTGTTTTTCATGCCCACAGCTCTGTAATAAAAAGCAGAGGCTGACAGAGGCCAGCTCAGATTGAAGTGTAACTAAGCGTGCAGTAAAGTTTCAGAGTTCAGTGGGGCACAGGGCGAAAATCAGGATGACACCCATGATTCATAGCATCCTCTCTGCCTGCTGTGTCGCTCAAATTCAAGCCTGGCCAGGGAGCCATGCCAGAATAAGAGGAGATGGTGTGTGCCCACTGCGGTTGCCTTGGGAAAGCCGACTTTCCACATTCAAGCACAAAAAAGCACGTTTTCCGTCCAGCCCATGCTTTGCTCTACCCGTGTGCATTTATACACATCTCATTTCAGGGGCATCTCATTTTCCTACTCTTACTTTTTTTAGACTACTACTTTATAAAATATTAATATGACCTACAGATGTATTGAATTGCACATGTGAACTGTATATTTTTGCAATTTACAGTACAAGTTCCAGCTGTTGAGATTTGGGATTTGTATTTGCAAACTTTCTATAATCTAATTCTTAGGATAAAAGCAGGTTGTATTTTTTTTTTTTTTTTTTTTTTATTAATAATGTGTATTAATAGTGAAAAATTTCCCATACCTCTGCCATTTTCTCAAGGGAAGCAAGTCATCCACCCAAACCAAATCAAAACTGTTCAAGAGGAATTCTCACCCAGTCCAGACAGAGTTAATTGGGCCACAGAGTTGATTGCTGCATTTGAGGAGCACCAGAAACTAGGAAAGGTACTGCATCAACATGAACTCTTCTATTACTCCGCACCAAACTCCTGTGTATTATTATGCACTGCCATGTAGCCATGTAGAGAGTTTAAGCATGAATGTCAGTATAACCACATCTCTCTGCTATTTAGAGTTTCAAAGTGGTGGGAAAAAGCAAATTACTTGATTGAAAAAAAATGAGAAATATTATCATTTCTAATTTGATGCCTCACTGAGTCTGGTGCTTTGTACACAGTGGTGTGTTGGTGATGTACAATCTGCCTGAACTTTTCTGCCAGTAATTCTTAGACTAAGACTAGCCTCAGGGACCTCACATGGTCTTTCTTCCTGTTCAGTTCTCATCAGCTGCCATTAGGCCATACATTTCTGGTTTTCTGTTTTAACACTTGTTCTTTGACCTCTTAAAGTCCCCTTCATGCAGGAAAAGTCTATAAAACACCCTCCTGTGGTCTAGGATTTTTCTGTCACTTGGTATTTTAGGCTACTGCCTTACCAATATTAAAATTCAGTACATTGCACTTTACAGAAAAATAAAATGAAATACTACAAGCATGGCTGTGTGTAATAGAAGCTTCTTTCTCTTAGAAGCTGATGTTGGCTGAGTGAACTATTTGGCACTCTGCAGTAGTAAAGTGAAGAAAGGCATTTAACAATGAAATAAAAGGCTTCCAGCAATAATTCATGCAGCTGTCAGGAACATGTTCTTTGTGTTTTGGCTTTGTTTTTCCACGCAGCTAATAAAATCTTGTCTCATCTCACACACACAATACTGTATCTAAACATTCTTCTTAGTAGCATATTGCTGAATAAATAGAGCGGAGCTGATCTAATTACAGTTGCTGCAAATGATTTCTAGAAAGTTAACTTTAAAATATGTATATGACGTAAGAGTTAAAATTATGTTATAATTTTTTTTTTTTTTTTCCCCCCACCCGTTGTTGTGCTTTGTTCTCTCTAGGGAGCGTTCACCTTCCGTGGCAGCATGATTGACATGCCGTCGTTAAAGCAGGCCCAGAACATCGTCACCTTGGCCAGAGCTGTCATGGGCAAGTGAGCCAAACTGGGCAGCCATATCTGTCACTGTGCGGGACATCGGACAAAAAACTGTTAACCTCAGACAGATGCGTGCCCTCTCAGACCATTAACTGTGGCTCATCTATGTCTCTATATGGCAGTACTGCATGGCCTGATGGGAATGTCTTCAATGTCAAAGAAGTGATTATGAGAATTGTGTTTCCTTAATTTCATTTGCGTGATGCGTATATAATGCACACTAATTTTCCAGTGTATCTTGTACTTTTCAGGTATAGCTACATATAAGTGTATAATTACGCACTGTAGCCCCTCCTACTCCATCCATTAGTGGAAAGGTACCACCTCACGACCACCACTAACTGCATATTATTGGGATGGTGGACCGTTGTCAGCACAGCAGTAACACTGGCATGGTGGTGTGGGTAGTATGAATCACATGCTCTAGTAGTGCAGTGTTTTCTTTTTCAGTCCTAAACTGTCCACTTTTGGCGAGTGTGTGTTTGCTGAAGCCTCAGAGTCCTGTTCTTGACTGACGTTACAGGAACCTGCATCCGCCTTGATGTATGGTGTCGTGCATTCTGAGATGCTTTTCTGCTCATCCCGGTTGTATAGAGTGGTTAATTGAATAACCATAGCCTTCCTGTCAGCTCAAACCTGTCTGGCCATTCTCCTCTGACCTCTCTCATCAACAAGTCATTTCTGTCTGCAGAACTGCTCCTCAGTGCATGTTTTTATGTTTCTGTACTCTATTTAACTTTATTTAAGAGGCTGTTGTGTGGAAAAGAAATCCCAGGAGATCAGCAGTTTCTAGAATGCTCAAACCAGCCCATCTGGCACCAGCAACCATGCCACAGTCAACGTCACCGAGATCACATTGTTCTCCATTCTGATGTTTCATGTGAACATTAACTGAAGAGCTTGAGAAATGTTTGCATGATTTTATGCTTTGCACCTGGGTTGCATGAGTGTGCGAGTGTTCCTAATAAAGTGTCCGTTAAGTGTGTAGTTGGTGTACCCCATACAATGGGTATAGCGAATAAACTGGAAACTAAGTGTAAGCATATGTGTGTGCGTGTGTGTAAATGAGAGAGAGAGAGAGAGAGAGAGAGAGAGAGAGAGAGGGGTCTGTGGCCTTGCGGTATAACTCAACAGTGTGTGCTGTGTGTAAGGATGTTTCTGTGTGCATATATATTCCTGCCTCCCTCAGGTCAGCTTCTGGGCCAGGGTTTGACGTGTCTGGGGAAGGGGCAAACAAACACTTATTTCCCCATTCAGCCCTGAGGCACCTCCAGGCTCAACCATGCCACAGCACATCAAAGCAGCGTTTGCCAAAGAGCCGCCATAAATGTTCTTAAACCCACAGTGAGATGAGAGCCAGCGGCCCACTCCAAACCACAAGCCTTTGTTTAGGAGGGCACTCTGAGCCGCTGAAGTGGGGGGGTATGAATACGTCTTGAAACAGGCCTCAGCTCTAAGCTGACCTGCGTGGCAACATGACACACTTACACTCATTCTCTCTTTCAGAAACACACACACTGCAGGGGATAGTGTTTGTCCACTTTGTTGTAAGTAAATAGCCACAGTTTCCCGCATTTTGCACTGCTTTGTTGCTTCAGCCTTGTGGCTTGCAGAGATTCCCGGGCAGCGGACGCCATCCGTCGAGCCTATGAATTGCTCGCTTTTTATCCTGAACATGCCCAAGAACTGGGAGAACATGCCGCTATTGTCCTCATACAAACCTTCAAGCCTGCCCCTTGTTAAGAAAGCTCCTTCCAAAATAAATCTCCAGGATCTTATTTCAAATGAATTAATGCTATTTTGACACTTGTGCTTAATTTCTTTTCTTCACGAATAGGTCCTATGGAGCTCACTGTTATTTCTTGTCTCTGTCAGTCTTTTGTCTCCCACTGCTGATGAGGTCTTGGCAAGTCAGACCAGAGGGGTGGGAGTATGAGAGCAGGGTGGAGGGGTTGGATGGTTAATCGTTCAGTTGGTCACTATGGTAATGAAGGCCTCGGCATAGTGGTTCAGCTGGATGTGGTATGATCGATCGTGTCTGTGGTGAGAACTTCAGGTTGCAGCTCGTTGCCAGCCAAGGGATGCAGACAAAAAGATGGAGGCCACTGCTGTGACCAGCCCAAAAGGCTGACAGTAAGCTGCCTGCCTGACATTTGGCCCACACTTCCACCCCGCCCACGACCCACTTCTTTTAGCCTTTCACTCATTTATTTTTAATTTGTTAATGTTTTTTACATTGTTTCTCTCTGTCTCGGTTTCTAAACTCCCATCGTGTGGCAGTGATGGAGGTGGCCCGGTGGCTTGTCAGCCGCTGCAGTATTTCCCACACTGAAACAAAGTGGCTGTGTAAGTGAGCTACTCCGACAGAATGCTGAGCATTAAGTCAAACAAGCCAGTGGGTTTAAAGTAGAAATGTAAGATGTGATAGATGCCTGGGTTGAGGATTCCGGCAAAGCTGTCTTAAGTCTTAGAGAGCTTACAGAAACCTTGCCCTGCTTGCCATGTCTATTCCGTGTCTGTCAAAATGAAGGCGAAACATAACCACACCTCAATCCAGGATTCAGATCATTCCGAGCTCTTGGAGCTTGTCCGATGGTCCTTCCTTAGCACTTAGCACTTAGCTGGCCTTCCTTTAATACTTCCCTCTGTTTCCACATTAAAAGGCACACCAATGGCCATTGATATGACTGACCCTAATATATCACTATTGTATCTTTTATGTATGTAGATGCTTTTTCCTAATCAATTGTAGTTCATTCACTTTGATCACTGAAACTACACCTTGTGGCCTACATTAAAATAAACACTGCTGCATATTATAATTCACTAGTTAATATTTTTTACGTTGTGAAAATTGACAGTATATTTTTAAGGGAAATTTATTTCATTATTCGTGAAAATGTTATATTCTTTCTTATCTGGGATGCTACAGCTTTGAAGTTTCAATTTCACATATAATTCTTCTTAAAACACACATGCTCCCATGTTTATTCACATGTCTGCTTGTGTGTGTGTGGATTAGTGACAATTTTTCATGACATTTCTATTATGCTTACTTAATATAATAATACTGCATAATCTCCTCAACTCACAAGGCGGAATTATTTAAATACATTTACTGGTATTCCCAGAGAGAGTTCATTACAATTAACGCGATTAGGACCTCAGCAAGGCTTGACTCAATTATAGCTAGACTCTAATCACTTTATATTCTCTGTTATGTCTTTCATAAATGAGCTCAGATATAAATCCGCCGGAGAGAATGCGTGTATGCAAACCACCGGCAGAATGAAATTAAAATGAAACGCTTAGCATATTTTCATTAATGCCAATGGGGCCCGTGTGACAGGGCTCATTTCTCGCCCGGGGATCTGCCAATAATGACTGCATTGTTTTACGAGGCTGCTAATGACAATATGTGACAAACTAATTTCAGCACAGATAATTCATTCCCCTGCAATAAAACCCAATCGTTTACAGCGTGAACAAGGGGCGTCTTAAGTCCGAGGCGGTTTAGAAAAATAACATGTAATTGAAATTAAATTCAATTCAGAGGCAGCGAGGATAAAGAGTAGGGAATGAACCTCACTACTGTCCAGCACAGGTCAGTTTTCTGATATAGCTATATGATATAAGACAGTAGAGAAAGAGAGGGAAAAGTAAGGGATACTGCACAGACGTGCTGAGAGGTGAAAGTACACACCCAGCAGAGCCGGGAATAAACCATTGTACAGAGTTGTAGTGATGCCTCTCTGTTTTATCCACAGCACTACAGGAAGTTCTGGAGAAGTGGCTAATGGCCTGCATTTTCATAATCTTGAGTAATGTGTGTCATATTCAGTTGACTTGTATTCATTTCTTTTTCTCTGTACAGTTCTTCTCCCTGCTTTATAACACAGACTTTATTTTGACTCTTTTTTTTTTTTTAAGATCGGTCATATGCATTTCCTGCTACGAGGTATTGAATTTGATTTGAAGTGAGACAGCTTACAAAAGGCCTGCAATATGGGGAAAAAGCACGAAGAAGCCAAGCAGAACGGACACACTTGGACTTGGAGTTGAATTTTTAATGGCCTGCAGATTTCGATTACATAATGTGTTTTGATTTGTTATAGAGGTCCAAATAATAGATTAATAAATGGATTTAATTTTTTGTCATTGTACTTGTGTTTCAACAAAAATATTGTACTCTACAGGCAAAAGGGTTAAGCCATGTTTCTTTAGAATATGATATAAGCCTCCCCCCCCCCCCTTTCCATGTAGATAGTCAACATCAAGATTATTTCAGAAATGTATTTTGGTTTTTTTTTGCCAAGAAAGCTTAGACAAGGTGGAAATTCAGAACTGTCCACTTATATCTGCATTCACACTACATGAATGTTCAGTCAAGCTCAAACCAGCATTGACGTTTCAAATCATTTTTATTCATTTTAAGTAGGCTAGAATACAGGGTTTATAGTCTACTTTATACTTTGTTATAGGTATGTTGTTATGGGTGTGTTATAGATATATATTATAGGCAGGTTATTATTGGCATGTTATAGATACTTTATTAGGAGGATGTTGTTTTGGGTATGTTGTTATAGATATATGTCTCAGGTATGTTGTTATGGGTATGTGTTAGATATTTTGCTATAGGTATGTTATGTGAACATGCGTAAACAGCAAACACAGACTATACTATTCTTTAGCTCTGCATTCTGGATTCTTAATGCTGGATATTCATCCAAGTATAAAGTCAGTCAATGACTGGCTCTTCAGTGACTGTCCATTCTGACTGTCCGATCATTTTTATTTTGGCTTGGACGTCTTGTCTAACCCACCCCAAGACAACATCAACATCGCTTTTCCTGTTAAGTGAGGTGCCTCTCTCTGTCTCGGTGACTCATCTTGTATAAGTCCTGGGTCTTGTGAAACTGGGACATTGTGTGTTGCTTCCTTTGGGCAGACATGGCTGTGTGTGAAACACTGAAACAGAGGCAGATCAAAGCAGAGAAACTTTCCCCTAAAGCTCACTATAAAGCCACGGGTCCTTTTGTCTGCTGTTGCTAGGATTCGAGTCAACTAAAGGAAGGGGTTAGGCTAATCACACTCCACATATCCCCCAAAGGTTTCCCCAAACTTGTACATTTTTTACTGTGTTGACATACCTGTTAGTTACATGTTAGTTATTCATTTAACAGCTTCAGTTCCAGCCTGTTGTTTAAATCCATTCTATCCTCTTCCTATAATAATAATAATAATAATAATAATAATAATAATAATAATAATAACAACAATAACAGTAATAATCAATTGTTGTTGTTTATAATGTTATTATTATTATTATTGTTGTTGTTAATAACATTAACATCATTATTATTATTATTGTTGTTGTTGTTGTTGTTAATAACATTAACATTATTATTATTATTGTTGTTGTTATTGCTGTTGTTAGGGGAAAAAACCACAAGAAAATACATTCAAAAACATCCGCAATTAAGTACAAATTGTAAGTTAGTATGCATTAACACAATTTTAGTGTTCATTTAAAAATGCGTCATTGTTTTAAACATTTGTACCTTCAAATGAAAATGTGTAGGCTGTAGGCTATATAAAATTACGAGACGCAATATTTCGTTTTTGTCGGTTGTTTGCTTATCTTTGCGCGTTTTTTTTCCCTTCCTTTTTGTATGTTTATCAATTTGTTCGTTCTGATTTTGGATTATGCTTAGCTTTTTAACAACAACAACAACAACCACAAAAACAATTCTAGCTTGCACGTGCTTTATAAAGCGAAAGTTTTTTTTTTAGTTGTGTAAACTGTAAAAAAGTCAAAGTTCTGTAATGAGCAGGTGCACTTCCTCCCACTCTTCCTCATTTTCTCATCCAGCTTTTCTTCGGCGCCTTAAAACCTGCGGCTGCCCCGATTTCCCTCCCGTTTATTCCAAAATGGCTCGAGTCTCAGAGAGAGAGAGAGAGAGAGAGAGAGAGCTGGTACATCATGATTTTGCGTGTTGTCTATTACAGCAAATTGTAGCTCATGATCACACAATTGCTGATAAATTAGAGAGAAATTAAAGCGAGACAGCGATGTTTTTCAAGGCGGAGATGAACTAAATACGCGTTGGAGGAGCAGAGAGCTTGCTGTGTGATTTGACTGCTTTGTGCAGCTTCCACCTTCTCACCCACTGGTTTTCTGATAAAAGAGGAACAACGCAGGCGCCACGGCTGAAGATGTGTGCCGCCGGATGCTGTCAAAATTGTGGAAGCAAGAGAATGGGTGTTCAGAAAGGAGACCCTGAAGGATTCATTGTTTCTTGCTCATTTGGGCTGCTGGACATGTGGACCAACTCAACTTCACCTGGCCTATGTTTTGCGAATCCATGTAGTGAAATGCAAAAAAAAAATTAATTAATTAATTATATATATATATATATATATATATATATATATATATATATATATATAAAACTGGGTGGCTTAGTGGGATTTGTATGTGCATGTATCTCTTATCATATGGTGGGCAATAATGTTCCAGCAGATTAATGTCCTTAAATGTATGAAGCGCGCATTAGAGGTTATAAATCTGTTCCCTCAGTGTCCTACCGGGAAACAGAAGGTCTGAGGTCTAATTTATTAATTATTTTATTTGTACTAAAATCTTACTGAAATTTCAGTCTATCTACAGATCCCTTCTGAAAGACATTTTCCCCTCACCGTTCATAAAGACACCGTTTAATAAATGTGTAAAATGGCAAGAGAGTTTTCCAGCGCTGCACTTCTTATATTTTCTAAATCTGGAGAGCTGTACATCGCTTCACCTCTTATCTAAACGAGTCACCTGGGCTTTGGCCTTCTGATTTTAGCGTCAGGCAGGTTATCCGATGAGACTGGACATATCCTTACACATGCACATGCAGGAGCCCATGCGCGCCACAAAACTAAACCCTGACGTGCAATATTGCAGTTTTGCTTTTTACATCTATATCTCGCACATCTAGGCTTCATTTCACTTGCCTTTAACTTCGTCTTATAGGCGACCATTATTTATGAAAATACATAGCCTGCCTGTCTTCGAGAGAGTGACGTCACAACTGCCATGACTGGGATAAATATTAAATAATCATGCCTTTTGAATACTTAGTAGTCTATAATGATCGAATTCGTTTCCAATGCTGATTACACACCCCTGCTAATGATAGTTGATGCTAAATATGCCTATATGATATTTATTTATTTGATTTTTTAAGTAGCCGAATTGTACTCAATTAGCCTGTTTGGTCAGATGACTAGTTTTCTCAGGTTTTCAGCGGCGCGTGCCGGCGTGCTCGAGTTTTTAATTGTAGTGTGACACCAGATCCTCTAATCCAATTACACAAGTTCGTCCTATAGGCTGTTGGCTGGACTTTCAGAGATCTCCACCTTTAACACCCGCGCAGGGTTAATTGGCTAATTTACACAACTTCTCGCCTCCTCCTCGATTCCTTTTAGTATCAAAAATCTTTTTTTGTCATTTTATAAAAACCTCCGAACCGTTTTGTGTTCTCACAATATCTTACATTCTAGATGTGAGAGTGTTTTTGTTTCGAAATGTTTTTCTAGGCATAAAATGCCCCATGTGAATGCCCCGACGGCAATAATAATAATAATAATAATAATAATAATAATAATAATAATAATAATAATAATAATAATAATAATCTTTACGAATGAATAAGAAACAAATCGAATAGATGCATCTATCGAGGAGCTGAAGAGTTTTACTTTGAATCTGTTGCGTTGGAAAATATTAATTTTACCCATTTTGAAAGAGAGATTTTGCCTGATTAATTCGTTGTTTCGTTGGATTTAAACAGCAGCAGGTTGTTCGGTTGGTTTTAGGTTCAACACAGGCTAAAGCATGCACGTTTTATTTTGTAGCTTTCAGTACACTGGTTTAGGTTGAGCTTAATTAATTAGCCTAATAAACCACTGCTGAACTAGACATACCTGCATCTAGTCTAAAATCCGTCTTTATGCACTTAGTAGCAACAGCAGCGAAAGCTTCAAATCAACCCCCCTGTCGGTTTTAAAGCAACTATGAATTCATGGCACTTAATTAAATTGAATGCACACGGTGTGTGAGGCATGGCATTAGAGGAGCGCACGAGGCAAAGGAAAGGGGATAGGCCTAATGAACCACTTGACCTCTGAAGTTCCCTCGCGCAGTGTGCAGAGGTAAAGTTTAGAAGCCCTCTCATCACTTTCCTCCAGTCTTCCAGTAAAACACTCACAGCAATAGCACATTACATCAGGACTGCCAAAATATACTCTGGGCCAGTATCTTCTGCTTGTTCAGATGTTTACAAAATGTCATTTACTTTCTTTTAGTTTTCAGTCTGATTTAATTTAATTTTAAGAAATTTGAATATTATTTTTTTTTTAAACTTTGTTTTATGCAATTATCAGCGTTATGATATCTGAATAGGCGATTTGTACAGACTATTAAATGTCAGTTTACTAGGCTATAAAATAAACGATTTGAATAGCTTAGGTGCTGCTTGATTTGTAGCTTTTGTGGGTTTTATTGTGCAATCGCAAAAGCTTTCGGTGTGGTGTGAATCTCCTCCAGCCGCTCAACAATAGTGGAGGAGACTGAGTGTGCTGCGTGAATGGATGCGCCGCTTGTCAGTGTCGGTACTTTTTTTACGCTTCTTTGCAGCACTGACATCTCTAGCACTCTGCAGACCTGAATAACAAATCTGAACACCCGTCGCCTGCAACACGCCTTCTACTGCTGACGGAAAATGGGGCAATAATGCAGGCTGAATCTAATAAGCACGCTGTTTCCGTGTTGCTTATTGCTATAATAGTCAGCTGTCCGGTCCGGACATTATGCGCGCCCTTGTGTCCAGGCTAAGGTTTGTGTGCGCGCGCGCGCGCTTGCGTGCGTGTGGGTGTGTGTCATGTATTTGAGAATGGATGCTCAGGTAAGGAGCTCCGGGAGTCTCAGCCCTAATGAACACTCCTCTGGGGGGGGCTTCCTGTGTGGAAAGGAGGCTTCATCCTCCTACTGTAACGGCGGGGAGCTCCTATATAGTCACACACACACACACACACACACACACACACACACACACACACACACACACACCAGCCACAGTGCTGATGCGAGCAGGCCAGGAGAGCAAAGCCCAGCTCCATGCCAGGTTTGGGATCTGTCTCACATCAGCACCAGAGATTCCGTAAAGATACTCTTAACAGTCTGCATCCACATGAAGGTGTTCTTCAGTATTCCTTAACGATGATTACGAGCTATTTTCTGCAGATACCAAAGCAGAAAGAAGCACCAACGTGTGGCGCTACATTGTCACAATGTGATGAATGGCTCTGCTCAACACCAGTTTCATAAACGCGGAATGTTCATATTTGATTTGTAAGTAATTCATTTACAATGGGCGATTTTCCCCGGGCTAAATAGTACACTTTATTTGGATAATATAAATTCCATTTGAATTATGATAAGCCTATTTCTATCCTGTAAAATGTATAAAGGAGACTGGGGAACAAAGGAGAACCAATTAATACTTTCAGAGATTATTACATGTGACCAAGATTAATTTGGCCCGTTATTTTAGTGAAACATTCTGTCATTTACCATTGCAAATGTCAAGACAGGGGCAAAGGTGGCCTTCCCCTAAGAGTTAAGCCTAATTATACAATTTGTCTTGTGACTGGGACAGACCACTGTAAAGTCTCCATTGGGACTACTTCTTCAGCTGGCCGATTCCATCACTGCTGCTGTCACCCCTGGTATATACTTGGGCTCAGTGGCTGACTTCATTCATCTCTCCTTCCTATTTACAGGAATTAGAGAAGACTTGAGGCCGGCAAAGTGTTTTTCGCTGCAGTTTTCCACTGCTGAGGAAGTAGTTTAATGTCAGATCATTTTGGCATACTAACATCAATAGGCTTTGAGGACCGAAGACTGACATGTCTCCACTTACCAAGCTGTTAAATGCTATTTCAGTTGTGAGAAGGTAATACACTTGGTTCTCAATAACAAGGTTTCTTAAACAAAGATCAACAGCGCTTTCCCAATTCAAAATATTACCAAACTTTCTGACTCCTCTCCAGACAGATTTCAGCAATCAAATCATAACAGGCAATCACCAAAGTGTGCTTACTATGACTATAGGGTGATATGAGTATGAACACAGGGACTATTTTCATGCTTCTCAACACACACTTCTTTTTCTTTTGCAGATCTTCATGGATTAGGCTTAATATAAGGTTCAGGTGGGAACTGTTAGTATATAAAAAGGAATGTAGGTATAAGATGTCCAGTAGGGACAAACTGCTATATGTGATCCACCATTTGCATGTGGAAGCCAAAGTATGAAATCACAGCTATGCAACTTTGTCTCAATCCTGCAGAGGTGGAAAAGGCTGTAAACTATGGAGATACGGCGAGTACTGCTTGGATTTCCTGTTCAAAATGCCACAGTGCGCGTATGAAAAGAAGCCATCAATGGCACAGGCAGACCTTAGGTCTGAGAGGCATAGTTATTACTGGTTCAAAGCCATGTCTAATGGTTGTTTCAAGGTCAGCTGGGGACGGAGAAAGCAGTCTGTGATGTTTAAGAACATCCAGCCACCTGAGTAAAGCCGTTGCAGGGGGGCACGTGGCCTGTGACGCAATCGGGACAGTTTAGGGGATTTTTCTAAGTAAGCTTATGTGCTTATCATGCTGGGATTAGTGCCTCGTTGAAGAGAAGACGGGTTCGAGACATTTATGGATGTTAAACTGCAAACTTGCAATGCAAAGGCTGCATAACAATGCCGTAAGAAATCACACAGAATGGGATCGGATGCTGTATGCAGTATTAGTTCTCTATTTGATTTGTGATTGTAATTGTGGACTCTTTCTATTCTGGCTATTTTTTCAAATTCTCTCTCTCTCTCTCTCTCTCTCTCTCTCTCTCTTTCTAACTCCCCTTTATGGTGGTCCAGCTGAGCAGGAATGATTTCTTCACACTCAATCTTGACCTTTTCCTCTATGAGGGGCTTTACAGCTGCATTCAGAGGCACTGCTGTGGTGTGCATGATAGTTTCTTAGAACGGGGCCTTATTTCACAATCTACGATAAAAAATGAGCCATTACGACTACAGTTTCAGAATAAATGTTCATGTCTTTGATGACTTTCTGTAGCATGAAGCAACCAACTGTATTCCAGTATTTATGAGATTTTTTCCCTATTCTTTTTTTCAACAGTCAAAGTTTATAGTCCACACAGATTCAGATCTTCTGAATATAATGAAATATACTGAATCTGTTATTGAGAGAAAAATAGCCACAGGCTAAGTATATGCAGCTCTACCCATAACCTATTGTACATGCTTGCTTGCATTGTGAACTAACATATATATATCCACAGTGCTAGTTCAGCTACCAAACAGTGAACATGCAATATGGTTCATGCAACATCTTTTGAATGGTGTCCCAGCCCTGGATATGGCAATGCAGATTCTGCTGAGCGTTTACCATCTGGATGGAAAATGCTTCTGTTGGATGAAGGCCTACATTTAGAGGCTTTTAAACAGACCCTGTCAAACACAAGTCGAGTGGTGAAGTGCTAGTACGGCTCTGAGATTTTCAGTCGGATGCTCGATGGGCCAGGTATGAGGGACTGGCTCCAGTGCTTGTCCATGGACGACCTTGCTCTCCTCACCCCAAGCTTTGGAAAGCCTCCCAGTCCTGTGGCTCCACATTTGGACATGCACCAAGTTTGGAGGTCCACAGATGTTGCCGGGAGGCCAGATATTATGTCCAGCAGACATGCAAGATGATTCATATGTTTTCAGTATCAAAGGACCCTTGCTTGGACTCTGCGGATGTGATTTTCAAACCACAGTACAATATGAGTGGACACAGTGATCCATTAAAATCATTTTAGAGCATAGGCGTTTTCAGGACAGTTTTTTAAAAATGAATTCTGATGATAAAATAATCTGATTGTCTGTATTTGTAAATGATCAAATGTATTGCCTTTGTAATGTATGCAATCCTTATTTCATCTGTAGCGCCTGTAATTCATCTCTATCTATCTCAATAAAGTGAGTCTTTACACTATCCTGAAAGCATTAATAATTTTGTACAAAAGCATTAACCATATTACATCTTAGCAAACATCTTAAGATCTCCAGGAACCACGGACTATGCAGTCTGTGAAGCATAGCAGGATCCAACTGTATTTTGCAAACTGTAGACTCAAACCAACAAGTTCCCAAGCACTTATGCATTATCATACAGCTTTGTAATATGGTCTTTCATAAATGTTTTAAGGAAGCAATAAGAATAACTATCAGTAGGGAAAAAATTATATATATATCTTTACACGTCATTGTGTTTGACTGTTATTTATGAAGTCTTACATATCTTTAAACTTTACTGTGTTTGTTATTTATGAAGTCTCACACAAAACCCGTACAAAACATGGCTGCAATCCTGATAATGATATGAACCCGATTTTTTGAAGCGGATCTCCAGCCTGCATGGCTTTGTCCTAACATCAGGATTGTTAGCATTATAACTCATGGAATACTCCAGACAGGTTTCAGATCTCTTGGGGAGCATGTTAGCATGTTGCATTCCTCCCTAATGAGAATCCTCTTTTCCTAGAGTTAAATTAATCAAAACTAACTCTGCAGCGCGCATGGACTTATAGAATTGATAAGAATTTATAATATTATAATATATTTCCTGAGTTCTCTTTACTGTGTTGTGTCTCAGGAAAAAGCAAGCTAATTGCAAATAAATGGTGATGTGCTCGCTGAGTAATTGATTTAATGAATTTCTTATGAAACTATTAAAGGCGGGTGGAGGTCAGGGAGTGCCCCCCCGGAGAGCCCGGCTTCTCCTAGACCTGGGCTTTGCGGAAAGACATCGGGTTGATCTCGCAGCTGCCTCAAGACCAAACGGACAACTTCTACTCCGAATAATAACTCGACTCGAAAACTTTCCCCAACAGCCTAAGATCTGAGATTCCTACTACCTCCAGAAAGGCACTCCAAACAGGACTATAAGGGGGGGAAAACAAGCGCACTACACTTAGCCATCTGGATGTTTTTAAAGAGACAAGTCATAAATATACTCACGGGGTAGTGCGTACAGGCGACGTTTATTCCCGTTAAAATGGTTTCGGTCCAGGAAGAGGCGTAGTGGGGTTTTTCTGTTCTTGGTGGTGATGATGCTTTCTTTTTTTTTTAATTAAATCTCGATGCCGACCAGAGAGCTAACATGTAGACTACATCTGCAAGTGGATCGGGTTTTCTCACTTATTCGGGAGACTTAAGATAGCAGGCAGGTAGGGTGCATGGAAGAGTTTGGCAGACTGCCTGGATTAGGCAACGTGTGCCCATTTTCTCGGATCTTTCTAACAGCTTCTGTGGTGAAACAGAGATTTTTTTTTTTTTTTTAAAAAGCTTTTTCACATCGACTTTCCTCATTTTAAATTACAATTATAAGGCGTCAAGGGTTAAATTATTGTATTTTTATTATACACTATTCACAAAGAACCAAATGTGGTAAGCAAAGGCAGCAAAGGTGTTTTGTGTGTGTGTGTGTGTGTGTGTGTGTGTGTGTGTGTTTTATAATTATAGATGCTTTATTTACATGCCTGTTTGTAGGTGGAGTTAGACATGAAAACTCTACAATGGCTCTATTTTAATCACGCATTTTGCTATGTTGAATGGTAGGCTTTTGTGCACTTTTAATTAATGACTTGTAGCCATTGCACATGAACCCAAGGGGACCATTTCACTCAAGAAGCCCATGCACAAACATTGGAACAAGATCTTGCAACTCTTGTGGCATTTTTCTTCTTGTGACTTACTCCACTAAACTCCATTTTATTCATATTCCTGTTCAAAATTGATGTGTTGATTGAACGCTGGACCTGGAGCTGAAAGTTGTTTTTAGATCAGCATCACTTGTTCTATTTCACACACACACACACACACACACACACACACACACACACACAAAGATTTTAAAGTAATTTTAACTGATTTGTTCCTTGATGTTCTACGCATAGCTTTCCTGTGAAATGTACAGACTACTCTTCATCACTCATGAGAGCTTGCAAGTGTTATGTTAGAGCCAATTAGGCTCTGCAAAAAAAACAAAAAAAAAAATTACTGCAAAAGAAAAAGTTCAAAAGTGCAAAATGTCTATGACACTTCGGGTCCATGTTAAACGCAATGTGCAAGGGGTGGTGTGAAATGGGACTAGAGCACAGTAAACACGAGCTCCTCCAGTGTGCTTATTCTGTCTAATAAAGGCGAGATGGGAAGAGATCTCGCTGCGTCTTCACAGTCCTTTTCGGCTTTGTCTTTTCACAAGTGGCGTCTGCAAGTCTGACTCGCACAGTTACTGATTTGCAGGCTGCATGTTAACGTGGCCCGTGTAAGTGATTTCCACGGGCAGGAGAGCAAATCGTCGACAAAAGGAGCAGCTTTGCGATTCAACGCCGTCGTTAGGACAACCTGAAAGTATTCCTCAGATAATCAGCTCCACTTCAAAGCGTCTCCCATTCAGCAGAGACTGCTTCAGCTCTTTTATAAACTTCCCCCTTTTTCACTCCGAGGGGACCGTCTCTTTCATTAGTTTTCATCGTGTTTATTTTGCCCCATTCATAAGACACTTGTTTTAAATAAATAAAAGATCACTCTTTCACTTGGCCCATAGTAGTTCCAATACACACACACACACACACACACACACACACACACACACACACAAAGTTGGGCCGCACGACTACGCTTGTTTCAAATTAAACCTGAATGTACGCTTGGGATTTAAAGGAGTTTGGGAACAAACTTGTGAGAGTGCTTCTGCTGAAATGCAAATTGACCTGCGCTAACGTGGCATGAGACTAAGGTCAGTGCAACTGTATCTTAATAGAGGGTTTCGAATTGAAGGAGGGACCAGGGAGGCAGGGACAGGGGGATATCTCCCCCCCCCCCCCTTCCCCCCAAAGTGCACTTGAACTTCACACCATCAGTGATACACCTGCTCACAGATGTGATTTCTAGGTTTGCTCATTTGCACTCGACTAAAGCAAGGCGCTAAAAGGCAAATGTGAAATCTTCCTCCAGCCTCGCTGCATACATCATTTTATCCCATGCTATACCTGTAGCCCTTATTGTGTGGTCGCCTACACGATGCTTACAATTTGTCTACATAGTCTTGAAATCAGTGTTTCTTTTGTCATTTAGCAATACTTAAGTAACGACATTTTTTTTTTTGGTTTTGCAAAAATCACTGAAATCTGTTTTGTTGTTGTTGCTGATGTTGTTTTGATGAGCATCCTCCTCTTTCAGGCAGTTTAATGGATCTTCTACGGGACATATTCGGGTGTTAGTGTCTGGGCAATCACCATAGAAATCCTAACGCACCATGAAGAGTGTCAAAGCTCCAAAAGGCTTTTGGCTCTGAAGTCTCGTTGGCTTTGAAGTGGTGCAGGACTGGAGTTACTCGATTCGGATTCTGTAGTGTGGACAGGGGGCACTTTGAAAGTGTACTATAGCGTGTTTTAATGGAGGAAATAAGGATGGGGTGAGGGATGGGGGGTTCATATTCACAAGGCAAAATTCCCTTTATTGTCAGACAGCTTTTATGTTCTGTTTCCCATGACTGATTTGTGCATTGGTGACAGTGCCTTTCTTTATAAGATACACCACTGATCAGCTAGAGACTTTTCCATTAGTAGAGATATGGGAAGGTTGGATTGATTATGAACTTATGAACTTATATAACTTCTGGGGAAAAAAAATCATACAAAATTTCAGTACATATTATGACATATTATGACAATCTTTTGTAATTTGTTCAGTATAGTCGCCAGTGCCTTTTTAATCATTTGCATATCACAATATTATTGTCTTAAATGCTCTAAAAATATAGCCAATAAATTAAGACATTATTTTGTTTCTGTTTTGCTAGTTCTCTGTTGTATTAAATCTGTAAGAAAAAAACTCAAGTCTAACATCTATTAAAATAAAATGCAACATATATATATATATATATATATGACTTTAAAAAAAATCATAGATCATAGTTGTGTGTGTGTTTTTTTTTTTTAATTCAGGTCCATAAATTTATTCATATCAATTTCATCACGAACACCAAAAATCTCGACAATCCTCTTCATTCTTTCCCCCAGCACAATGAACAGCACCATGCACCGCAATTAAAACACACAGTTACTACACAGGGCATGCGAGGGACTCTTCACATTACACATAGGCTAAGTCTATTCAAGTAAAACCTTTTTTTTTTACACAACACGATAAAAATCACTACAATTCACCAAAATTAATCATATTATTCTTTGGTGTATCTGTAATTCCAGACCAAACATTATTACCAGCAAATAAATTACAATGTACAAAATTGGTTGGGACGTTAGCACAACATTCACAAGCATCGACACTATTAGGCTTTTTACACATCATTCAGGGAATAGGCCCGTCCACTTTACATAATTTAGGGTCTCAGAGGACATATTCGTACTCTTAAATTAGAGTTACATTGGATTTTTTTTTTTTTTTTTTTTTTTGCATAAAATACAGTCTAAATAGTCCTTAAATACCACAAAAAATCTCCTGAACACAGTTATTGTATAAATTTTAAAACAAGTACTCAACAATTTCTAGAATAAACCGTTTTCCCTCAGTAGACTCTCAGGGGAAAAAAAGGTACCCTCAAGTGGACACCTTTGTGCCTTTAGTATGTGTATTTAACCTAGAATTGTGCATATAGTCTAGTGTACCTTTACTCTAAAAGGTAATTAAGGGTCCAATGATGTACGTTCTGTCAGTCTTTTGTGCTACATAATTGCTACATAAAATACTTTAAATGTATGCTATATGCACATTTCCAGGTGAAAGCTACATATTAAATGTACAAAATACAAGCTGTACCTCCCCAGCGACAAAGACAGGTACAGTTTAGTACCCTTTTTTCCCCCTATGAGTGTACTGATACAATAGAAGTGATAGACATGCCTGTTGGAACATGTTTCTCATTGCAAAAAAACATCAGGAATGTTTACATCATAGAAACGCTTGGTAAAGGACAATCGCCCCACAGATATTCATCAGTCCGTCACTATAAAAGACCTCTGGGGAGAAACATAAGCTATAGAAAACTGTCCAGTCATTGATACAAACACATCAATCACCGGTTATTGTTTCATTTGAACAATGTCGGTGTCACTTAATAGGCTGGATATGACTTAATCAGCTGAGCCCACACAGTCCTTTTGGCAATGCAGGAAATAGTGTCTTGGTTCAGAATTGGAAAGCAAAGGGTGTGAAATGATCCCGTGTTTTATGATGAGATTGTATGTTCCCTTGTATGTTATTAAATAAAATAATTTAGTTAAAAACGACCGTCGAACACATTTATTCGAAGTTATTAATGCGCTGATCATTATGTAATAGGGTCTAGTGGTACATGAACGCGCTATGCGCAGCTTAAGGGCAAAGGGTAGGGTAGGATAGGGTAGAATTGGGAAGGTTAGGGTAGGGTAGCTAAGGATAGGAGATGGCAGAGTAGGTTAGGGTAGGGTAGGGTAGGATAGGGTAGGATATGGACTGATGGCACATGCTCTTCACCATCTGACATCCGCGGCGCTGTTGTGTGTTTTTTTCACCAACACTTCTGAGTAGACTACTGCGCCTCAAACACATGATGTTACAGATGTCTAAAAACAGTGTGTGGGAGGGATGCAACATAAATATTTCCCTTGTGCTTCATATCAGAGCATCGTCCTTGGGTCTGTATGTCTAAAAGAGTCCTCGTCGTCGGATTCGGAGGTTGGCACATCGCTGGAGGGGGTGTGGAGATTGTTGGGGACAGCACTGCCCTGGCATACGTACCACTCGTTGAGGTTGGTGACCTGCGGGGAGAGGTTGGCGGCGCGGCTCCGCTGCGGTTCTGTGGAGGGCGCGAGCGCGTCACCGAGCGCCGCAGAGGAGGAATGATACGCGGCGGCCGAGCTGGAGGAAGGGGGCGGAGGAGACTTGCAGTGCACCTTCATGTGTTTCCGCAGTGAGCTCGGGTGCGTGTAGGACTTGTCACAGCCGCGCACTTTGCAGTAGTACGGCTTGTCGCTGGTGTGCACGTGGGAATGCTTCTTCCGGTCACTGCTGTTGGCGAATTTTCTGTCGCAGCCGTCAAACTCGCATTTGAAAGGCTTCTCTCCTGAAAACATAAATCATACAGCTTCATAAATCATTTGAACACCCAGTAGCCCGTTATCATTGTGCAATATTTTGTGAACGTTTACTGGTGAACCAGAAGTATTCACTTCAATATAACTAATATCTCTGCGCAACAAGAAATGATTTTTTTTTTTTTACATTCTAAGCTGAAGAGATAAGAGCATGACTGAAATAGATTAAATTTGCACACTGTATTTAGGTGAAATCTTTTTATGCTTCATCACTCCATACAAAAAAAAAAAAACTCTACTAAACTCTACCTTTCCTTGTGGTACTCACGAGTGTGCGCATTTTCTACTTTTAGTATGTATCCTTTTCCTAGAAAGCTGCATCTGTAATGTACCTTCCAAACTTCTAACAAACAATTACAGCCCTTAAGTCATTTTTAATGCACACTACATCCATGATTCCAAGTGAAGGATACATATTAAAAGTACCACCCCAGCGACAAGGACTGTTTAGTACCTTTTTTTTCCCTGAAAGTACAGGTACTTTAGCAGTCATGTGAAAACTCAGTACACGTGCTACGACTGCCACCTTCATGCAGTAACTTCTCATCTGCACTACGCTGCTTTGTGATGCGTGTAGCTCTTTACACATCCACGTATCACTTTCAAACTAAATTATTTTGTTACTTAGCATAACATCCCCCGAGACTGTGGACAACACGAGGGTGTCCCATAATTCCCCCCCTCTTTGCCTGTAAACATCATGGTGGGTGATATTGATCTTTGCGTCACTAGCAGCAAAACACTGCAGTCAATTAGGAGGTGAGACTGTCAATCAGGCCTAACGCCTAAATACACAAATAGCACACACACAATATCAGGATTACAGGAAGTACATGATCCCAATGGCATGAAATATACACACAAGCTTAATGCAACCACTTAATGTTTTAATGTAGAATCATTTAAACCTGGAACATTAAACTATAAGTATAAAGAAAGACAAAATTGTAGCCACTGAGTGTGCTTGTCATTGTAAACAGGTCTATGGGTCACAGTCTAATTGGGATAGCACATGTTCCTAGCAGTGTTAGAGACAATAAACACACCACATATTAAACATCCAAACAAGAACATGCCATTACTAATCCCACACCAAACACACTCAGGTAGGGACTGTTAGATAGGCTGGAACAAAATAAACTCTTGAAAATAGCAAGGCCTTCATGCGCGCTACTGGATTAGGTAACAGTATGCCCTGTTCTGAGATTAACAAATATCAGGGGGGAAAAAAGCTATTTAATCTCAAACCCGATTTATTTAGTATTCTTATAATTTAGTAAATGCATGAATGATTAAGGCTTTGCTACTATGGATCTATACTTCTGGACATCATGGGTGATGTTTTGTCCAGTGCTATCGTACATTTAGCCTGAATCAGCAAAGCCAGAGGGAAGGAAACAACCGAATCAGTTTGTTATCCTATAAAATCCGAGAACACTTCCGGCTGTATTAGGACTTTTATCAACTTGATACGTGTGGATATATCATATCTCTTTAAAAAGCGAGTCTTTGCTCTTTGTTTACTAATCCCTGCTTCAAAAGTCCAGGACTCTTGAGGCGCTCGAGTTACTCTTTAAAATTCATTCTTGGAAGCAAAGAGTACACTATAAAGCTACAAACCACTGGGACATAAACCTACTGACAACTTATATCCATAAGCAGTGCCTCTGTGTTCACCATCTCCCTGTGTAAATCTAGCTTTGGGTGAAATATAAGAAGAAAGAAGCAAAAGAGTGACTGTGTCTTAGTGGCTCCATGCGACTGCATCGTTCCCTATGTTATTCACCACAGCGTGGGCTGCAGCGTGTGGACTAATACAAATGACTATTGCTAACTATGTAACAACTTCTGTTCCGCTCAGTCTAGGCTAATGACGAATAGCTTCACTGACCTGTGTGAGTCCTCTTGTGAATCTTTAGGTTTTCCGAGCGTGCAAACACTTTTCCACAACCGGGAAAAGGGCAAGGAAACGGTTTCTCTCCCGTGTGAACTCGGATGTGGTTGATCAGTTTGTACTTTGCTTTAAACGCCTTGCCCTCGCGCGGACATTCCTCCCAGAAGCAGACGTGGTTGCTCTGCTCGGGTCCGCCGACGTGCTCCACCGTGACGTGGTTTACCAGCTCGTGCATGGTGCTGAAAGTTTTCGAGCACGGCTTCTTAGATGTTTGTTCCTGGTCAATCCATTTGCAGATCAGCTCTTGTTTGATGGGCTGCCTCATGTACCTCAAAAACGCCCCCGTGGCTCCATGAGGGGCTGAAGCGAGGTTCACATTTAAGTTCATGGAATTGTAGCCGTGAAGGGAAGGTCCATAATGCTCGGGCCTGTGGCCGAAGTGTTCTGGCCGGCCGTAGATGTCTCCTGGAAGACCCAGACGCATCTGTCCGTTGAGAGCATGGTGATGGGCACCTGGGGCTGCCTGCTCGTGGATTCCCGTGAAAAGTGGATGGGCACCACCTTCCGTGTGCCCGTAAGCACCTGTTGGGGAAATGAACATGCCATGGTGATGAGGGGAGGAGGCGGAACTATGCTGGTCGCCAAGTGCATGCATAGCAGAGGCTGAGAGCTCTCTCCTGAGGATGAAGTCCCTGCTGCTTGCGTAGCCTGAGTGGGGGTGAGCCACGGGGAAACCAACTGTGGTCTGAGAAGACGGGAAGGATGCCGCGGTCTGGGCTTCGGGATGGCTTTGAATGTGCTGCGATGGACTAAGTTTGAGAGCATTTGTCTGTGCCATGTGCTCGGGTCCAAATGGAGTGAGAGCCACTCCAGGGTCGTTGCCCATCTCCCCAGGGTGGAGGTGGGCATGGTGGGAGTGAGGGTGATGCCCCCCTATCCCCGGGAAGCCTGTCATATTCTGATGAGGAAGGGGTTGAGTCGCTGCCAAATCCGCTAATCTTATCGCCGAATTCCTCTTGCTCAAAGAGGGCTCCATATCTACACCGTCATGTCCACATTCGCTACTTTTGTTTTTTTTTTCACTACACGCCTTCTAAAACATTAAAATATATGCATATAGCCATCTATATAACTTCTTTTGTCCTGCCTCTAACTCTGCTTGCTCCTTTTCCCACTCTGTCCTCAAGCGATTGGCAGAACCTACAACAGTTGGAGGACACAGTGGGGAATACAGTTTAGAAATGGCACTGCGGGTATTGGACAGATTTCGGTGACTGGCAGTTAAAGGAGCGAAGCGATTGGCTGTCTTTCAGTGCGCAGGCTCAGCGGGGTTCCGCCCCCTCACTCCCATCACCGCTGTCGACTCCAAAAAGTTGTACTCACAAAGTTGTGTGTAAGGCGCTGTTTACCAGGACATCCAAATGTGGACAGAGGCAGTTGATATACAGAATAGCTTTGTTTATTTATTTATTTATTACTAGGCTAGGGTATATTTAAGCTAAGAAATGCAGCACAACACGTTGCTAAATCGACAGGTGAATGTAGGTTACTTAATAATGACTGTGTGAATGAATCAAAATTTTCACCTGTAAATATACAGAAAATTTATCTAGATTAAATAAGATGCAAATAAATAAATAAGTAAAAAAAAATGTCTTGTATTTAAATTAATAATCTATTTGCCTAGACATGTGCATATACATATATATATATATATATATATATATATATATATATATATATATATATATATATATATATATATGCCATTTGTACAGGCTTTTTCTCTCTTTCAACTGCATTTTGTAGATTTAAAAAAAAAAATTAAGATCTGTATTATTGTCAGTCACCAAATCATTTGTTGTATATCATTATAAAAGAAAGCGTATTTTAAATGATTTTTAAACCCAGACTTTAAGTATGTTAGATAAAAAGAGAATGGCTGCGCGAGGAAAAATAAATAAATAAAAATTCAGTACTAACCTGCTCAGTAACGTTCAATTCCATATTTCTAGGCTGATTAAATAACTAAACGCCATATAGCTAATAAGGCAGGTGATTTAAAAATATTTTAAAATTGCCACTGTTTTCACATCTTTTCGACATGACTAATCCTGTTAATTGATATTTAAGAAATTTAATGATATTTAAATATTTAATTCAACGCTTTGGTCTCTAGAGAAATACACGTAGATTTCCACATTTTTTTTTCATGTTCTCTCTCTCTCTCTCTCTCTCTTTCTCTCTCTCTCTCTCTCTCTGAGTGAGAGTGTGCATTGAACTTTATGATACAAGCCCACACCCTTTTAAGGTTCCTACTGAACACAGCAGGGAGTGCATCTGTCATCGCTTTAATTTGTCTTGATTCAAAATCATTCTCAAAATTGATTTATGTTAATAATTAGACAATATTTGATGAATCTTAGTGGAGTATTTCAGGATGACTAAAACACCATCGTTGCTAAATTACTCGCCTAAATGAAGGTCATGGGCTTCTTCAGGTTATAACCCTATAAAGCCATGACTGCTGTATGACTTTAAAATCAGACATTCAAAATTAATTACGCTTTTTTAAAAAAAAAAAAAAAATCCAAGTTACAAGTCGGATTTAGCCTAGGCATATCAAACCTGGCTATTAGATCAAATTAAGGCTTGGGTAATTTGCAATTAATCAGTCAGGTTATCATCAGTTATGAAACAGTTCAAATGTTTCATGCGGCCTCCTTTTGATTTCTTATTATTGTTTAAATCTTAAAATTCCTACATATTTGTTGATATCTATTAGCGATGTAATATAATGTATTATTAATGAGCATATATCGTTGAAGAAACTGAATTATTTCGATGGTCATTAGAAACACAAGAGAATACTCAATATTTAACCTCAGACTGCGATTGCGCCGCGTGCGCATGTGAGTGTCTGTGTGTGTGTGTGTGTGTGTGTGTGTGTGTGTGTGTGTGTGGGTGTGTGTGGGTGTGTGAGTGAAAACATATTGCTAGACTACATGCAGTAACTACATGCATGGGTTATTTAGTACAATGTAATGTGCATTAATTTTTGGACGCCAATTCATCCTTATTATAGATCTTTAAGTAATAGAGAGGTTTTGTTTTAATGGGGCTATTCTTTACATAGTTTATCCAAGGGGCCACATATGAGGTGTTCACAGGCTGGAGGTCAAACACCCATGAAAACCGCCAAGGTCAATGAAAGTAACCAACAAACCGTCAACATATTGATCATGTCAAATCGGAGGCATATTTTGCTGTTGTGCGTAAAGTGGTGCTGTCACACTGAAACTACATATTTATTGTGATTTTTATGTTGCCTCAGCGCAGTAAGAAGTATGGTTAAGAGAGCTTGTGATGGATTGAGTTTTAATACCTCTGTGGACGTTGGGAAAAATGTGGTTTACCATTTTCAGCATTTTTTTTTTCTCTTCCCCGCTATGGAGAGCAACAGAAAGTACGACTTGCTGCCCTAGGCCGAATACGTCGCCGCTCTTTCTAATTTCTTCTTCTTCTTTTTTTCCTACCCATGGCAAGGGGGAAAGGTTTTGTGGTTTCCTTGAGAAATAAAGAACTTCTCAGAGAGGTCGGCAGACGTGACTTTGAACTTGGATCAGATCCTGTGTTTCCTGCGGAGAGGGAAGAAATGGTCTTGGGAAGAATGGTCTATAACGTTTAAGCTGCAGGGCTTTGAGCTGAGACGCACACAATCCCACAAGTTTTACACTGCTTCTGCTCCTTCCGCCCTGGTTCTTACCGTTTCAAGCGAGAAGGAGACAAGATAAAGTTTGAACCGTGTTGGAATGGGACCATGTGGAACAAGAGCTAAATAAAAGTGTAAGTAAAAGCTCACTTTTTTTTTTCCTGTGTGGGACTTTTAACCCTAAACACATCCCCAAAGAATTTACTTTCACTGGTTTGGGGAACCGCGGGGCAGTAATATATTTTACACATAGGCTATGATCACTTTTAATGTGATGGACTGGGATTGTGTGACTTCACTTGTATGTGTATATATATATATATATATATATATATATATATATATATATATATATATATATATATATATATAAATAACTTGTACGCGGTAATTTGAAACTCAATTTATTATTAACATTCACTGATAGATTATGTGTTCTGTATAGAATCTGTATGAACATGGTGTTCAGGTACCATGTTATCTGCAAAACAGGCTAACAAACTACAAATACTTCTTAGTTTCACGAAACCTAATACACTTGTAACATTTGTTTGTATTTTTTGTTTATTTATTTATTTAATTAAAAAAATTTTTTTTGGTTCTCTGGTCATGGTTGTCCGGTTGAGACAAAATTCATACCACAAGCAATCATCTAAAAAGGAAAACAAAACAAAAAAAGAGAGAGATACAGAGAGAGAGAGAGAGGGGGGGAATACTTGTTATCTGAAATAGTTAATATACTTTGTTCTATTAATGCTGTTAAAAAAATCACAACCAGTTTTCCGCTCTTATCTCTGAGCAGTGACGGTACCTGTAATAATTTGTGTTCGGCATATCAGTGCAGTCTGAAAAAGACTCAGTGTGCTGTTGCCATTGGCTGCTGCTCTAATAAACCTTTTCCAAACTATGCTTTTAAATCTGCACTGTGGCAGCTACTGTGCGGATACTCACCTACAGTACCAGTCATCGAGTGATACGGCTTTGGATTTTACTCAAGCAACCCTTGTTTGACTGCTGGATTACAGTTTTTACGCATTAATTAGATTTGCCTATAACAGATCTCCACGCTTTTTTTTTTTTTTTTCAAATAATTAAACAAAATGGCACAGCAAAAGATTGAACATTTCACCCCTGATGGCTGCATGCAGTATAAAATGGTTAGTCTTCAGTATTCTATTGTGGACTAATGTTGCAAACGCTATCATAAAACGACAGTAGCTTTTGTTGCTTTTGATTTCCGTATATACTCAGAAAAGGCTCGCCGAAAAAAAAAAAAAAAAGAAAAAAAAAAAAGTAGGCGGTAATTGTCAGTGGAAAAATGGCGATCGACTATTAGTCGCCAAAGAAGCGCGTGCTATTGGAGGGACCTATGGGATTGATGAGGCTCGGGAGCCAATGAGACAGCGCCAAATGAGTGACCACTCTCCAGTTAAAGGGGGCGTAAGAAGAGGTAGTGCCAGTCCACTGAGAAAGACAGACCCTCCGAGATAAACACAGAAGAGCGAGAGAAATAAACATCCCGATCCGAGATGCTTCAAGAGCGCGCCGCGCGTTTAAAGAAGACACAGTAAGATAATCAGGCGTTTTTTTTTTTCCCGGCTCGTTTTAAACGAGAAGACGCTGAGGAATCTTTTTTTTTTTTCTCCCTTCCCTTTCACTGGGATTTTAAGTTAGAAGTTATACACACAAAAAAAAAAAATCTAGGCGATCTGAGTAAGAACGCTTCTGTTTTTTTTTTTTCCCCGTGTGTGAGGATTAGTCCATACAAGTTTTACCTCATGTCGTGTTTTCAAATCTGGAAGTTATTACTTCCATAGCTAACAGCCTTCTCTGTTTATTTATTTGGCGTTTATCTGGGCCGTTACAGGTAAACTGCTTTGAGCAAAATTTGTATTAAGTGAGAAATAATGTTACTGGACGCTGGTCACCAGTTCCCTGGCTTGGGAGTGGGAACATTTGCGAGGCATCACGCGGCGAGCGACATGCAGGACAGGGACTTGAGTTTAGCGCAGAACAGCTTCGTTGACTCTGCGCACATGGGCGCTTTTAAACTGAACCACGATCTCTCCCCCGGACAGAGCTCGGCGTTCACCTCACAAGCCCCCGCATACCCCGCCGCGGCACTGGGCGCGCACGCGGCTCATGTCACCTCGTACGCGAGCTCGCCGTTCAACTCGACGCGGGACTTCCTTTTCCGCAGCCGAGGTTTCGGAGAATCGCCCCCGGCCAGCGGCCAGCATGCCATCTTCGGCCCCACTGCGGGGTCCCTGCACCATTCCCACGCAGACAGCCAAGGCCACATTCTGTTCCCCGGGATCCACGACCAGCACGCCTCGCACGGATCCCCAAACGTGCTCAACGGGCAAATGCGACTTGGACTACCGGGTGAGGTATTCGGACGATCAGACCAGTATCACCAGGTCTCAAGCCCTCGGACCGACCCTTACTCAGCAGCCCAACTCCACAACCAGTACGGCTCCATGAACATGAATATGGGGATGAACATGGCAGCGCATCACCACCATCCTGGTGCCTTCTTTCGCTACATGCGGCAACAGTGCATCAAGCAAGAGCTCATCTGCAAATGGATCGATCCGGAGCAGCTGAATAACCCTAAGAAAAGTTGCAATAAAACTTTTAGCACAATGCACGAGCTTGTCACCCATGTCTCAGTTGAGCACGTCGGAGGACCGGAGCAAAGCAACCATGTGTGCTTTTGGGAAGATTGTCCGCGGGAAAGCAAACCTTTCAAAGCTAAATACAAATTAGTGAATCACATTCGCGTGCACACGGGAGAGAAACCTTTCCCCTGCCCGTTCCCTGGTTGTGGCAAAGTATTCGCACGATCAGAGAATTTGAAGATTCACAAGAGGACTCACACAGGTAATTATGACAAGTTTGTTTATGCTTAACTTGTGTTCATGAGTTAGTTAGTTAGTTAGTTGCTGCGAGGCAATGTTTAATGCATTAATTTAACTGTTATTAAACTTCATTTATTAATAATAAGCGCTTGATATATATATATATATATATCTATATATCTATATATCTATATATATATATATATATATATATATATATATATATATATTAAACCGTTAGTGTGATCATGATTGACATTGCATTTGCATCTTAAAATATGTGAAGAATCGTGTTCAGTGCATATTGCGGCCACGCTGCTTACACTCCTGGAAGCGATTACGGCTCAGTCTAAATAAACGCAATGAATTTTCATCACTGTGATAAATTATGTAACAGACTGTCGAGGATTTGGTGATTTGCAAACTTGAGCCGGGTCGCTGGCGGCGCTGGGGCTCGTGTCCTGTTAGCGCAGCGCGCGCACAGCGGCGCCGTAAATCTCTTCAGCCGCTTTAATGCCTCCGTGGGCCAATGCTCGTGCGCTAAACTCGCTACGTCAGGACTTCCAAATTCAGTTTACTGAGCCCAATAAGCTATTCCTGTTTTTAAAAAGTCTGCCGAATAATTAGGAGAATCGACCACAAATTGTAAACTCGTCTTTGTCTCCACTTTTTAGGAACATCTGAGTTGAAGGCCTATTGCTTTCCTTAATAGCCTGTGCGTGCTCCTATGAGCTGGACAGGCCATAATGCGGAATTTACTTAATTTCTTGTCATACTAATCCACTATTCAGTGCAACACTAAACCTTGGCTTTATCGAGCTGTTGATTGAATTTTTTTGTTTCTAAAAATCGGCTTAGATTAATGTTTGTCAGCTTAACCACAGTCAGTGGAATGACTTTGTAGCTAGTTTATGAGGTGAAAATAAGCAGCGCTTAAATGTCATCTATAGTTGGTGCTCATATTTTTAAACGCCACAGCTGACAGTTTAAACTACCATCTTGAAACATTTATCATTAATTTGTGAGAACACAGCCTACTTGCGAGAAGAGTCGATTGCTAGAGGTAATGAAATACAGTCGTCCACGTACTTCTGCTTTAAAAGATCTCGTGCATTTTGACACACTCGCATGCATTAGCCTGCACTGGTACACTGTAGCACTGCAGATGAACAATAAATCACTTTAGGGATGAATTTATTTATTTTGAACCCCATGTACACTGCTGATAAGGGTGAGCATTTGATACAAAGCTTTTTTTCTTTTCCTCACTATTTTTTTCCTACAGGAGAGAAACCATTCCAGTGTGAGTTTGAAGGCTGCGACAGGCGCTTTGCAAACAGCAGTGACCGGAAGAAGCACATGCACGTGCACACGTCGGACAAACCGTATTTGTGCAAAATGTGCGACAAATCCTACACTCACCCCAGTTCTCTTCGAAAGCACATGAAGGTAATTCTTTGCAAAAAAAAAAAAAAAATAAGTCACCAAACAAAACATGTACAAGTTTCTGCGACTTGTCGTTGTTACTGATGACACTGCTGTGCATGGTGCGGACTACCACACAGCTGATGCATGCCAGGAAGTATTAGCTCTGCTTAATTAATTGCACCAAATGTTTTTTTGTCCTTTTTCAGGTTCACGAATCTTCCCCGCCAGGGTCCGACTCGTCTCCGGCAGCAAGCTCTGGGTATGAGTCGTCCACACCCCCCGGGCTGGTGTCGCCCTCCACCGAGACCCAGAGCAACACCAACCTGTCGCCCTCGTCCGGCGTACACAGCTCAAACGCACACAGCGGCCTGTCGTCCAACTTCAGTGAGTGGTATGTTTAGGACTGGATCAGTCCACAAAGAAGTATTTCACACACACACACACACACACACACACACACACACACACACACACACACACACACACACACACACACACACACCGCTCCAGTAGGACCTGGGGTCTAAATGAGACTTGTACAACTACTAGGCCTAAGCCTGTATCTTGCGCTATTCTCCCGGGAGTGATCCTCATCAACCGAAGAAACGTGCACAAAGAAGCACTCCTTCTTTTGTAAATACTTTGCACCCTTTTCCCAGTTGCTGTAATAGATTTTGTCAGGTTTTTAATTTTTTTTATTTTTATTTTTTTATTTTTTATTTTTTGGTGTATAGATGTCGCTTCAGTGGTAGCTATTTCTCTAACCGGACTTTTAGTGCACATATTACGATAAAAGTTGTATATGGTCATAAATATTGTGCTCTCATTAAGGCAAGCTGATTGTACCTAAAACATCTATTAACTGGTATGAGTGCCAAAGTCAACACTTAACGAAGACGGACACAATATTTGCTTGTGAATGTATATTTTCGTTTGCTGGGCTTAACTTGTGATGTTTTTGTGCTTTGCAAGTTCGAATTGTGAAATATATTTGGAAGATGTGAGGAAAATAAACGTCGTGCAGTTCAGTTTTCTGCTACCACACCCTTCCTTTTGTAAATATCGACTGCCATATTTATCCATTTGTAATTAAATTATGGTATTTACTTGCAACAGATGAAACAATATTTATAAAGAATGTTTCTTTACTATAAATATGTACAATTATGAGCTGAACAAGGGCAGGTGTTTTGTTATGTGTTTTTGTTCAAAGTTCAAGAGGTGTTTTCTCCATTATTGTGATAAAAAAAAAATTACTGCATACAAATATAATAAAATGTGGTTCAAGTGTTAAACTGTATATATTTTCTCGTGCTTTTTTTTCCCTCATTGCTGTGCATCTGTACATTTTGTTCGTCTGGTACGAAGTGCTAAACTTTATTATGGTAACATGAAACTATTCGGGTTTTTTTTTTTTGTTTTGTTTTGTTTGTTTTTTCAATTGATGACGTTTCATTGAAATTTTCCTCCTCTACTTTACTCCGTCTAGGAATTGGTTGGGTTATTATAAAAATGAACATCCATCCATTCAAACTTCCAAAAAAAAAAAAAAAAAAAAAAAAAAAAAAAAAAAAAAAAAAAAAAAACCCCAATGCGTTGTTAATAAAACGTGTTGCTGCTGCTGATGCTTAAAAGCAGGGCTGGGATTGCATGTGCATGTACCAACGACGAGATTTTGTTTTATTTGGAAGACTTTTGTCCAGATTCTCCTGCTTTCCTTGTGTTTATTTGAGGTTAAGCAGCATATCCATGAACATGACAACACTGCAGTGCTGGGCAAGAATCAGTCGCCTGTTTATATAGTACTTTAAGATGACAAAAATATGCAGTAGGTAGCATTTAATAGATTGTGAATTTGTGTAGACTGCTATTCATATTGCATTTATACCTCTTCAGAACGGATAAAACAGCACATTAGCATTTATATGACTGTTGGATTTATTACATTTATAAGCAGTTGTTCAGTATGGCTGTTTTTAAGATGTTTCCGAACAACACAGAAGTAGCTGATAACTGGCAGATCAGTCGGCAAACAAAAAACAAACAAAAAAAATCTCTTAAACTCACCTTCTCTGTACTTTTGGTGACAGAAAAATCTCCACAGTCAAAAGCTTGACTACAGTCGAGGTAGACCAGACGAAACATTTGCGTGTTTTTTTTTTTGTTTTTTTTAACCAGCAGTGAAGACCCCTGCTATGAAAAATGGTAGGTTACTTCTAACCCCACGTCAGAACAGCCTAGAGCACCGTCTCTTGTAACTACTATGGAGCGTTACCATTTTTATATGGTCTAGATATAGCCGAAACATATTTATATATTTATGTATGTCAAGCCTGCGGTGTTTCCCAAGATGTCAGCTGTGAAAATTACGACAACTGTCGCCCAGTGCCTTTGTGAAACCCTACGACAGAAGTGTAAGCGAGTGTGTTACCGAGTGTGTTATCTATACTTAGACAGCATCAAATGATGGGTCTAGGCACATGCCATATAAAGAAATGGCGTGTGTGATGTAGCTGCTGTGTCAGGAAGTCCACTCCACTGGGCTAGATGGACTGCTTGACTGTAGGCTTGTTACTTCCAGCCTCCATGACTGGACTGTGTGCTGACCTGTTGGAGTTGATCACCTGCACTAAGCGTGACCTGTAGGGAGCGTGAAAGGTCAGTGTCACGCAGAGCGCAGCCGCCGTTTCCTCCATGGCGCACGTGCGCTATTGTTGATCCGTGGATGCAGAAATGCAACTCTGCACGGGCCAAAAAATATAACTTGGGCTGTTAGTTATAAGAATTCAGGAGCGATGAACTACTTGCTTAATGTTGACTAGAATGTGATGCACTGTAATAGCAGGCAAGGTTTGTCTCTACCTGAAATAAAACTGAAAAAATCACAATTTCATGTGTTTCCTATAGCGTGCAGGCGTATTGTCGCGACAGATTTCATTTCCCTTACACTAGTGCGCTGTGAGAATACGTACAGGCTTCGCAATGTCAAACTGTCAGATTAGATTTAGGTGAATTATCTGCGACCAGCTTTGTTCCACTGTCTATCGGAGCAGACTTTACCTCCCACGCGCTGCGCTCGCGAGCAGGATGCGCGTACACGGCAGCGCTACATCCGAGCGCGCGCGCACACACACGCACGCACGCATACACGCGCACAGATACTAATATACCGTCGTTCAATTATTTACACCAATAGCTCCAATTTTTATGGCACGGCAATAAGTCACCTGTACGTACCCAATATTACAAAAAAAAAATAGTTTTCATTATGATGTGTGTTTAGTAACGTTTTCGAACCCGTGCGTTAACTTGGACTATAAAAGATTTGGACCATCTGCGATCTGTCCCCACTCTCAATCATTAGAGTAATGGCTGGCTTAATTTTCCACCGATTGCATCCACACCTGCAAGAACATGGACGCGTGTGGCCATGAGCACACACCTCCCCCTACTTGTCTAATACACAGTGTGCACACAGAAAACACTCAATCTGGGGACATTTTAGCATTCATAATTAATTGACAAAAGTGTTTCAATGAGTAGTTGTTTTATATTTTTCTTTATATTTGTGTAGCTGGATTATCACTTCCTATTCGAAGGGGAACACGACAGAGATTAAATTATGAGAATTGCTCATGTGTGTGAATGATCTTTTATTTATCCTATATTAGCCTATCCCAAGTTTAACGTAGTAAATATTCCTTCAGATCAATAAATCATTTGTAGTCGTTTAAAACGAAAACAAAACAAAACAAAACAAAACAAAAAACTGCGTCAAACCTTAATACGCAGAAATGTCTATATAAAGCGCAGCTTCAGCACTGTGCATGATGTGCCAGCCACACCCAAAGAGAAAGCTCCATTTCAAATGTTTTAATCTTCTGATATATAAATCAGCTGATAGCACTGAATGGGAATAAACGCTATTTATAAAACAGTCAGTGCTAAGATAGGAACATCACACACACACACACACACACACACACGCAATTCGTGGTTGAAAGCCTCTTTAGATGTCATTTAAATGGGATTTTTTTTTCAAATTTTGACAAATCAAACAAACAAATAAGAATAAGAATTCCTAAATTATGTAATTACTCTATAGTGACCCTCAGAGCAACAACGAACAAACTTGCACAGAACTGTAATTTCATAACACACACACACACACACACACACACAAGCGCGATCACTTACTAGCGCTACATGTACACACACACGTATACACACACACACACACACACACACACACACACACACACACACAGAGACACATCTGACGTTTTATTATTATTTTTTTTTTTTACAGTTTGATAAATAAATAAATAAATAAATATAGGTAGTAAAAAGACTTCGTAGATGTTGTGATCGATGACCTCGGTGACCCTCACTTCAACCCGCACACAGCTGTACTATATAGTACGTCACGACATCAGTCCAGCTGTGCTGTGGTCACTTGAGAAGGCGCGCGGGGTTTTGGCGTTTATTTGCCACAGTACTGTCCGGTTTGACACGCACATGGTTCAGCACGCAGAGTGGACTTCATAACGGGCCCTGTAACACATATGTAGTGATATGTAGAACAGTGTCATGAGTACATTTTATATTAATTATAAAAATCATTTATATGAATATTATAAAAATCTGTAAAGAAATGAGTCAGGATGGCTGGTGCACATTACGCGTTGAACCAAAGCAGTATGTTACTGGCGCCAGTTGATTGTCTTTATTGTGTTTATTCCATGTCGGTGCTGTCTCATTACCGTTAGGATGTATAGGAAACAAACAAACAAACAAACAAACAAACAAACAAACAAAACGGCGCACACTCTCGCTATGCTGTGAAGTCTCATAGTACACTTCCCCCCTCCCAATAGCTCAGTAACCCTGATCCAGTGATGAAACCTCTTTCTCGAAGGACATAAATGCTCATATTTGATTGATCACCTGCACTAAGCGTTTATCGCCATGAGGTAAATACATACTGAAATATATCCGTGCTATGCCTATGGGATATCGCAATATCATCAATGCAGCTTTCAAAAGAGTAACCTCGCAGGCAACACGTTTTGGCATCTAACGTTCTCTTCACAATTGATGGGAGGAAAAGAAACAACTTTGTTTCTGGATGATCATGTCACAAGGGATATCTGCATGAAGGCTAGCAAAGAGGGACTAAGCTATTAATTTAGAGAGAGTACAGTGATTTTAATAATTACTTCACTATATATAATAAGTGAAGTATATATATAGTGCTTGTATTATTAATTGTCATCTATATTCTGACTGAATTCCATGTAAATTCACACTAACATACACACACACACACACACACACACACACACACACACACACATATACATATACATGTGTGTGTGTGTGTGTGTGTGTGTGTGTGTGTGTGTGTGAAAAACCTTATCTGACACAGTGACAGTGAGCAAAAGTGTGCATATCTTAATTTGTATATGACTATAGTCTAAAATTGTCTGTTCACAAAAATCTATGTAGCGCTTCCTGTGTCCTCTGCTTTCAGTAGTAATAGGAAAAAATCTCTCCACCAGCTACCAGTCAGTTTGATCATAAACTGTTACCTGTCAAAGTGTAAATGCAAATCACACACTTTCTGTAGCCTACTTAGCTCATTTTAGGGTATTTAGTAATTATTACTTGCTGTTATTATTTTGCTGTTTATTCTAGCCATTCCCTATGTGTGAATTGCCTGCTTGTTATTATTTCTTTTCATTAATACTTGAAAATAAAAAAAGAAAGTTTATATTTTCTCTACTCTATTCTATTCTCCTTATCACTGTCACATAAACATTAAAGAATGAAATACTTACTGAATCTGATTTATGATCTGAATTGTTTTTGTTTGAAAAAATATTAACCCGAGTATTTTCAGATATTATTTTTTCACCTGCCTCGACACTCATTAAATATGATCATGAATATATATAAGAAAATAATTGTTATTTTATTACTGAAGACATGAATTTCCTGGGTGACTTGGGATCAGCGATAATCGTTCTCAAGCATTATTGTTATTTAGTTTTCTTTGATAAACTTTGACTCTTTTTTTTCCAGATTTCTGCACCACTTCTTGATGTTACTCATTGTATTTGGACAAATAACAGGTTATTATCCATTTGATAAAGGTTTAAGAATATTCGCCTTCCTGTTTTTTTCTAGTGAGTTTGTCTATATAGCATAAACAAATACAGATTAGTTTCTTTGTGGACACTTTGTCTTATGATTTCAAAAAAAAAGTGAATTTGTAGAGGGCTGTCATAACTATCTTAGATTACCATGACATTTTAAATGTGTAGCAGTTGCCTATTCAAAATAACATCTTGAACAGGTAGGTTTTTCAGTGTACCAGTGACAGTTAGGCTCCTTTTTTATCCTGTTTTTCTGAATTAGGTTTACCTCAAGCCATCTCTCTCTCGCTCTCTCTCTCTCTCTCTCTATTGTGTTTCTGTGGAAGTCTATGTACAGTTTTGGCACAGAGCTATGACTTTCATGATGTGTGGCGTGGGTGCACACTGCCTTTCTCCCAAAGCTCAGTGTGCTTTCCCTGAGCGAGTGGGAATAGCCACACGTCTGGCCCAGAGAAACAAAGAAAAAAGGCCAGCTCCTGAAGGAAATGAGTATTGGCAACACCCACAAACATGGCATAAACATGACCATGCCATAGCTTCCAACATGAAACACTCTCTCTTTCACATAGGCTAAACTCATATGAGTGTTTTTTTTTTTAAAGCAAAAAGGCTGTAAATCACAAAGTATAGTGAAAACCTTGTTATTTGTCTATTATTAGCCAGAATTCTTGACAAGTTTGTTCACTATAAAAAAGTGTGTGCCTTACCAAGCCAAAGCTCTACAAAAGAAAACTCTTCCATACTGCATATTATGGACGATCTACAGTGTTTTAACTGCTAAGCAGCATTCCAAATTAGTGTAGAGTCATCAAAATGTATATTAGCATAGTCATCTGTTCATCATTAGCAGACCAAACATTATATGCTAATTTTGCTAGACAGCTCGTTTAGCATAAAAGATCAGTTATTAGAAGGTTCTTACTCGCGTCTTGCGTACTGTCCTGTGTTGCACCATGGTCCTGAAGAAATGACATTTCGTTCCAATGTATACAAGCTATATAGAGGAATGACTTTACTTGACTTGACACACCAATCCTAGATATGGGATGCATTTAATCATTTCTATTATGGTGGAAAATCACAAGGTGTCGCTCAGCTGTGTAAGGGTGCATTATGAGACTTTGCCCCACTTTGTTAAAGTAGGCCACGACAGATTAAGGAAATTTTCAATTTCCCTACACCTATAAACCCAGAGTCACACCTCCACTACCTCATCGCTTTGATCCTTAAACACTGCAGCCCTCTGCCTCAGGGAAACATGGGGCCTAAGGATGCTCTTCCAATTCTGTTTACAGGGTCCTAATGACAGAAAGGAATGAGCCCTCTTCTGTTCTTGGCCATTTTTTTGTTAATGAATCTGCTATTAAATTTGCCCCGGGTTATTTCACTGGTACTTTCGTTCCTCAAGCAGCCGTTTTCATTCTTAATTTGCTCATTATTGGATTTAAGAGGGTCAGTTGGCTATTCTCATAAACCTGGTTTTCCAAAGCAAATATGACCCGGCTCTCCAAAAGCATTACAGCTTTAAGATTAGCATTAGAAAGTGTTTTCTTTGTGAAAATTATTTAAACACTACTAGTTTATGACTTTTTGAAGAGTCCAGAAACAAACAAATAGACAAACAAAAAAAAAAACACGAATGTAGAATGAATATTTTAAGATTTTTTCTTATTTGTCTTTAAGGGCATTACTGATATCATTGCCTCTCCACAGAACCACTGAAATTGCTGTTCAACCCAGAATGTTGTAAAAAGGAAACTTTTTGATAACCTAAGATATATAAGTTCCAGTTTTAATATGCATACCATATTCTTCTCCCACGTGGGTCATCTTTGTTTTAGGTATATTTAAAAGTACAAAAAGAGCTGTAATTCCGCAAGATTTACATGCGTTCAGAGAAAAGAGTGCTGATGGCTGCCTTCGTGATAAGAAGGAGAGTCTCAACCTCCTCCCTGGCCTCTTACATTCAAGCCTCTTCCCAGCTGCGTGCTGTTTACTTTTTTCCCTTGACCACCTGACAAAATCTCAAAAGCAAATGGAAGAATCCTGGTGGATTGAAAGCTCCTTTACACCAAGGATTTGGTTTGATATCCTTGCGAATATCTAATGTCTTGCAACTTTGTGACTTTGCCCACATCAAGAGTTTACAAGTGGCAATCCACAGGTTATTTAAACAGCCAAAAAATGGTTGGAGATGAACAGCAAAACAGTAGCAGTCTGTGCAAAATGGATTCCTGTTCAGAAAGTTGCAGAACTGATCCTAATTTTTTATTTTTGCTCTCTGGTCTTCTCAAGAGGAGGCCCAACGCCTGCAGAGCTCTCAGAATACAACAATAACATCTTTGTCTCATGTAAATATTAGTCCAATTTGATACTTCTTCTTTAAAAACAATACCGAAGGCACTAGGAAGAAAAGATGTATCAGTAACGCTGATCACTACGTTTCACATAGTGTGATGTGCTGTAGAATGGTTCATTTCTGTAATATTCCTCATCGTATATTACACCACATGGGGTGCATTTTAGATCGCTCATCAATGTTATCAGCACTAAGCGATTGGTTTGAAGAGATGCTGCTAGGGTTAGTGGGCTGGAAGGAGCTAATTTGATTGACTTTGAATGCCTAATGTCTATGCTGGAAGCCTGGATTCCCTTGACGGTCTATGCACTCATGGTCAGTGCGCTCATCAGTGGCTAGTCAAGTAGCACCTGACACATGTCAATTTGGAGAACAACAGCACACACAACTTTGAGCCAATGCCCAGAGTGATTGTGATTAGAATGAATGGGACAGATTGTATTTGATGACAGTTGTGCAATGTGTGATGATTCCCTCATGACCTCAGCTCCAGCGAGATGCTGCTATTGGGACATATTATTTGCAAGACAAAGTGAAAATGATGATAATTACTAAATGTTTTACAAAGTCAACAGCTGAGTTTGGCGAAAATTGCTTAACACATCAAATCCACAAGGATCCTAATTCTTACCATTTAATTCCCGTAATCTGAAACAAATCTCTTATTTACATACAGTGTTAAACATTTCAAAGGCTTAGGATGGTAAGAGAAGCACAGCATTGTTAGTTGTAAATGAAAGGTAAATTAAATATTCTTGTTTGCACACAGATTACTGGTATTATACCAGTGAGAAACAGGGTGAAAGATAACTGGTATGAATTTTCTAAACAAAACAAAATGTACTTTAAAGATTTAAAAGGTTAGGTCAGCCATGGGTAAGCATGCTAAGTAGTGCATCATGGCATTGCATCTGGCCTAACAAGATTGAATGAAAGTGTGGCGATTTAGTAGTCTTCTGCCTTGTTTATCAAACTGAGGGACATGTGCAGGGGCTGTGCTCGGTTATTTTACAGTGTTAGTAATCCAATCAATACTGACCAGTCTGTTTTAAGTCAGCAGTGGTGCTTGTGATCTGCTTCAAGGTTTTGTAATTTTATACTCAGTGACTAGATACAATCTCAGAGATGTTGCTTAAGTAAAATTATTACAATCTTCTTTTAACTTCTCAAATATTCCTACTTGTTTATATTTGGCATGTTTTTTATCTGCATTAGCTTAAAATCTACGGTTTTCTTGAATGATCATTGGTTGAAAAAACAGCCATTACTGAGAAGATTGTGAAAAAGGATGCAAACAGCTACATACTATCAGCAGCACATCATTCAAGGTAGGGCTTATTGCTGCCACTTGTTCAGAGCATGCATGTGAATAAACTGCGGCCCTGAAGAGCCCAGCACGTGCATTGGTAAATGTGTGTGCTGTCTCTTGACTGTCTCATCTCTGAGACATGACCCTTAAAGTGTTGATAAGCAAACAGCATCTGGGTCCAGGGGAAATGAGCGTGCTTATTTCCCACCTTGCTGGCCTCGTGCAGGGAGTGTGGGTCACAGTAGTCTCTGGTGAGTGTTCGGCCAGGCTTGGAGACGCACACAAGGACTTGTGTCCTCCTCTGCTGGCAAATAAATAGGAAACAAAGTTAACCGCTTTTGGCAATAATTCACAGGGGAGAGAGAATTGTATGACAAGAATACCACGCCTGCCAGACGCCTTAATCAAGGAAACAAGGAGGAGGAAAGCTTTTTGATGATAGAACAAAATTCAGATGTGTGTAGGTGTGTTTTTAATGCCCAGCTTACTGTGCTGTACATTTACCTACCAGACACTGCACAGTCAGTGCACCCCATATAGCAAATTTTATTCTGGGAGTAATTAGAGATGACATTTTAACAAAATAGTACTAATTGCTTGAAAAACAACAATTGGTCTAGCTTCCTGGTGTTTTGTGTGGTTTGGGTTCACGTCCATCCAGAGTAAGTGTGCATGTTAGATATCGTCTATTTAATTGAAGGGCCCATGGTACATTGGTGTGAAGCTGAGAGGAATTATTAAGCGTTAAGCAAGGCCCTTCTGGGAATTGGGCCCTAATCAAGAAGCCAGGGAAGCGAGCTTGGAGGCTGATGAGAATTATGATGATTATGACATGTCAGCACATGTCTGTAGGACAAGTGGACAGACGATGAGTTAATCAAGGGCTGGATTAAATGGCTCCATGCTGCTCGGAAGCCAACCCCAGACTCCATGTTAGTCTTCACTGGCAGCGTCCCCTTATTAGGTCAGGCTGTGCCTTAATTCTGCACGTATATGTGTGTTTTGGAGGTCTGAATTATTCATTCTTGCTATATACACTCTGACTAGTGTGAGGGGTTCCAAGCCATTGGAAACAACTGTGTGTTCCCTTGGATTTGATGGGTACAGAGTTAGCTAATTATTGTCCTGAATTTGATTTGATGTGTCTGATTTTGTTTTTTAATGGGACTACACAAATAGATGTGAAAAGCATGTGGAAAGAATTTGTGCTATGCTAAACCTGAAGCTAAATCTAAGCTAAATAGAGATCCATCTTTAGTTCAAACCTAAACATGTAAATTAACTAAAAAAAAACCCTAATCAATTTAAAGACCAATGTACTGTATATTCCTAATGTTACACCCCCATCGTCAACCTCCTTCTGTGTCACCAGCCACTGGACACCTTGACGTAATCATGTGCAGGTCAACCACAGAAGGATGCTCTGTCGTATGTTACTTATTTGGGGGAAGAAATTCTAGGTTTTCTAGATTTTCACAGTTTTGCTTCTTGACAGCTTGTCAATCAAATAAGCCTGTCCCCTAGGTTTGGTGATGTCATGACATCAGCTCACGCATCAGCTCACGCAAAACTAGACTAGCATGAAAGATAATATCAGATGTTTCAGAGCAACATTTTGTTACTTTTAAAATCTGTTGCACTGGTTTTGCTCTTTAGGTTTTAAATGAGTTATTGTACAAGGGCCTCATGATCACCTGTGTAACACGTGTCAAATTTCATTTAGGTATAGTTATTCTTTTTAAGTGTGACATTTTGCTATCCACATGCACATAAAATGTGTCATAACCTGACACGTAAAAAGCATTCTGGATAAATACAGACATGGCTGTCCTGTCATAATTTGAAGGGGGAGAAAAAAAGGTCACAGGAATCTTGAAAAGAGTAACTTTTCCTCCCTTACAGTATGTTCACATAAGAACTGACACACAGACTTCAGGCTTGTGTTTATGTGTAGCCGAGCCACATATTGATTTGCCATTTGGGGAAAAAGAGCAAACTGATGCTTGTACAATTGCAGTGGAGGAGCAGTGCTATTTTCTGCAGCTGACTCCTTTGCCTAGTGCTTACTGTATAGGTGATTTCATAACTGCTGGCTCCTGCCAGCCACAGGAGGAAGAACTCTCAAGCAATCAATAACTCAAATAGTACCTGACTTCTGGGGTATGGTCTGTAAAGCACACACACACACCTCTATTTTAAAATGTTTTGCTCTTCATGGAAACTACACTCTTTGTTTTGTTTGGAGAAGACCTGTTCATTAGCCACCCTGGTTTTGTCTCAGCACTGAGCTAATTGATTGGACCTCACATATGTTAATCCGTCATCGGAGGGAACAATGCCCTGTGCGCTTGAATTTACTCCCCCCTCATCACTAATAAAGCCACCTTCCCTGCTGATGGAAAATTGTCAGTTTACCTCAAGCTACAGGGGGCTCAGCAATCAGGCCTTAAAAAAAGCACTGACAGGTTAACCTGCTGTGCACAGGGGTCTCCCAGGAGAGGACTCCTCTACAGTTTTACATGCTACGCTTCTGGAGGCCAATGAGGGACTCACCACATAATGGAGTTGTTACCAGTCACTTGAATTTAACCTTTGCAGACCTTGGGAAAAATGGAGGTGCTTAAACCTGCATTGTGCTCTTTTCCCCTCCCAACCCTCCTCAACCTCTGTCTCCTTCATTCGGTTTTTATTAGCAAAAAATGCAAACCATGTTTTTACTATCCAAGGACAGGAAGCACTTAACAATGATTGGAGACTGAAAATTATAGTACCGTGGTTGTGAGAAAACCATGTCAAATGATAAGGAGATAACAATTATGTTATTATCTAATCAACATGAAACTTTTGGAGCAGTTTAAAACTATTGCTGTGAGGAAATCTGAGTGGCAAACGTATCAGACGTTGCACAAGTTAAAATGAAGTGGCAAGTGTTGGCCTTTGATGGTAAAGAAAATGACACTGAGCAAGACTTGTTTTGAGTATAGAAGACAATCTTCAGATAAGGTAGCGCTCATCTATTCTTAGATCATGAAGTAGTGTTTGAATAGCCAGTGATGATAAGTAACAGGAAATGTGTCCAGCTGAAGTACTTTCTGAGCTCCATTCATGAATGTGCGATACATTAAGTATACAAAAGAATACATTTGACCAGGAATTTATCCACTCTGCCCAAGTAATAGGCACTTAGTGGGATTCTTTAGGGTACTTCACAGGTACTTTTGGAGTAACTTCACAATAGACTCCACATTCAGACATAGGTGTACAGCATGCAGACAATGTGCCTAGACATTATCAGGACATCCACCATCATTTATGATGCAGATGTGTCTCTTGTCATGCATTATCCACTGCAAACAGCACATCCTACTGAAGAGAGAAATCTGAAATGAGCGCTAGACTTCATTTCCTTAAAGGACTGTACAATTATATTGTATAATGCAAGACATTTCCAGTGACTTGTGCAAATTACAAGGCAAGTATGTGAAGAGTTGTACATTTACTACACATTATTTAAGGGTCAGCCATTTGACTCATAGTCATACTGATTCCTGGGTGTCTGGCAAATCTATCTATTCCCAGGAATTAAATTAGCATTGTGTTTAAATGACACATTTTCACGGTTAAATGATTAAGGAAAAAGGGTTTAAAGAATAGATTGATTCTGGGAGATATTTACGAGACTATAGTTATTACGATTGGACATAGATTTGTTTTTCCCTGGTACAGTTATAATTTGCTTGTTCGTATTATCTAATACTTTTTTCAAGTACAGGAACATAGTACTGCTTCTGTTTTGCATGCTCTAGCTGTCTTTCTATAAGGTGATAGCTTTCTAAAAATCACTTAACTGGAGATAAGTTTTTCCTGCATCTGACCTGCTTTTTCTCTTTTGAGATAATGAGGAGTCGTTGCACTCTGGGGGTTGCTTCAGTATTGATATCATTCCTATGGATTAAGGTTGAAGAGAATATAAGGTACTGATAGATCGTCATTTTGATGGGGGAAAAAAAAATCAGACAAGAAAATGTGCAGAAACTAGTTGGAAAACTGGTGTGCAGTGTGAATGCTGCTGACTTTTATCATGATTATAAGCTGCATTGCACTTAAAGACTTTTTAACCAATTGCATTTGTGTGTAACTGAAATAAAATGAACACATAGTACTAAACTATATAAATAGTAAAACGTAAATTGTATGTTTATGAGTAGTATGTGTTGGACTAAGGCTCTCTTTGTCGGTTTCAATTAACAGGGCATCTTTTATTAAGCTTTCAAAAAGTTGATCTTTAGGAATCCCCTATGGAATGTGTCGTGCACCACTTAAAGCATGCCACCTCTCCATAAAGGTGGAGAAAGTAGAGGCAGTAAGTCATTTTAGCACCTCAGTGCAAAGTGCTGAACAACTGGCTAATAAACACCTTGTCTTCCCTGCCACGTTGATCCAGTTGTTGATAGTAATTCCCAGGAATTTCTCCCCTGAGTTCAATTGTCTGTCACTTAATTAGCTCCAGTTTTATCACCACATGTTCGTGAGGTGTGAGGTAGGTGTCTCTGTTTGTGTGTGTGTTCTAGTGTGTTCATCACGTGTGCTGGGCTTTATAAGTAGGTGTTTGTATACACAGCACTTGTTTAAGCAATTGTTTATTTGTTAATATGTATGTGTTTTGTGTCAATGAACAAATTGGTTGCTCACACATTTGCACATTGTCAGCATTATGATAATTGTTTTTTTTTTTTTCTCCTTGTTAGTCTTTTGAACATAACATTTACACTGGAAACAAGCTGATAATCTCATCCTGCTTTATTGCATTTTCATATTTCTCTAACCTTTGAAACATGTTAATTACTAAATGAAACTTTACAATAAATATGTAGGGACATCCGTCAGAAAATCTTTCCTGGTCAAGCGAATTGATTAAGCTTTTTGGACTATGCTTGGATGTGTGCCTGGCTGTGAACTGATGGTGTGCAATGATGCTCACTGCACTTGTTTTAGTCAATTCATTTAATGATCCTTTGCCACTCGGGGGGGGGGCAACTGGAAGCGCACCATGAATGTTGTTTCTTCAATCTGAATGTATGTGGTGATCAGACTAATTTACCAATCCTCTCCATTAAATCTCCACTTACCTCAGGCATGCAAAACAAATGTCATTAATATGCTTTGCTGTCAGATTAATACAATGTCGTAACTGCTAGAATACCATCTTTCCACTATTAATGTAGATAATTGTTTGGCAGTTGGCATAGCAGAGGAAGAGTAACATTATGCCATTAATATTTTACGAAAGTATTTATCCTTTCTTTCCATTTTCTTCATCCTCCCAAACACACTTTTCTCATTTTATCTTTTTTTTTTTTTTGCTCTCATTTTGCCTTTCTTGAGCATTTCACTCAAAAGAAACCAAACAAGAAAAACTTGTTTTGGTGTGTGTGCCTTTTCTTTTCTCGTGTTCCTCGTCTGCTCCCAGGTGACAGCAAAAATGGCTGCCAGTGGCTGGTACTTTTTGGCTGAGCTCCTGCTAAATAAGCTAGAGGAATATGACAGCAGCCGCCTGGGTCATGGAGCCCAAGCTGTGCTTCTGAAAGGCCCTGTGCTTAGCTGAAGCATAGAATTAACCACAGCCCAAAAGCAAAGCCCCTGAAAAAAAGAACCAAAAAAAAAAAAAGAAGAAGAGACAAAAAAAAGCGGGTGAGACAGAGCAGGCGACAGCCGTTTGATATCCCACATTAGCTGTTGGGCTGTGAGGCGGGTGTGCGGGCGTAAAGGCAGCCTGAGCTCATATCAAAGGAGGCCGGCGGCATTTGGCTGAGCTGGTGGTGGCTGCTGCAGGTGGCCTCTAGATTCAGCCCTCACCACGGGGTAGCAGCTCATCCCCTGAACTAGCTCAGAGAGAGGGAAAAGGGAGAAGGAAAGAAAGAAGGCAACCACAGACTCAAAAAAGAAAACAACAGAGCAAGAGGAGCTAAGAGACACTAGTCGAACAGGGAGCTGGATAGTGAGGCAGACCAATGGTTTGGCTTCTCAAGTTCAGAATGTGAAAGCCACAAAAGACCTTCTGTGACCAGATACCAGAAAGTAGAGCTTTTCTGACCAAAAAAATGTGAACAAATTATCATGCATTTTAGCAGCGCTTGCTCGTAACCTCAACAAAAGCGAATTTTGAATCCAAACTCAACGATATCCAGCCCAAACCCACGAGCTATCAGCCGGTGACTGAATAAAGCCCTACACTTGTAATGATACCTTGCAGTGACAATGACACCTGTCATCGGATCATCAGAAAACAAAACTGATATGGATATCATTTATATCAGCCCAATCTTTAAAGTCAGTCCAACTTTAAGTCAAGTCTAAAAGTGAGTTTAAATTTTGCTTTAAAAAAATTCACTTATCAAAACCATCACAAGCTCTAAAAAAAGGGAACAATTTTTACATATCCTCGAACCTTTTTTTAAACACACATTTGTTGACCTCCTCATATGAACCATTGCATTAAATTTGATAGACTGTGGGACTCCAGCTCTGGCTTTTGCATATGGCTGGCTATAGATTGTGGGGGGAATAGCAGGGAAGAATTAATTATTTAACAAAACAGGAAACAACAAAACCTCAGCAGGGGGCAACACAGCACATGTGAGAGAGAGAGAGAGGGGACCTGCTCTTGTGTTAACTGAGATTATTCTGCCTTGCTAAAATATGGTATGAAAATTTGGCTGCGGCTGAGGCTTCCAGACTCTTGATGAATATTAAATGTGTTGAACTAAGATGTCGGTAGTGGAGCAGTGAAAATATTATCCTGTGAGAAAAAAGATTTTAATTGCTAGACACTGAGGAAAGTGCTTTTTTTTTTTTCCTTTTCCATTTACTAAAATACCCTCTGAACAGATTTTAAAAAATTGCAGACACCATATAAGGCATGCCTTTATATTTAAAGCATTCAACAGAATGTTGAAATGTATTCGATATTAATCTATATTAATAATTCATTAACTGCATAACGTTTGCATTTTGTGGTTGGGTCCTGTGTTCGGAATTTTAGAGCAATTACTCTGTAAATAAATTCGTTTGTAGATTCTGAGATCCATCTGTGAAATAAGTAGTGTACTAACTGACCTCCCTGGGGCTGGATTCAGTATTTGCCAGTGCAGGCAGGAGACGTAGGCAAACCAAATCTGTTCATTTTGGCAATGCTGTTTGCTTGAGGAAATCATGACACTGTCCGGATGTTAATTAGGGTCATTTATGTTAATTGTCTGCTGGAGCGCAGTGTCACACCAATCATACATACTGCTTTTTCCCAGCTGTGCTTCAGTCACCACGCAGTAAAAGAGACACTGTAAAATTCCCCTGGAAAATATTTACCAAGTGTCATATCGCAGCTCTGATTTTGGCCTGGAACCTATTTTCCTAGTATTTCGAAATATTTCCAGAGCAAAGAGCTCTGCTTAAAGACTGCTGAGTTGGTTAAGGATGTATTCATATTTCTTAAAGCTTGCTTATGATATATTCAGATTTATATTTACATGATTGCCATATCTGTGCAAACCTCTAGCTTGTTCAAGTTCATATCGGATTAACTGAGTCACCATTGATCTAAGTTGTGTTTTATCAATAAATTGTGTATTTTTTTCTGCATTATTAGAAAATCATAGCAGATGGTACTAATTATCACATAAAATATGTAAGTGTCATGGGTGGGAGTGTCATTTGTCCTTTATAAAGCTTTTAAAAGTTGTTCTAAAAAACATACAGACAGGCTCCATGATAGTGTTCTTGGATGCTTATGGGTCATTAACCACAACCCAAAAGTTAAAAAAACTGGCTGAGACAGAGCAGGAGATTATTGGGGATAATTCTTCCCCCATCTCTCTTGTTATGAGAACTGCAGAAATATATATTTCCATGAACAGCAATATTATGACAGCAGCATTATGAATATTATATGACATATACATTATTAGGTTTGCTCGAAAAAGTGTTCCCACTTCTCCTTCCTTATCCTCCTTCCTAGACTTTCTTGTCGCAGTAGAGTTTTGCAGTGATGCTTCGATAGCAGGCTAGAACACCCTGCTCCCTGTATTAACCTTTTGCAGTGATATTTAATTAAAGGTTTAAAGGGCACTAACACCTGCACCTCGCTCTGAGAGTGGGCCACGGTGCTAAGTGCCGGCTCAGTGGTGGAGTGTGGCAATTAGCATGACCTTAAGAGTGGCGCGGCCACCCTGCTGCCCGTGCTGTGCTGAGCCTTGCTTGCCCTGTGCCACGCTGGGCAATCGAAATGGCCCCTGAGCTGACACGCCCCCCCGCCGCACTGTGCCTGACCCTGGCCCGGGGTCAGCCAGGGGTCACAATGGACTCTAATGATATTGGCAGTGATGGAAGGAGGCACTCTAACCCCAACATTAACACCACTTGAATGACCCAAACGGTTGCCATGCAATGTCCAATTGGGTGTTCATAGGTAAGGAAGATGTGTTTGTTAAATAGTGGCTTAATATAGTTTTGGCAAATTTTTTTCTAGTCATTGCGGTCGTTTTGGGTCATAAGTTGTGGTGCTTGTGCTATCTTTTTTTTTTTTTTTCGGCAATCTTCCTCTTGTCTCCTCTCTCCCCTGCACCCCTGCCTGACCAGGCCAGGAGCACTGGGGGACCCTAGGCTTGTAAGGCTAGTGCATCATGCTGTGCTAATATTTCAGTTAGCTTGAGTGGCTTGCTGACATGTTGTTTATTGGGATTAGAAAGCTGTTTTCTTCAAAATCAATATGTGGAATGGGGCATGGGAGAGCAATGATTGAAGCTCTTGGCTAACGCACCAATCTGTCTTGACATGAGGAGGATATGTTGACATTGGTGTACTGGAGCAAAGGGGAGGGAGAGAGAGAGAGAGAGAGAGAGAGAGAGAGAGAGAGAGAGAAATATGCCCTATATGGTAAAACAAAATTCAGTTACTTGATGGATGCATTCTCACAATATTCAATTAAAACTCACCTTTTCTAACATGAACTTAATTAATCCATGACGAGGAATGCCAGAACTCTGTGAACGTACGATATCTCTTTGTTTTTGAGGGAATACACAATGCTGTTAACAGAATAAGGCAAAAGCATCATGCAAGTACATACCCAAATGACACATTTTGATTCATGTGTGGTTGTGATGCTATAACAGAAAAAAAAAAAAACACTGAGCAGAAAAACAAAACAAAACAAAACAAAAAGACAAGGAAGAAGGAATAGATTTCTGGAATAAACATGAACACAACGCTGTTTTTCTCTGGATCACTTATCATTTAGCAGCGCCATGGGAAAAGCTAATAAAATGTTATCAGAGCTAAATGGAAGTTAAGTGAAGGGGAAAGAACTGAATATTCACATTCATTTGGCTGACAGCTGGGGGAGTTCAGTCACTCATCATGCATTGATATTCATTGTATTCTGCCCCCCTAACGACCCGTCCCCCCCTCCACATTGAAAATCAACAGCTTTAGCACCTTTGTTTTAATTTAATTAAAGGTGTGATTGCCTGGGTGAAAACTTCATTTGCACACATGGAGGGGAAAAAGGGAAAAAGAATCGAAAGGGTCATCAAAGGTGTAGCAAGAACAATTAGCTTTGTCCATAATAATTAAAAAATGGTCAACAGCTCAGGGCCTTGGCAAGGTACCAGGAATATCAAACTGTGTGCCTTTAAAAACAAGCCCTCTGCATGCTTGTGGCCCTGGGACCTGCGCTATATCAATTTGAATTCAGACTGCCTCAGCAGAGGTTCAGCAGGTAGGGAATAATGAGTTCTTTGAGATCTAGCCCTGGTTCTGTTCTGTGCCAAGGCCCTCAGGCCGGTCTCTCTCTCCCTCATCTCAGCCAGTTGTGCTGTAAGACAGTTTTATCTGAAAGGGACCTATGGGTAGCCAGTGACCATTGGCTCACTCTGATTAAAAAGGGTTGTACTCCTATCCCATGCTGAGGCTGGATCAATGCTGTGATGATCTCCACCTGCTGCACTGCGCTAGTTTTCATAAATTCGTATCTGAACAGTTTAGTCACATTTTGCTTTGTCCTTTTTAGGAGTATACAGCAGGGGAGGAAAATGTACTGACAAAATGTAGATAATATGTCAAAATCTTTAAAAAAAAAAAAAAGTAGAAAAGTAAAAAAAAAAAAAAAAAAAGTAGAAATATCCATCGAGAAATGTATTCAAGTGAAAGTGACTACTTTTAAATTCCCTCAAGGATTAAAAAGTAAAAAGTAGAAATTAATAGGTCCCATCAGATGACAAATTGACACGATTCTTCTTAATTTTTTTTAAATTGATGAAGGTGATTGGATGCTTTAAACTGAAATGTGATTAAAATGCAAATAAAATGTATGAGAGCTCATCTGATTGATATATGGGTACATGAGTATATGAGTGTACAGCCATTTGCTGTATGAAATAAGAAAAGACTAGTACTAAAATAGTACTGACTTTAAATCAAAATGTAAAAATGTAAAAAGTATGTTTTTTTCCTTGGAAAATGTAATTAAGTAAGAGTAATTTTTTTTTTGTTTCAATAACACAAGTAAAGTCTAAATACACCAAAATAATATTTTTAGTAATAGAATACAATTTCTCACCCTGGTATACAGTGCTTTATTAAATGTAGTCAAGCTACATTGGGCTTAATACAGTACACATGAGTGGTGCTATTTGATTCTAACATCTCTGAGAGCATATTGGTGTAGAGTTTTGCATGTTCTCCCCATGTCCACAGTTTCCACCAGGTTCTCCAGAGGTGGATTGGCTCGAAGAATTTGCCCTGTGTGAATGTTTGTGTGTGTGTGTGTGTGTGTGTGTGTGTGTGTGTGTGTGTGTGGTGCTTCGCGACGGAATGGAGTCCTATTTTGGGTGTATTCATGCCTCACTCCTATTGTTCTGGGGCTATGCTTCGGATTCAGCAGGACCAGGATAAAATGTTTACCGAAATGAATGAATGAACAATTAATCCTTTTATTGTCAAACAACTTTCCCCATCATATTACACATTACATGTTTATACATCAAGCCTTAAAGTCCCAATGATCTCTTCAGCTCGGGATTGAGAAAAGAACTCAATGAAGCCAAGAGCATCACCAGTATGACTTGCTCCTAGGCAGCAACATAGTGAGACCAAAAAAGGGTCCTTGGCATATCAATAAGATCCATAAACAAGACTTATATGGTAGCTACACACATGAACTCGCCCAAGCCATAGCCACTGGTAGTGACTGAGGCGATGACATAGCTGATGTTGATATAGTACTAAATAAATTAATGATCTTAGCTTAATTTGAGCAAAGCTGTCGCTATGACATTGACAACAGTCAAAAAGAGTGGTTGATTTTCCTGATTTAACTTCATAACTATTGGACATGACTTGTTTGATACACTGTTACACTGAGTTACACTGGTCTTACTATGACTATGGTGGGAAAGCATTTAACATATGGCTGGGTAAAACAAGTAGTGGACCATGCTGAGTGTGTAATTTGTATTATTTCTAAAATAATAGAAAATGTGGAACATTCTTGAGCCGATGATTATTGGAGCCACTAATGCTACATTCTTGTAGTTTTATTAATTAGCATAGCTAACTTTGGTACACATTCCTGAAGAAACAGCTTAGCATTAAGTGTTGTATGAAAAGCTGGCTAAGGTGTGTTATTTGAAAGCGGATTTATGAAAGTGTTAATGCCACGGAAAGTACTTATGAATGGAAAATTGCATGGTCAGTGTTTTAATAAAGGGGACAAGTACTTTCCCCTGTACCTGACAGACAATTGTAGCCAGAATGTTTTTTCTACACAAAAGACCTGAGCCTGATCTTACACTCCAGTGTGTGTGTTAATGAAAGAGGGTGTGTTACACTTCAGACTAATCCATTATAGCTGTATAAACACTTGAGCGTCTGTGTGTGGTGAGACAGGATTTTAGACTGATCCATTGAAGTGTTGTTGTGTGTGTGTCTTTGTGTGCATAAGTGTGAGCCTGCTGCTGTAATCTCTTAGTCTGTTTAAGACTCGACAAATTTTGAAGGTAATCTTATTTTAAGGGAGACACTAATTTAAGGGGCACTGAGAGAGTGTGTGTTTGTGTGTGTGTGTATGTTCCTTGACAGTGAAAACTACAGACTCTGGCCTACAGCCTGGCCTGTGAGTGAGCTTGGCCTTGACTCTCCCAGCTGGTCTGGCAGGTCTGGCCTCGGGTGCAGTCCTCACCTACTTAGCCACAGAAATCCTCATTGCCACTGTTCACCACATGGACCAAAGCCCATTTTCATCCATTGTCCTCGAGGAAAGACAAGGGGAAAGACATACAGTGGCTGCAAATAACAGCCAGCATCCAGGTAATAGAGGCTGTATTGTGTGCCTGCCCATTGCTGTTACCTTGTTATCTCTGACTTTTACAGTAATAATCAGACTCTCACCATCCAACCAGATCCTCCTTTCTCATATGTACAATCACTCTTTTATCGAGCCTGCTGAAACATGGCAAGTCTCAAAAGGAAAGTGGGGGTATATTTACCCCTGCCACCTGAGGGGATTTTACCCTACCCTTCACAATTCTCACCTACCTCTGTTTACTCACAGGCCTCTTCAGTATGTCACAACATTTACATGCATTTGGTTTTGCTTCAATTTGTATGTGTTAGATAAGAGAAAAAGAGCGATAGAAAAATCACTAAAAGAAAAAGTCCCTCAGCAACCCAGCAATTGCAAAAAAACAAAAACAAAAAACCCCTCAAAACACCCCCCCCCCCCCCAATCCCCAAACCTCTAAAAAGAAAAAAAAAAAATCTGCTGCCAGCTGATGGCCATTCACGGCAGGACAAACAAAAATCAAACCGGAAATATGCTTTTAGCTTTTAATTCTAGCCCCAAAAGTTTCCAGCTGCTCACATAATTATTACCTTTTAAAGTGTATGAAAATGGCATGTTAATTCAAACAGCCACTCTTTCTATCTCTCTCGATTTCCTCCACTCGCCACCCCCTCACCACAACAGGTAAGCTCTGCTGCTCAAAGGAGGTCTTCTTTCTACTTGTAATTTAGCTCAGAAAGCCTCTGGCCTGCCCAGCTTATTCTTAGCCAAGCCTGTGTTTCCTGTCAGAGTGGAAGGAGGTGCACCTAGTGCACGGGGAGTGGAACAATGTGCTTCTGTCCTTGGTTCTTCGGCCCCCTGTGCTGTCTGTCAGCCTGGGATTGTCATGCAGGCCCTCCTGCAGAAACAAAGGGGCTGATGGGCTTTGTGGCTCACCAGGACCCAGTATTGTTATTTTGGTCCCTGGGAGTGTTTGTTCTCAGGACCTTATCACTCATATCGTTCTGGTACAACTGACTTGTGTTAACTGGGATGTTATTTTTGTGAAGTGATGGACTCTGTGTCTGTATGTATGTATGGATGTATGGATGGATGGATGGATGGATGTCTGTATGAAGCATACATCTTTATCATAGTGTATATTTACTGACATTTATAGCTGAAGTCTTGGTAAAATTAGCCTCATATATCAAGGTATCATCCTCACTGGGAGGCATTGTAACTGAAATGGATCCCTGGAAGTCTGAAAATTCAAGACCCCTTTCAGACTCATCATACATCATGACTGTTAATACATTAAAAACGCCAGATTAATGTTCAAAGAATAACAATAACTAGCTGACTAACTAAAGCTACATATATAGTTAGTAGCTTAAGCTAGCTACATTAGATGTCACATTAGGTCACATTATGCTATCTGCTTAATTTCAACCACAGAATGATTTTTGACAATTTGCTTACACAATTGCATCTGTTAAGTAAAACTGTAATAAATATTAGCTATCTAAAAAAACAAAACAAAAAACAAACAAAAAAAAAAAAAAAAAAAACCAAGGGGTTCATTCCTGAAAATGCTGCCTACCTGGGAATCCAGTGTCTGATTGAAACACACTATATAATTAAGTTTGTCTATTAACCATTTGTAACTTTCCATATAAGTCGACTACTCATGAACCTGCAATCATGAGGCCAGGTTGAATTTCTAAATCAATCTTGGGTCATGTCCATGTCAAGAGTATGAGTCAGTGCACTGCTGTATGTGTGTGTAGGAGTAAAGATGATTGTACCTTGAGTGTATGCATCCATGTGTATTGTGTGTTATTGTTCATCACTGAGTGATGGATAGCGCTCAGGCTCTTCTGGATGGGGCTGTTGGCCTCCTGGCGCATCTCTTCATATTGTCCCTGTCCCATGTGACAGTTAGCCACATATGGGTCTGACACTTATCACCTGTTAGACAGTCTCACCGGTATGAGAAAGGCACCTGGTATTAACCCCAGCCCTTATTTGGACAGTGGCAGCACATGATTTTATATCTCAGAACCACATTCTAGACCTATAGATCAAACATACAAATCATTATTTAACTTATTTAACTAAGCTTCTAATCATTTATGCTTTTAAACACAATTATAATCCCCTCCAAATAGGATTAGCAGCACCTTCTTATAGCTAAATGTAAGTCACTGCATTTTGCCTGCATCACATGCACATGCTAATTCAACTGTCTTCATTAGGTTCAAAGTCATGGCTGCAGTCTGATCATCCATGTGCCACTGTATCAGGGCTCTTTCCTAAAAGGGAACATCTGTTGGTGCTTTGCGCTGTGCTCTAGCCCGGCTGAGGGGAGCAGAGCTAGATGAGGTGACTGACAGCTCCTCTGACCATGTTGGGACTGGCAGATGCGGAGGTGTCACCGTGGTGATGAATTGTTTACGCTCACCTGTCTGCCGTGTCCTTCAGCATCAAGGGGATAAGCCTGGCTGATGAAGTGTGTTTGTGTGTGAGCGTGTGTGTGTGTGTGTGTGTGTGAGAGAGAGAGAGATTTCTGTTGAGGGGGACAGGCCCAACCGACAGGAGCAGGGTGGTGGCACTGCCACGGGGTTGACACTATCTTCAGGCACATGTAGGAACAACTGCGGCAAGCATGTTAAACACTGCTGTACTCACGTGCGGCGAGCGTGTGTGTGGGGTCGTGTTTTAGCAAGAGCAGACTTTTCCCCATGCTGCGTATGTATGTGTGTGTGCTGCTTCCATGTGCTGCAGTTGGGCTGCAAGTGTTACACATTCTGAAGTGTAATTAAATCCTTTTGTATGAGGGGAAGTGTTTCTGCAAAAGTAATGTATTTTGTGCTACTTTTTTTCTGTATTCCTGCTGCGAAAATGAGCATCTTAATGAGCATGTTGTTTACCCAAAAAATGGGAGGGATTTTTTTTCTGCCCCCACTATCCCAGAACATACAATATTCAGAAATATTTGATTTGATAGAAAAAAGGATATCCAGGCTTGGCTACATATTATAAGAGATGATGATTTTAGCTGGATAACTTTCCACTGTGGTCTCATATCATTGACACAGAGGAAGACGCAAATGCACCATATCCACCCACGCTTTCTTCTAGAATGAGCACAGGGAGCTGTATGTACTCATAATTACGCATATATTAAGCATTCAAATATAAAATTTAAGAGAACAAAACAAAGAAAATGAATTGTGCTATTTATGACAGAGAGTTAGATAAGAATTCTATACTTGTTTATGAATTTTTTTTTTATGTCCTTCAGTTTTTCTCTCACTGTTACAGCCACCTTGAATCTTCCACGTCTTTCGTTTGTCATAGTCGTGTACACTTGCACTGCTATTGTCCGTTCTTCTCTTTTATTCACCTTTGTTGATTTTGTTCATTATTAAATACTGAACACCACCTGCACTACACATCTCTTCAAATCAATGTTGCAAAGTGCCCCCTGCACCCCCCACACCTGCCCACCACAGACACACACACACACACACACACACACACACACACACACACACACACACACACATACACACACACATGCTCAAGCATAGCCCGAAAATGTAGACGAGAGCTTTCTCCGATGCTAGAGGAGTCAGCCATCTGTGCTCTAGCACTCAGCAGTGTCTGCATTACACAGGCCTCCTTAGTAACAAGCTCCATGATACGTTGCAACCTCATTGACTGAGAAGGAGCATCATCAAAATTGTTCTGGATTGCCATGGCAACGGAGACCTAAATAAGCTAATCTTTATATGGCTTGATTCAGTGGTAATGAAGTGTGTGTGTGTGTGTGTGTGTGTGTGAATACTTGCATCAAACCAACTACTAGCCTCTTTACACCACTACTCATACACATAAGTCTGTGAGGGGAACAGAGAGCGGCCAATATGAAAGCACTCACAGAGCGAGGTATTATCAGTGGATTACTGCGACACATGCTGAATGACCGACACAATGCCGTGGGTTTAGCCTCTATGAAATGGGTCTAAATAATTAGCTGTTAGCAACACATAGTGGATTTGGAATTTGAAGTGAAGATCAGATGGTCTTTGAGGAAAGTTGCTCTGGCTCAATTCGAGGTGGCAGCTGAGAATAGCCATAATTGTCCTCTGTGACAGCCTAGCTAGCGCTAACTTATAGTGACTGCAGCATACATACAATGGAGGAAGGACTGACAAACAACAAAAAATCCTATACTTCCTGCCCACAGATATTGGAATTTAAAAAGAAAACAGTATTAATATGCTCATAGGCAGCCTATGAAAGCTGGGATTTATTGCTTTTCTAATCATCGAGAGTGTTGTTAGCCATGGTGCTGTGTTGTGGCCTCTGTCGAACACAGCTGCGCTAATGTAATTCGGCTGAGATGAAAGGAAATGGCTGCTTAGTGAAGTTCAGCGTTGCTGTGAAACACGGACGGAAAGGAGCCAATTAGATCTGCTAAAGTGACATGATGAAGCAGCAATACTGCGTGTGGTTTTCTTTAATGGCTGGAGCCGGCTCCGATGCTGGATCTCTTTAATGGCTGCCATATGTGGGCTTTTGGGTAGGCTGGCTTCCCACAAGATGTATGCTTGTGTTTGGTGGTGTGTGGGATGGTTAGTTTCTCTTATCCTTGATTTACTTTCTTTAATATCAGCCATGAACTCTTCTGAGTATCTCAGAGAGCTGAGGGGTCAGACAATCTATTGTCGCAAATTATGGTGCAGTATTAGGTCCAGGTTAGTTTATTAACAAGTAAATAAATATATATTATTAATAAATATATTAACTAACCTGTATGCATTTGTCAACCCAAAAAACATCCCAAAATAAATGTAAACTATTTCGTTTAAATAAATAAATAAATAAAATGAAAGCATAAAATGATCATAGACATGATGCCCAGGTCTTAATTTAAAACGCTTCAGAAGAAACACAATCCTCATGAAAGCTAAAAAAAAAAAAAAAAAGAAAGTGGTAACATAAGTGCTACTTATGTGATTAATTTATGTATGTTTTCAGGCTAATTGTAGGAAGGAGTATTATATCTTGCATTTTTATGTCTTGGTGGGGATGTCCCCAGAAACATAGGAATATCTGAGAGTTTTGACCTTGTGGTAACATTTGGCTGGTCCCAGCAAGGAAGAATGTTTTTGTTGTTGTTTTTGTTTGTTTGTTTGTTTGTTATTTAATTAAAAAATAAAAATTAAAAGAACGATGTCAATAGATGGTCCTCACAAGGATAGCAAGACAGGTGTGTGTGTGTGTGTGTGTGTGTGTGTGTGTGTGTGTGTCTGTGTAGGCATGTTTTTTTATCTTGGTGGGGACCACAATATCCCCAAGGTACACTAACAGTTTAAACCTTGTGGTGATAGTTGGCTGATCCCCATGAGGAAAACTGTTTTTTTTTTAAACAAAAACATTCATTTAAAATATTAAAAAAGAGCTTAATACATGGATATACATGGATAGTAAGACAGGCATGTGTGTGTGTGTGTGTGGGGGGGGGTCCATATGTGTGTATTTGTTTGTGGAATCAGAACTTTATCTTCCATTTCCCGTGTGAATCCCATTTAGATGCAGGTGATAACATGACCCTTACTCTGGGGTCATCAGATCTCCTACCCCACTGCACCTATTGGGAAAGAGTTGATCATGAATGTGTGTGAGGCTTTTAATCTTCCTGCTCTCCCCTGGAAATGGAGATGTAATGACATTTGCAGCTGAAAGGAGCTCATTCACAGTTTGTACAGTTTAAGGATGCAAATGAATCGTTCTCTCATGCTGCATGGCCTAGAGGTACAGCCAAGAAAGCAGTAGATTTGCAAGGATTAGTTCTACAGGTTCCCTTTCTTATGGTAAGAGCCCATGCTGAATGGGAACAGAGGGAAAGGTGAGGGGAGGAAGATGACTGGTGGGGGGTGAGATATTCCCTACACTGCAGTATTTCAGGTGTACATCAGAGTGGTAGTGGACACATCATGGTTTCACTAACAAACACATACACACATGGGCTCACACTTGCAGTGTGACATGTGTGTTTGTTTGCAGCTATTGGCTGTGAAACACCTGTTCAGGGTGTGAGAGCAGCCCTGGCGGCCCCCTCCTCGTGCCCTCGTGGTTTGTTTGTGGTAAACAGAGGCCTGTGAAGGGGAAAGTGAGTGACATTTGGGAGAGCCTGGACTTTTAATTGTGCTTAATTTGTCAAATGTCACAACATTGCTCACTGGAGGTTTTTTGTGCTCGGTTTGTGTTTAAGCTGTTAAACCTGGGGAGCAGGACAAAGGCAGCAACTTTGTAATTTTATTATTAAGTTCACTGCTTCAGTTTAAGTCCTTCTTTACAAACTATCATTCGAAATTTTTAGAAATAGAGGAATAATATGCATTTTAATAAAAAAAATGATGTGATAGCATTTTCACCATTTGAATCCTTCAGTGTATACAAGATACACTATTATTAATCCCTTATGGGGAAATTAAAATGTTACAGCATCATGATAAAAGAAAAAAAATACATTACACATTGACGATAGCGGTGTGTGAATATGACAAGTATATGATTTTATATATATTATACTAATATACTAGCATAATATATATATATATATATATATAAAATGGGCCATATATATGTGTTCAAAATGGCAAATATTAAGCTGTTAATTTTCTTAACAACAAATTATTCGTCAGGAAATTAGCAAGAATGCACTCCTGAGACCTCCTGTGCTACCGTTTGCTTGTTTACTTTTGCTGCAGTGAACTGTTTGGGGACAAGCTAGAAACAGGGAAATTCACTTATATAGTCTCTCTTGTACGCAAAGGTAAAATCATGATAAATCAAAGATATTTGATGTAAAATTCAAATGATCTCATGTCTGGGTATACAAAATTTTCCAAAAAATTTTCTTTGTTTTTTTTTTCTTAAAAGATTATCATTATTTGGTTATCTGCCACACCTGATGCAGCCCATAAAGACCCACGAGGCTTAAACATTTAAAGAAACCAAAGGGAAAAGCTCCCATACGCAGTTCCTTTATCTGTTTGTTTAATTCTTGCTAATTTCCTGACCAATGATTTGTTGTTAAGACCACTAAAAGCTTAATATTTTGCCATTTTGGGCTTGGCCCATTTTTTTCCCCCCAGGTGTATGTGTATATATTTGTATATGTGTATATGCGCATAGAGCAGTTAATTTGTAATGTGTCAGTCTACTTATATCCACTCAGTAAACACATGTCCTCCTTTTCCTGCCATTTCTTACCTAAGTGTAGAGGTAGAGGCTGCAGGCTGGGCCAAGCACAGCTCCAATCACTGTAAGTAAATGGTCACTGTACTGAGCAGTGCTCCTCGTGACATACATCATATTATCGCATTTTCCCCACTCTATGTCTTGCCTTTCAGTCTGGGCTCTCCTCAAGGTGTCAGCCTGTAATTAAGTGTCCCCTCTCCTGCCGTCGGACTAAGCAGGATCACTCTGGCTAATGAGGGTGGGGGGACGACATGATTGCTGCCACATGAATCGGCAGCACGCGTTTCCAGGAAATACGACTCCCTGGCAAATCCAGCTCCCCTCACATGCCGAGGAGCCAGTCCGGGGTATTAGGGTGTGATTCGCCCTCTCCCAAGAAAATAGCAGGGATATGAATCTAAGTTAATGAATCTGGTTCATTCCGCTCTCCCGGGCACACAGGCCCACATGCGTATATATATATATATATATATATATATATATATATATATATATACACACACACACACACACATGATTGTGTGAGCGTGCTCAGCTGCCATCTGATATGCTTGAGTTGTAAAGTTAAAGCCTTCATTATCTCGGCGGGCAGCAGAAGGTGTCACCTTCATTGCTTCTGACACACGCTTCTCCAGTTGTGGAAATTAAAGGTCAAGGTCAGCGTCATGCCATGTGCATGTAGGATGTGGTCAAAGTGCTCGGAGCTTGTGCATTGCACCGGGCACACATACTCTCACACGTACACACAAACATTGATGTTCTTGTCTGTCACGACATGACCACGAGTGTGCCTTTGTGTGTTCAGGTAGTCAAAATCCTCCCTTGCCTCCAAACCTCAGATCCTATTTAGATTCCATTTCACACAGTCTGTACAAGTGTAGAATAATCAAAGGACTTGTGTAAATATTTTTGGTGAGTATTTGTGTCTGTGTATGCATGTTTGCGCTAATGAAGGATGTTTCTCAGACATTTAAAGCAGGTAATGATGCCCTGGTACAGGCGAAGCCCCTTCCGGGGGCCATGGTTTAAGATGGTTGCAGGCAATGGAAACATTGCCTCAGCCATTTTTATGCCCTGTGTTCCTGTAGTTAAAGCCACAACTAGCAACAACTATGACGATGAGGTGAGCTACCCTGCAAATGTGTGTGTCTGTGTGTGTGTGTGTGTGTGTGTGTGTGTGTGTTGGTGTAGCTGAAAGGTAAATTGATACAGAGAGGCTTAAAACAAGCCAGGAAAGGCAACCTCTCACAGAGAAATTTGGAGATTTTAGCCATGCCTGGTCCTTGCTCTCTGCCAATTTTCCATCAGGAATCCCTCATTAGCAGATGTTTTTTGTGAAACGCAAACACACACACGCTCTCTCACACCCACACCTCGAAGTGATCTGGTGAACCATAAGTTTAACGAGCACTTATAAGAGCAGACAGGTTAATAAAAGGAAATTACCTTTTCTGCCAGTCTTCCCTATTTAGGCTAGTCTGCACTTTTTTCATGCTTTCTTTTGTTTTATATGTGATTACTAATTTTTTTCTTCATTAAAAAGGTTTCATGAAAAAATATTTCTTCAATATGCTGTTAGCTTAATTCAAACTAATATCAGTGTTTTATACTGATAATATATTTTCCAATTACATTTTTTTTTTAGCATAAAAAGTATAGATAGTTATTAGCTAAATAGAGATGGCTGCTGCAGGTAATGGTGCCCGTCTGACAGGCTTGACTAGACATCACACAGACGTAAAGAGCGCTCAGGTTTCAATTTAATGTTTGTATATCTGCCTTCAGTGCTTCTGGCATACGTACCAGCTGTAGCCCACCCTCAGACACTATCTGGCACACACTTACACTGTGTGCCTTCTACACACTCTCTAGCTTTTCTTCCTTCATTAATGAAGCTGTCACTGTCTCTGACTAGCAGAATGATTGATTTATCACCATTTGTAACACTCAGCTGTATGTACACCCTTCCCAAGTTGAGTGGGTGCCTTACAAAAAAATGGCAAAAAAAAAATGGCTGAGGAATATAGAAGAATCCTGACACTGAATCCTCTATGACATAGCAACAAAGCTCATCGTTTTCCCCCCATACAGCACTGGAGTGAGGAGGGGGAAAGAACCCTCCAGAGGCCGCTGACTTGCAGCTTTTAGTCAAGCTTGCTGAATGGCCTCGCTCAGCGGACCTGCAGCAGTCCTGCAACCACCAGCAGCTTTGCTCCAAAATCAATAGAGGAGCTGCTCCCCCTGCTGTCTGCATCCTGCTATAGCTTACGGCCTCCCTTTCCCTTGGGTAAAGCGTACAGCTCCCATGCTTACTCTCTCTCTCTCTCTCTCTGTGTGTGTGTGTGTGTGTGTGTGTGTGTGTGTGTGTGTGTGTGTGTGTGTGTGTGTGAGTGTAGGTGATTGAATGTATGCTGCAGTTGTAACCTTAATCTTAACCTGCATTATGTACTCAAATATGCATACGAACCTGGTTACTTTTGCTCAAATGTTCCTTTACTTATCCACTCTCCTTCTCCGGCCTTCTTCCCCTTCTCATATTCGCTACCCTCTTTCCCTGCAGTAAACGTATAATGGCTGTCGAGAGAATCTGGACTATGGATGCCATTCATTTGACAGTGGCCTAAATCAGAGGGGTCAGAGAGGCTGTAAAAACAACCTGTAAAGACAATCCAGGAGACGGAGGGCTGATCCCTGGGTTTACCGGCTGGGACTGATGGGATCACTGCTTGGTTTCATAACCATTATCACAGTATGAGTGCTTGTAGTGACCTTAGTCCCAAAGGCAGGTCCAAGTTCAGCTGTACTATTCTGAGCTGCTGCTCCTACAGGATACTGAGGAGGTGGTGAGGCCAATGAGGGGAAATGAGCTAAGCTCCAGGTTTACTGCCTTGCTGATAGGAGGCTGCTGGTTCTGTTCGTTTCCTTTAAAAGTCTCTGGATTGAATTTAGTCATGTTGCTGATTTCCTTAGGTTGTGAAAGAGCTTCCAAGGAAGACTGAGTTTACAATTTCTGTCATGCATTTTTGTAGTTTAACATTATTTATACAGGATGGCTCATCTTAAGTCACTGATTATGAAATATACTTTCTTTTTATGGTTATGTGAGTGTGCGTGTGTGTGTGTGTGTGTGTGTGTGTGTGTGTGAGAGCGAGAGAGAGAGAGAGAGAAAATAAAAAATATTGACTCATGAAGCACTAAGGTGAGTCCACTGACCTCAGATCAGCTACACATGTTTTCTACATGGCCTGTGAGAGCATGGTTGTTAGTTCTAGTAGTTATACAGTCCTATTTTCCTAACCTGAGTTAATCAGTCACAGTAGTATTTGTTAAGAAGGGCTTGTGTGTGAGTCTCGGAGTCGTTAATCTCACACTAATGCCTGTGCTAACACTGAGGCCTGTGTTCACACTGGGGTGCTGCTAGCCCCTGGTACAGATGCCCCCATCACCCAGCTCCCAAGCTGAGCAAGCTGGCTGTATAGGGTATGCAGGGTGGTCCTATGGGCCGGACAGAAAGGCAGTCTGCAGTAAACAAGGCTCAGCATGCCTGCGGTTCATGTTTACTCTGTCAGAGAGGTGGCCATTAGAGCAAACAACCAACTTTGCTTCATGTTAAAAATCAGTCCCATTCACTGTTGTTTGGTTCGCTATGCATTCAATCAAGAAGCACAGATGACACTATCTGTTATCCACCTTATTATATTATTATGCATTTGCCCACTCGAATGCTCTCATGCACACACGCACACACACGCACACACACACACACAGTATATACACAAACACACTGACATCTCTTTACCCACTCTCCTCATCTTTGTTAGAAGCATGGTGTGTGAACTTGATGGTGTGTGAGGGTGAGCAGAGAACAATTAAGTGGCATTTAGAGATAAAGTCCTGGCCCCCTTATTTAGCTATTCCAATCTAATCTATGCCTCTATTTTTAATTTTCCCTCTTCAGAGAAGAGGCTAGTGTTAATTAGTTTGCTTATCTCTGGTCATGAATAGCTGAAGTTCTCACAGTGCTTGCATTTCAAATGAAGCCTAATTGGATTCTTGAAAAGAAAAACAAAGAAAAGGAAAAAAAAGGAAATGCCAACAAACACCAGATAATAGATAACAGGGAGTGGAGTGGAGTTTGAGCGGATATAAGAAAGGAGGAGTGCACCATGGTCACAGCTGAGAAAGAGGGACAAATGGACAGAACATGGTCATGGTCAAGTTAAAATAAAACTGGCCACCCAACTGGTCAGTATAGTGACTGCTGGGTAAATGCTAAATCCTTTTTATGACAGTAGCTAAGTGAAATTTCTGAATTATTTTGTATTTGTTTGGTTCTTTTGATTTGATTCCTTTGATTGCAGATTTTGTCTAACATTGTTAGTAAAGCCATTGAATACTCACACTGTCGAATACTTTAGCACAAGGGTATGCATTAATTTCAAACATATTTATATAATGTATAATGAATGCCCAAATATATTGTTTAAGAATACCGCATATGTCACTTTGTATAAATAATCTGTCAAATCATGCATGTCCTGAATATACCAATCAGGTCAGATGAAGGGAATCGATAATGGAATATTGGTCTGTTCAGTTTTATCTGGAAGGAACAAGGGCATGGGAATTATTAATAACCCTTTGTTCTCTCTCACTAAGCTGACACGTTTACAAATTAGCACTTCTCAGTGGACTGAGTGCTGCTTTAGGGCTGTGATTTTCTCAAGCAGTCTGATGTGTGAAAGTATTCCAGAGGGCAAAGCATTAGTAATAATGAATAATGGCATTTGTTGGTTAATGTCGTTGAACCTGAATAGTCATGAATGAATGAATGCCTGTGTGCATTGTTTTAAAAAGGTGGTAAACTGTTCAATATTTTGGCAGTTAGTAAGAAACATTTTGAATGTATATCTGTGATTGTGATTTCATATTTAAAGACACTGGATTTAGGATACTAATTTAGGATCTTTATTGTTGTAATTTAGCTTTGACTTGCATTGGATTTGTTTTCTTTTTTTTTTTTTCTTTCTTTCAAGATTTTGACCAAGCAGAGCTTGTCTCTGGTGCATTTGTGGCTGTGATGTATAGATTAATTAATTAAGCACATTGATTTCTGTGCCAGCAAAGCCGAGTGTAGATTTTTAATTAGCCCATTCTTGAATGTGTTAAAATTCCCCAATCTTGTGTAGATCTGAATGCCTTGCAGGAAACTGGGCATCATTTTAAAATCATCAATAACTAATTTTTCCTCTGCCTTGAGGTTGAAACACTATCCCAAAATTTTATTGTGCACAAAAATTATATTTTGAACACAGGTAAGAATCCTTATGGTACTGAATTGCTAATAAGGATTGCAGTATTTATTTGCATGTATTTTATAGCATTACGAATATGTGTTATAGGATTGCAAAGGTGTACATTTCTCTTTACAATGCACTTCTCTTTGCAAAAGTAAAACAGAATAGAATAGTCTTTATTGTCTGTGTATAAGAAAAGTGAGGTTGGGTTTACATTTCCCATTGTTATATAATTAGAAAAGGTGTACATGATTAAAGAGAAATAGAATAAAAAATAATTATGCAATATACAAACTTGTTCTAAAACAGAGCATATGTCAGTAGTGCATATAATAATGTAATGATATTACAGTTGGAAGTATAAGAGTGCACAATAACATTAGAAATACATTAAAATTGACACTGTGGTGCCAATATTTTTTATGTGTGTGCATGAAATATGTCAGTCAGTGTCAGGCTGATAGTCAAGCTACATAAATGAATATATGTCTTTGTTAGTTCCACACCTTGAACAATGTCATTCCTGCACAGCTTGTGATCTGGAGGGCTAGGGGAAGATCTCTGGCTTTCTTGGCAATGTTATGGAATGTTAGGGCATGTCTCTGAAACCCTCAAGACTCTCAGTTGCCTCTCTGCCCTGCCACCCCTGAAATTCCCCCAACATCTCATGTAGCCTTTATAAATATTTCACCATGCCGCGATCAAGGCTTAATTCTGTGTATGATCCAGGCTGGCTGGGATATCCTTGTCATCATTTTCACATCTTATATTCAGTGCATGCTTAGTGAAGCAGTGTGGATATTGCTGGTTTGGGTGTTAGTGTGTTGAACTTATTCATTTATTTGGTTTGGATCAAGAATTTTTGGCTCTACAGCTGGAGGAATGTGCAGGGAACCAAAGGTGTGTCAGTGGGTGATCCTCATACATATGCTGTGCACTTGTTTCAATAGCCTTGCTATGTAGCTGAATAGGAACGCAATGCTAGAGAGACCTGTTTGGCACTTCTGAAAGACCTGTTCTAACCATACACTTACTGGTCTACTGTCTGTGTACAGCTGGTTTTTGTGGGAATTAACAAATGAAACCTTGTTCATGTGATAACAGTTCTCCTAAGCACTGAGGCTTCTGGACCTCCTCAACATGCCATTGCTGCCTTTCATGTTCCCTGAGTTCAATGCTGTATTCTTTTAATGCTAATCCACTAACTGTTTTCACTACATAGCTGATCTGGAAGTCTTTTTATTGGTTAGACAGAAAACTTTTCCTTCTTCTGTCCTTATCTTTTCTCAGTGTATGGTTGAGAAGTGAAGTGAAGTGTGGCCAAGTATGGTGACCCATACTCGGAATTTGTGCTCTGCATCCAAGTGCACACACACAGTAGTGAACACACACACACCGTGAGCACACACCCGGAGCAGTGAGCAGCCTTTTTTGCTGCGGCGCCCGGGGAGCAGTTGGGGGATCGGCGCCTTGCTCAAGGGACTCACCTCAGTCGTGGTACTGAGGGTGGAAGAGAGTGCTGGTCATTCACTCCCCCCACCTACAATCCCTGCCGGACCGGGACTCGAACCCACCTTCGGGTTGCAAGTCCGACTCTCTAACCATTAGGCCACGACTGCCCCTAATCAAATCAAATTGCAATCAACTGACCCAAGCCAATTTGCAAATATATTGATTAATTGGTGTATCAGCTGAACACTGTGAAATCAAGTCCATTCTACTGTCATTACAGTCATCATGGCACCACCATGTTTTTATCTAGCTGAAGATAACCAATAAAACGAATGAATTCATTCATCTTTAGTAACTTCATCTTTGGTTTTATCCTGGTCAGGGTCACTGTAGCTCTGGAGCCTATTCCCCGAATATTGGGCATGAGACAAGAATACACCAGTTCATCGAAGTGCACCATGCACACCTAGGGGGAATTAAGAGTTAGTAGTCCACCTACTGACATGTTTTTGAGAGGTGGGAGGAAATCTCACATAGACACAGGCAGAACATGTACAGACAGTAACCCAAGGTCAGGATTGAACCAGCGACCCTGGAGCTGTGAGGCAGCAATTCTATCCTGATACAAATTGAAGCCTCTAATTGGAGAGCTTGTTCCTGCATGTGTTCAGTGTTTAATTGTATTATTTGAATGCTTCCCCTTAGCCACCCCCACCACCCGCACCACCCCCACCACCCCCACCACCCCACTACCATAAAGTTACAATGGCCATCTAGTTATAACTGCTGTTCCAAGCCCCAAAATCTGAACACAATGTTGTTTTTTTTAAAATACTAATTGAGGTCCATTGTCTATGAACTCTGAGGCAGATATGCATGACTTCACTGAAGGGTAGAGTGAGCAAGATCATTTATTGTACCCAGATAAATGCCTGAAGTGTGTTTTAACTACCATGAAGAGCATCGGCATCTGTGTTTGTGGAATGACCCATCACAGTGCCCTTACCTCATCCATCACCTCTTTTGACAAACGAGCCATAATGGCAGTGTGTTATCTTTATTGGACCTGCTAGCGTTGCTAATTAGAAAGGGTGTTGGACTGTGGCATCCTCCATTCAGCATGGCCAGCTGCAGTGGCTTTCACCTGGGACTGTTGAAAGACTCCATGTCCAGTCCGCTGCCCTGCCTGTTTGTCCAAAGGACACGAAGGGAGGATGAGTGTGTGGACAAGGATGAGTGCACAGCTCTTCCCTTTCTTTCCATGCATGCTAGGCCAGACACACCTGCTCGTGTTGGTTGTGTCTTCATGAAGGGGCCACCCATTGGCAGGCTAGGCCATTGTGGATCTCCTTTTGGGGAGAGCTGAAGTGGAAAGGCCAAGGTTGGTATGGGAGGCAGGGATTGCAGTCTGCTTTTTCTTCCTGAGTCCTGCCACAGAGCTCGCCCTCTCTTTCTAACTGCCGCTTGTCCCCTTGCTAATTACTGTGTTATTTACTGCACCGGGGATCCCTGTTCTGCACTGGGCTCTGTGTGCTAATGAGAAGCCTTTTATAGTAAAATCAAAGCCATGGCATTCACTGATTCATGCATTTCTGTAGTGAAGTCAGGAAGGTCTTCAATCTAGTGGGTGGAGGTTCAGTGGTTCAGTGGATTCCTTAGTGTGTACTCATTGCATTTGTGTTTGTATTCCCCAGTGTGAATAGAAAGGCCATCCTCAACTTATTACTCAACTGTTCCAGCTCAGTGAAGTATCACTGGCTGAATTCCCAATGGCTCTTACTACACTGTGTGCACCAAATTAAGCAAACTCAAATTGGTGATATTTGAATCCCTGACTTCAGCACCAATCTCAAGTCTGACAAACCACCACTGCCAAATAATCTATGCTAGTGTCCCCTTTCACCTTCTAGATGGCCCCTGCATTGTTAGGCCTAAGAGACACTGACTTGACCATACTGTCACTGAGCAGGTCACGCTCTATGTGAGGCATTCACAGAGCTCCCTGAGTCACCCCAGGTGGCATCTCCCTCTTGCCCCTACCCCTTGACCCTCTCTTGGGGATGGTCCCTGGGATAACTGACCCCCTCCGGACAGCTTTGGCCAGGTGGCTGCTGACAAGCCCTGACAAAAACAAGAGGCATGCTTCTGTGCACAGCCATCTCTAACGTAGATCCTTGATTTGCTGCTGACTCAGCACTGCTGCCCAGGCGGCCCTGACCCAGGAACTGGCCATTGATTTGGACAAGATGGTTGCATAAATAATTGGTTGTGAGAGCAATAGGCAATTCATTGCTAAATCAACATGTTTGCTCTGTCAAGACTGTGGAGGTACTTTACATAAATGTTTATGGTGTTAAGCATCAAGAAAGTATGCTAATAGCTGTTAAAAGCATACGGAAAAAAGATAAAGAAATGAAGACAGGAGTTTTATATTTTGTTATGGATAATGTTTAGAGGTGTGTCATTCATCAGATTATGTCTTATATAAAACATAGGTTTTAAAATATGCATAAGGATTGTATCTGTATGTGTGCATACATTGATTGTATGTGTGTAGGTTAGTGTCAGTGGTTTGTCAGTGTCATCGTGTGTTTGTGCATATATGTACCACTGATGTTAGTTGGGAAGTGCTCAGGCTTGAAAGGGAATAAGAGATATTGCTCAGAGAGAGAGAGAGAGTACAGTTCAGTAGAGCAGAGGTCATTTTACTTCACCCCGCTCTCACTTTCATTTTCCTTTCACCCATTCTCGATTTCTCTCTCTCACTTATAGCAGAACCCATGCTGAGTCTCCTGAGTTCCCCACACAAATTTATGTTGATGTCAGCAATGAAAACAGCATCATATCTCCAAATATTTGCCAAGCAGCAGTCTGCCTATTCTCTCTTTCTCTATTCTCTTCACTTCATTTTCGCTCTCTTTCATGTCCTTTACCTCTTATTTCTCTTATTCATTTCATTGGATGTTGATTTATTATTTTAGGAACTCCGGTCAAGAATGCAGTGGTCTTCATATATAATGCCTAACCCTTTTGCAGGAGAGATCATCACCCCACAATTATAATATACCTGTGTGGGATCTGAGGTCTTTGGTGGACAGGACCAATGTAACAAACCTTATAGGACTATAAATGGAGTATAGATAACAATTCTATAAATAACGTATTAGACTAATAAAAATTGATTACCTTAGAGTGGCTCTATCAGGGAGAGAGAGGATTTCTTAATTTTTTCCAAAACCTGCGTGAAAAACGTATTCCTCAGGTGATAAAGAAAACCCCATTTATTTATTTATTTGTTTGTTTGTTTTATTGTTGCACACTTGCATTGTGGAAAATTTTTTTGAAGTATTGAAAGTACCTACTGTACATTACTAGAAAATGCAATGCAAAAATTGTCTCAGTTTTGATTCACAATAGAGAGAAAATTGTGAAAAATTATTTGATTTGATTAAAATATGGTTATTGTATAAGTGTGAATGTATCATAAAAAGACAGTTAGATGATTATTCTGTGCACAGGTTCTACCAGCTTTATAGTGCATAAAGATTCAGGTCTTTATCAGAGAGACACAATCAATGAAAAATATTTATTAGTCTACACTAATGGCTTTGCACACACTGTGCTTATTTTGTCAAGCAACTTTGATTGCATACAGTGGTAACGCATGTTTATAATAAATTGACAGTCAAGTACAGACAATTTTCGCAATATATTTAATTACTCTTTTTGAGAAAGCACCAAAATTAGAATCTGTAATCCAATGAATGGCATTGTGGGCCGTGCAAACTAAACAATTTGACCTGCACAATAAATAAAGATTATGGATCCGTTTCTGGAAGGATTAATTTTTCTCACTGCTCCCTGGCTTTGAGTCTGATTTTTGGTGATCTATCACTGGTGTAGGATTGACAAGCAATTTTTGACACTGCAGGAATAAAATAATCTGGTGTCCCCAGTACGAGATGATGTCACTCGGGTCTAAGACCACCCCCAATTTTTTTTGTAAAATATGTGAGAAAGAGAATACTATATTTGTTTAAAGTAAGAAATAAGTAAGATCAAAATAAAATAATACAATAAGATGTAACCAGTAACTTCTGATGGGTGACAAGGTTCTCTTTATTTGTTAGTTAATGTCTGTTTTTTTTTTTTTTTTTTCGTGTTAAAAATTTAACGCTAAAGAAAATGTTGGTACAAGTTGGTCATTTAAAATCAAGGGGCACAATCATAAATTTTTTGCAGTAATCAACATGACTGAAAATGAAATTAAAAATATAGCAATATATATATATATATATATATATATATATATATATATATATATATATATATATATATATATATATATATATATATA
>CM040979.1:9075777-9204700 GCA_022985145.1 Pangasius djambal | reverse complement strand
ATATATATATATATATATATATATATATATATATATATATATATATATATATATATATATATATATATATATATATAAACCAACTTTTGTAAGTTACACTAAGTAAGTTACACTAATTTATTCAGTAGCATAATGGATAATACTGGTTATAGTAAGAAATTCCTCTGCTATCTATAATAATACTTATTAAGTTATTGTGTTATTCCATAATTCTCAACGGATATGATATAAAGATCAATTCCACGCATCAGGGCTCTACTTATCTCATCCAGTATTTGCACATCCCTCCACTTTCTAATGTATTAACTATGATTTTATGTTCACTACTTCATTTTGTATTATACCCAAATAAATACAGTTTAGTTATTATTAATATGAATAATGTTCTATGTAAAAGATAGATTTACACAAAATGACTTTTTTAGTTGTTATTTGTGAAATGTTTAGGGTTGTTTGATATATGCACAGGAAAGTTGCCAGGCAAGGGTTTGAATGACCTCTAAACAGCCTTCTTCTTCAGCGGTGAAAATGTTATCTTGCCCATGCTTTAGCTTGTGGTCTCAGGTGCACTTTAGAGGAAAGGTGGCTGTGAGTTTAAGGTATTAGGACTAAAGCCTTTGCAACATGCATTTTCCTGTACTGCTGCAGATGACCTTTCCTCAGGCCCAGATTTTTGAATGAGTGGCATTTTGTGGTGATCTGAATCCTCATTTCTGAGGAAAGGAGAACAGTGAGTGTCTGGCCGCAAGACTCAGTATTGCATGCGCATGCATATTTGTGTGTGTATGTAAGTATGTATCGACATGCAGCAAGTGGGGGTAGCGTTTAAGGGTTAATGTAACCTACAGCAGCTGCAGAGATGGAGAATATGTAATTATTTTTTGTGGGCTGGCTGCAGTCATTGTGGGGAGTGCTGTGATTGTAGAACTCCCCCCTTCAGAGGCAGGCTGGTGTAGGGTTTGGAACAGGGCCATGCCTGTAGGCTGGACATGGCAATACAGACAGCTTCCCTCCACTGCCCTGTGTGCTCAACCCTGCTGCTCCCACTACTGGGTAAACTGTGTGAGGATGAGGAAGTGTTTTATCTACTTGATTCTGCTAAGAATGAATGTGCCCTTGTGACAATGTTTGGCAGAAGAAAAAAGACATACCTTACTTTAGCTGTATTGATATATATATAGACACACACCGATCAGCTATAACATTCACCGGTGACAGGGTCATTGGCGCCCAAAGGCTTATTTTTGCGCTTGGGGAGTGAAGACTAGCCAATCTGGTTCGATCCCACAGAAAAGCTAATGCTGTAGCACAAATTGCTGAAAAAGTTAATGCTGGCACCACCAAAGCACACCTTCAGAGGTCTTGTGGAGTCCATGCCTTGATGGATCAGAGCTGTTTTTTGGAGGCACAAGCGGGACCTACGCAATATTAGGCAGGTAGTTTTAATGTTATGGCTGATCAGTATATATATGTATATATGTGTGTGTGTGTGTGTGTGTGTGTGTATTTTCTTTCTTTTATGCTAGCTACCTTACCTTTCTTTAATGCTGCCTGTGTGTGTAGTATGTGAGAGCTCTCTTCTGCATGTTGTGTGATTGTTCATAGGTCCAGCTGTTTAGTGGGGTTTAGTCTCCTTGGCAGCCGCTCTGTGCCAGTTGTCAGGAGCCCCGGTCTCTGCCCACAGGCCCTGGGAGGGGTGAGTGTGAATTGTTATACACACTGGCCAGATGCTGAGAGAGAGAGAGTGAGAGAGAGAGAGTGTGTGTGTGTGTGTGTGTGTGTGTGTGTGAGAGAGAGAGAGAGAGAGAGAGAGAGAGAGAGAGAGAGAGAGAGCTACACAGAGCAATTAAGGTTTAATATGAGTTTCAGAAGGGTGACAAATTAAAGGAAAAATGGTGGCTGTTTTGCTGTGGAGGATAATGTTGCTGGCCTGGTTTGGCTTCAGTTTCAAGAGCATGCATATTTATCCCCTTCAGTGTTTAACCTGTTTTAGTGTTTATTTCCACTGCTACTCCATTTTAAGCACAGTATTTTTTTCTCTTTACACTCTCTGTTTGAGATCCACCACTATGGTCAGAGCTGAAAAAAAAAAAAAAAAAACGAGTGGCTCAGCAGGGAAACTGGGTGACACAGATCTGACAACATGTAGGAATCCCCAGCCCTTTTTTCCCCTCAGCCTCTTCTCTCTGTGCATCACACAAACAAAATGGCCATGAGTTATGTCCACCCACTCTCTCACTGCCAGTTCAAAAGGTGCACAGACACGCACATCCACATGTATGCACATACACGCATGGCATTGCTATAAATCTCTATCATTTTGTGCTCTTCTTTTAAACAGACATAAACATGCAGTTTCTGTATACCACTTCTACTGCATATTCAGTACACTGCACATAGTGTGCTAAGATATGTGTGTGTGTGTGTGTGTGTGTGTGTGTGCGCATGTGTGTGCATGTGTGTAAAGTGAAATGCCTTCAGGGTATTGAGAGGCAGAGCTTTAAGGTATGATATGTTAATAAAATGTGTCAAGATGTCTGGATCCCATTCTCTCTTTATAAACAAACTTGCGGCATGAACCAAGCTAATTAGCAGGCCCATCTGCTCACTTGAGCAAAGTTAGTGATATTTATCAGAGAAACTGTAAAAAGACAAGCTCAGTTTGGCCCAGCAGATGACAAGTGTTATATAGCACAATTCAATTTCCTCCGTCTGCTCGTCCCTTCTAGATTGTCAACCAATTCGATTTCAGATTATCTCCTTTCTCTGTAATATGGGTGTTTTGCTGTTTTCCCATTTGTGCCTTTCTTGTTTCATAAGCCTAATGAGGAAATGTGTATACACACAAATACACACATGCAGCTTTAATTGTGTTCGTAAATTGTCAAACCTTTGCTAATCACTCCTGTATCTTTTAAAGAGGTGGGTGTTTAGCTGAGCATGTGCATGTTTTGTTCCCTTATTTTTGGAAAGAAGAGAAGAGTACAGGGGGATATGAAGACTGAGCCATGGTATTCCCTGAACAGCATCATGCAAAGCTGTTAGCAGCAATTTGCTGATAGTACACTGATTGCAGCGGGCCAGGCCCCAGCTATTGTGCATGCTAAGCAGTGTGCCAGCGAGCTCGGGGCTGAGGGGGGAGTTGAGCTGAAGGCTCCATCTGCTCTTTCTGCTCCCCTGCACTGATGGAAGACTACGCTAATCTGGTTACTTGTCAGGACAGGTTAGTGAAAGCAGGCAAATGGCGGAGGCTGGGGCTAAACTGGTTGGCTGTTGCCGACAGCGTGGTTCCCGCCCCCCGCGCTTTGGAGTGATACAGTTGGCACAGGCTCTCTGTAATCAGCTGCACGACAGACTGAGTCTCACGCCGAGGAGTATGAGCAGTGAACACCCACACCCAAACTCAACCTTCTTCCTTTCACACAGAAGCTGGGAAAATGGAGGTCATCACACTGACACATATTGTGTTATGGAAATGCAGACTATGCAATTATTCGCATAGTTCATTATTCGTTTGTCTGAAGTGGACAGCCTCAAACCTAGTCTATATACACATATGTCAATTATTATTCAATACAAATATACAGTATATTTAAAATAATTTTGTTCTGAATATCCCACTGAACAATCAACTTCATTTCTGTAGTTCGTTCGGTATTTATAAAACTAGAAAAGACGAGATAAAGTATACAGAAACTTTCCAGCATTAAAGTATGATTTAGCATTTACTTATAAAAAATATGAGTCTTTTCTAAAGTCTATTCTCAAGCTTTATGTTGGGTATGCAATATGTGCCGGAAATGACTGTAAATTCCCTGGTTTAACAAGCTCTCTACATATTATTGTACCAGGAGAAAATATTACGAGGAAGGTAAGAAGCCGGCTCATTGGAGCATAATTAGAAACATAGAGTGCCAAAAGTTTTAATAAGCAGGCATGTGTGCAGGTCTATTGAGAGGGAGTGAAGCTGTCAAACCAGCAGGGACAGCTGTCTCTCTGGCCAGGCCTCAATCCGGATAAAATATAAACTAACACACAGTCCAGCATGTTATGACCACTTTTTTTTAATAAAAAAGGTTCAAACTTTATAATATAAATGTAGTTCCTATTGAGTTAGAAAATTGTTATTAACTGTTCCTTTTAGAAAAGGGTACCTTAGACAAGCTAAAGAAATTGGTAATAAAATTTTCAATAATAATAATAATAATAATAATAATAATAATAATAGTAACTGTTAGTAAAATGCATTTTTCATCAGATTCTACCCAACCACTGTCACTGCCAACACACGATTAAGGTAAGAGGTAAAACTGAATGCACAAACACACTGAGCCCCTTCCTCACATGCCACTGTAGGGCCTCTCGTCTGGAGTGGGTGTGGCTGGTGGACGAGCGCTCAGGAAACCGCCCCATCAATCAGCCACATGGCACCTCCCTCTTCCATCGTTCTGCCTGCGTCTAAGCCCCCGCAACATTTTTATTCAATTAAACAGCCCTCCTAAATCCCAGACTACATCCTGTAGGCCTTAGATGTTGTTTGTCTCTGTAAGCAATTTAGGGCCATAATGATTTTGTGACTTGTTATGCTAATTAGCATGGCATTCCCAGTCTGTGAGCTGTGGCTGTAGATTTATTGGCTGGTGGCTGGGAGGGAGAGAGAACAGAAAAGAAGGTGCAGTAATTAATCCTGTTAACCAAGGATAATTGGGCAAAAAATAGCCCCTGCCAATGGCTTTAAATGGAAGGAGTAGCAGTTAACCTTGTTTCCTGTGTTTTATTTAAGAGTTATTGTTTCCTCTTTTTCCCACTTCCTCTTAGGATCCCTGCAAATCCTCAAGCCTTCTACATGTAAAGGGAGAGCTGGAGATGGAAGAGGCTATGCCAGCAAGGTACACAGCTCCTGTTTATACCACAATGTACAGTATATACACTGATACTGGCAGGAATGCAGCACAACCTTTACTGTCTCACCACTTTATTTAGAAAACTGACAATTCTAGATAATGACTCATCTGTTAAGTAGCCGATCAGTCTTAGCACCATGAATTGGGCCATGTTTCCTTCTCTGCTGTATATCCTATATCAATTTCACTTTCAAGCTTATTCTGCTGAATGGCTTGAAGTATATCTCCCTAATCTGAGTCACACTGAAAGTGAGCAATTTCCCGAAAGTTTGATCCAACGTGGCCTGACTTACTCATGCACTAAATATATATTTTATTTTCCCCTAGTAAGAAAATGCCTAAGGTTTTGCCTCACAAAAAAGACAGCTCCAAACAGAAAAAAAGGGCCCAGTTTTGCGATAACATGACCCAAAGTGGACAGGCGCTTTCACTCAGTCTTAGCACTCTTATCTTGTCCTTTGAATGTTTGAAGGAGGGGAGGGAGTCAATGGGGGGCTAGCCAGCCCATTACAGCTCAAACGGCTCTAAGTAAACATGTAATTAATAGCAGAAGTTCAGCAGGGACTCACTGTAGAGCTTAGGATCAGCTGCAATAACATCCACAGCTAACTCATTCCACACGCTGTTCCTGTCCTTCGCAACATGTCTTCTGTCTTCCTGCTTCCCTTGCAGCGAAACAGTTCCTGCTTAATCTGGCATGCCATTATTGATCTTTTGAAAACTCTTCAAAATATATTTTTGTCCTGGTAATACGTATGGGATACTATAAATTTTAAATAAACATTGTGTAAAAGGGTGTGCTAATTGTTGACAGAAATGATACCATCTTTGAAGTATCCTTGAAGAATGTTGTAATGAGCTTTGCTATTTGCAACATCTGTTTGTGTTATTCTTATGATATTTCATTGTGTGTTCATGCTGGGAAAGTGATGTGCTGTCACATTTATGGTCACATTAGTGTTTTAGTTAGTGAAATTATGAATGTTCTTTTGGTTTCTTGATGTATTTTGTCACATTAGGTCACATTAATTGCTCTAGAGGACAATGATAAAACGACCAAGCATTTTTTTTTAATTAAAAAAAAGAAGGGGCTAATTTGCTAATGTGCACGTGCGACCAACTTAATTAAAAAAAAGCAAACTCAGATCTTTCAGAGTCTAAAAAAAGTATGTGTGTTTTCTCAGTGTGAACTTGTCTTGCCCCCAGTGTCCTGCAGGATGTAAGTGTAACATCTTTAGCATGTCTATTGTCAGGAAAGGGCGCATGCAAAGGAGAAGACAAACCAAATCCAAAAGGAGGAAAGTACAATCCCTTGACATTCCCCTCTGAAGCAAAATAACCTACAGTAATTAAAGCATTTAAATAATTATTTCCTTGATTTGTTTGTTTTTACTCTTTCCTTCCCCTTCCCCCTTGTCCTGTTTATTTATTTATTTTCTTCTTCTCATGGAGGTTTTCACCATATGGTTCTAGATCAAATAATGTCAAACATTTTGCCCTTGCAAGTTTTTGCAATTTGCAGTTTTTAAATGTGAGACCTGTTGAAGGCACAAGTGATAATGGGCATGCTCTACCCCCCACAGCCTTCGTCCCACCATATCTTTCTTCAATTAATGCTACAGCGGGAGTTTTGTGTAATAACACTTGCACTTGTGGGTTGTCCATGTGGCAGAGAGGTGGTGGTGATGGGCAGAGAGGCCTAAAGAAAGAGGAGGAGAGCAGAAAAAGAAAATATGATGTAAAAATCAATATTATATGTAATCAATGTTGCAGAAGACCACAGTTGTGCACTCACAGGAAAGTTGCATAGTAGCTACTGTGCAAAAAACATATAATGTCATTGGAAGGAGGCAGGAGTGCACTAAGCTTTGTCTATCATTATAGCTGGGAGCTATCAGACTGGTGCCAGCAGGATGGAGGACGCCTTGACAGCTCTAATTACGTATCACCATGGTGATCATTTTTGGCCTGTCATGGAGGCTGGACACGACCCACCCTCTCCACAGTTTACTGTGATTGGACTGTCACTTGCCAGGTAACACACACACACACACACACGCACACAAAACGAGTAACTGCACTATAGTTATTGTAAATGTAGTAAAGGTTAAGTGTATTACATTAAGAGAAACAAGACCTCTCAGACAAAAGTGCTTCTGAGGCTAAAATGGCTAAAAAACAAAAATCTGCTTTTGGCCAAAATATTTTTTCTCCTCATCACATATTATGATACCACTTCTTTAAGAAATCATACACATATTTTGCCAAAATGACATGGATTTTCTTTTTTTTTTTTTAGTTAACTTTCTTCAAAGATAGTCTTGGTTAAGGAGCCAGTTTAACAAACTCAGTAAAAATGCTAAAAAAAAAAAAAAAGATACCTAAAACCTTGCTACATACTTAAAGTTTGATTTCCTTAAACAGTGAATATCATGCTTTGATCAAGTTGGATATCTACATACCATAATGAAATGGATATGAGCCTAATCAGTTCCATTTGACCTCAGATACCAGCTGTCAAAATGTCCATTATGTTCTTTTGGGGGGGGGTAACTTTAAAATGATAATACTTTATTTCTGATTGAGATACATGCAAAAGAGATATTACTTAAGAAACCACTTTTCTGACAAAAAACATAATGAAGGCTGCTGGGATTTGTTGCAAAAATAAGAAGCAAGTGCGAAAGTCAAAGTCTCCAGAAGAACTGTGGCTGGTTCTGCAAGATGCTCAGTAACACTTACAGCTCATTTCCTTATAAAACTGCACTAATTGTACCTGAGACTACTAATTGTTTTTTTTTTTTTTTAAAGCAAAGGGTCATCACACCAAATATTGATTTTGTTTCATTTACTACTGTTTACTGCTCTTTACAGTAATTTTTTTAAATGTATAAATGTATAAACATTTAATTTCATTATTCTTGAAGGCATCTTTACCCTATGTGTGTGTGTGTGTGTGTGTGTGTGTGTGTGTGCACGTATATGTGTGTGTGTGTATATATATATATATATATATATATATATATATATATATATATATATATATATACACACACACAGTACTGTGGATGATTGCAGAATCCTTTCCTTGGTGAAGAAAAACCCCTTCACAACATCAAAAGAAGTCAAGAATACTCTATAGAAGGTAGGTATATCATTGTCAAAATCTACAATCAAGAGACGCCTTCATGAATGTAAATACAGAGGGTTTACAACAAGTTGCAGATTAGACTTTGCCGGAAAACATCTAAAAAAGCCTCCCATGTTCTGAGATAAGATTCTTTGGACTGATGAAACCAAGATTAACTTGTACCAGAATGATGGGAAGAGAAAAGTATGGCGAAAGAAAGGAACAGCTCATGATCTAATGTATACCACATCATGTGTCAAACATGGTGGAGGCAGTGTTATGGCATGGGCGTGTATGGCTGCCAATGGAACGGGCTCACTGGTGTTTATTGATGATGTGATTGCTGACAGAAGTAGCAAGATGAATTCTGAGGTGTATAGGGCTATACTCTCTGCTCACATTCAGCCAAATGCTACAAAACCGATAGGACGCCGCTTCACAGTGCAGGTGGATAATGACCCTAAACATACTGCGAAAGCAACTCAAGACTTTTTGAAGGCAAAGAAATGAAATATTCTTCAATGGCCAAGTCAGTCGCCTGATGTCAACCCAATAGAGCTGCTTTTCACTTACTGAAGACAAGACTGAAGGCAGAAAGACCCACAAACAAGCAGCAACTGAAGGTGGCTGCAGTGAAGCCTGGCAAAGCATCTCCAGGGAGGAAACTCAGAATTTGAGTTTTGAGAACATGGGCTCCAGACTTCAGGCAGTCATTGACTGCAAAGGATTTTCATCCAACTATTAAAATTATGGTTATATTTACAATTATGTCACTTTGTCCAAATACCTTTGAGCCCCTGAAAATGGAGGTCCTTTGTTGAAAATGGCTGTAATTCCTAAATGGTAAATGCCATATTTTTGTGGAATATATATTATACACCATTTTATCCATAGCATACAATGCTCATTCTTTTCTCCTTGTTTATTCTCTTCTTCTCACAAAATACAACCAGTTACCACCAGCAGCATTTCATTCTGGCCCACCCATTTACTCTGACCAATACAACACCACAAGAGGTTTCTTCTTCATCTTCTTCTCCTCCTACCGTTTCCTTAAAGGGATCACTGAATTAAAGATCTCAGCACTATTCTCCTCACCATTTCCTTTCATGTTTCATTTGAACTGGTCAGAAAGTTAACTCCTAAGTGTGCAAGCCTATATGAAGAATGTGGATTATTGGCTGAGGACACACTATTAATACATATAGGAGGGGCATGGAACCATGCATACTCTTCCCTGCCCCACCAGGAAGCAGCTTTTTGTTCTTTTTATTGGGAAGGATGAAAGCAAACAGCATCAGTGGTGTTTATGTTACCTTTTTACTGCTTTACTCATTTATGTTTAGGGTCAGAGAGGAGGAACAAAGTAAACTACACTGTTGACAATGGGGTTCAGATCAGATTTAATTATAACATCTTATTTATGTCCTTCCTGACCAAAACTTTATAAAGCACGTCCTTCAACATTATTTGTATAAACCATGTTTATACATATATAATAATATCTAATATTATTATAATATTATGTATTTACATATTTTCATTTATGTGTCCTTTGAAACAACCCTAATGAGGACAGCTACTATATGCAACATTTGTTCTTTCATTTCCATCTGTTATCTCTGGCATCTTGATAATGCCCTAATTGCCTTTCTGCTATTATCTATATTTGATGATTAAGCTTTAGCAGTTTACTTCTGTGCTTTAACTGGGCAGATAGAAGGCAACTAGCGTTTGGTGCTTGGGACTGCTAATGAGACTTTGTGTCATGATCTGCGATACTCAAAATTGTCTTTCTTTAATACTGTATCAAAGGCTCTATCAAAGGGCTAATTTCCCCTGGCAGCCCATAATGATGCCTCTGTGTTTAGCTGCGTTGCCATGTTCTCTCCAGCAAGCCTTCCTTGGTTCTGTAGAATGCTGTGCTCAAGGCTCATATACTCCCCATGCATTTTTCTATATTAAGTTGGTTCCTGTGAGCATACCATATGCTGGGTTATTGTTAATTTGGTTATAATTTTCTCCATTTTGTGTAATTTTCGAACTGCTTTACGGGTATTACAGCGTGGCCATTACACTGTGGATCTAAAAGTCACTATACCTGATTGACACTCCAAAGACAGCAGTTCACTTCAATGTAACAATACATAATCATAAGTGGACATTTACTATTTATATTCTCTACCATGATACATTATTCAACACACATTTCTAGAATACCAGGAGACATTTTCCCAGTCTTGCACTACCCAGTTAAGGTAGGCTTGTAGGTAGATTTCTGTTCTTGGTTGATGTGATCATCTGCTGTTGTAGCCCAGCCGCCAAAGGGTTTTTGTGTTGTGCATTCTGAGATACTTTTCTGTTCACCGTGGTTATAAAGAGTGGTTAGATTTACTGTAGTCTTGCTGTCATTTTGAACTAGTCTGGCTAATATCCTCTGACCTCTCTCATCAACAAGGTGTTGCTGCCAGCAGAATTGTCACTTACTGGATTAACTAGAATAAGGACTGTTGTGAAAATCCCAGGACATCAGCAGTTTCTGAAGTACTCAAACCTTGCCCCAACAATCTTGCCACAGTCAAAGTCATGGTCACATTAAATTTTTCCACATTCTAATTTTTGATGTGAACATTAATGTGATCTGATGTGATATGACCTGTAGCTGCATGATTTTATTCAATGCGCCTCTGCCACGTCATTGGACGATTGGATAAATACATGAATGAGCAGGAGTACAGGTGTTCTTATTAAAGTGGCCAGCAAGTGTAATGTGTCATTATTATTGTTGTTGTTGATAATAATAATAATAATGATAATAATGCTACATTAAGCATTATTATTAAAATCTCATCTGAAGGATTTAGAAATTTTTGTCAGCCAGATTGTCTTTGATTTGTCAAGACTCCAGAGAAAATAAAGAAAATTGGTACTGTACTTATATCCAAATTTCAAGTTTTTTTTTTTTTAACGACTGTAAGCTTTTATAATTTTTGCCACTCAATTATATCAATGCCCTCCAAAGTCCTATAATAATGCTGACATTTCCAGTGATCATTATCTTCTATCTCTGTTCCTCTGCTTTTAATGCATTTACAGTGACAGTCCAGCTATGGCAACCTGACACATCAGGCTAGCAGGTCAGATGGAATTGTTCATTTCTTTAATGAAAGTTAGTTGACAGAGCTGATGAGCTGACGTGTATCTGCAGTTGTCCTCCTGAAGCACAGAATGCATGGACTTCTGGCTGACAGGAGACGGCAAAGCTTAGCCATGCCAAGCCTCGGGATGGAGTGCAGCAGCAGGTGACCACTGCTGAGGGAACAGCTCACCCTTACACCTTTAGCAGGTGTGATACAGGGACTACATTAATGATTCTTGCACAGGAAGAGATCTTCACCATCAGGGAAATAAGCAGTACTATTCTAACTATTCCAGTGGAGAAAGACAGGATACAGAATGTGTGTCACAGAACCAAAATTTAATTATTACTTTATTTTCTTTTTTTAAGTGACAAGGCATAGTTTAAAATAAGTATCAATGTTATAAGTTCACCTATGGCCAGATGCACCTGAGAGATTGAAAATTCCAGTTTCCAAAGCCAGCTGCCACTTCAGCTTTATTTTAGCTGGTGAACTTTCTGCCAACTCCTGCTTCATCACTTAGAATTTCTGAGTAAGTAACACAAAAATGTGCAATTCAGTTCAAATGGCTTGTTATTACTGTGGAAACTGTAAGTCCCTTAGCTGGCTTCTAGGAAAAGCTGCTAGCCTTCCGTCATGTCTGCTAACGCACATACATTGAAATACACTATATTGCCAATAGTTTGTGGACACCCAACACCCATATGTGCTTTACAAACATCTCATTCCAGATTTAGTCCCCTTTTAGCTGTTATAATAACCTCCACTCTTCTGGGAAGGCCTGGGGCACAGTCTGCGTTCCAGTTCATCCCAAAGGTGTTCAGTGGGGTTGAGGTCAGGTCTCTGTGCAGGCCATTCAAGTTCTTCCACTCCAAATTTGGCAATCCATGGCTTCATGGACCTCACTTTCTGCACAGGGGCATTGTCATGCTTGAACATGGAGTAGGCCCCATAGTTTCAGTGAAGGGAAATTTTAATGGTATGACATACAAAGATATCACAAATAGGAACTTCATGCATTGAGGCAACAGTTTGTGGAAGGCACACATATGGGTGTGATGGTCAGGTGTCCACAAACATAGTGTATAGTGTATGTAAACTGTGAGCTGATTATCAGCATTCAGTAACATTACATTATTTGTAATATCACCAGTCATGCTTTAAATTTCAAATGGCTTATTATTCAAGCCTTAGCTTAATTTTCAAATGGCGTATTACTAGGCATGCAGTGCTTAAAAGTAGAGCTTACCCTAAGTCACATTAGGCTACATGATATAATTATCACATATAGCCTAATGTTACTTAGGTTAAGCTCTACATTTAAGCACTGCATGCCTAGTAATACGCCATTTGAAATTTAAGCTAAGGCTTGCATGGTTTCAGTTACTCTCTTATAGAGGGAGCTGCTAGCTTCATTATTACAGATGTGGCTTTTCATTTGGGTAAGATGACAGATCACAAATTGATGTCCCAGTCAGACATTCTGTCAGACAGTTGTTGATAGCTAGCTAACAGTTAAAGTGGGTCACTTGCTAACTAGGTTCTGGATAATTTACATTACAGTTAGCAATAGATATGGAAAATGTGAGTGGATACACACAGGATTTGGACACATCTACTAGCAGCAGTCAGGTACCACAGGCAGTCCAATCAACTTGAGACTCAAACATTCAGTACATTTGGTTTAAGAGGGGAAGGGGGTGGGATGAAATTTTGGGTACATTTCCAAATATATATATATATACATATATACACATATATACATATTGATTTTTAAATACAGGTATAAATGTAAGTATGTTTCTTTGCTAATAACATTAAGGGGTACCATTATATAAATACATTTATTATTCAATGTAATATTCAAAATTGACCTTTAAACAAGTTTTGTGTCACCTAAGGAATATAAGACATTTTTGTTAATTTTTGGATTAGCACATGGCTGATGTTTTGAAGAAGGTTCAGTCTTAACTGTGTAAAAAAAAAAAATCAGTGAATGGCTTCAAAGGTCTGGGATAAGCAAAGGGCTTAACAACCCTGAGCTCCACTGAGAGAAAGAGCTTCATCTGGACACGAGGCCTGCTTGTTTAAGGAAGTCACCTGATCGCACTGTATGAATTCACTTAAACAGACTGAACAGTTTTGGACTGTTTCCCTTCAGATAACATCTTGTAACCGACCCAAAAGCCACAGCCCACATATGGTTACTAAAAATTCAAGGTCCTCTGAAGCTTCTTTTTTCTTTGAAGGAAATGTCTTTATCCCATATTTCCATTGTTTTATTTTTATCTGCTATGTAACACTATATATTTTTCTACCGTTAATTAATGAACTGACAGTTTATAAAGTGTACTCCACCCCTTCACACAAAAAATACATTCCAACAAGTCATACGTAACATGACTGTGGTAGGGGGTATTCATTTGGGCAGATCAGCATTTCTAGCATCAGTTATGGTTCTACTGAGTGTTGTAATTGGAAAAATTTGTGAACTTTGAATGACCTTGATGGTAGCACGATTGTTCCAGTATCTCCCAAACTGCTGTCTTTCTGGGCTTTTTATGCACAAATAAGAGTTTCAAGGGTTTACTGAGAATGGTATAAAAAGCAAAAACCATCAGTGACCAGTGAACCTATGGACATGAGTAGCTTGTGCATCAGAGGTGTCAAAGGATAATTGCAGGGATTGTGCAAGCAAGCAGATGAGCACAATCAGGGACTTTACATCCAAAATTAATAAGTGGTATGCAGAATGCCTTCTCTCAAAAGGCCACTTATTACACTTTGTCTTGATTAGGCTAATGTTGGGTTTTGATCATGTCAAACAACAAGAAGGAACATCTCTAGTGGGCAAAGGAGTATGAAAATTGGATGGTTGGGGAGTGAAAAATGTTTCTTGTTTGGACAATTGCAGGTTACATTTACAACATAGAATATGGTATAAGCAATATGGAGCAATTCTGTTTGGTGTACATGCCAGTGGTGGCAGAGTGACTGTGTATGAAAAGGCACATATTAGCCTTTTATTATACTCACTGAAGAAATTCTGACCAAGTGCATCACTCTATGGCTACAGTTTATCCACATATGGTTGAGCACTTCCAGCATGATTATACACCATGCCGTGAGGCATGCATTGTCACTGGATAGTTCCAGAAACATGGTGAGTTTTCATGGCTTCAGTGATCTGCACAGTCCCCACATTTCCACTCCATCAGTGATGACCTGAAAAGGGTTGTTTGCAACCTGACCAGGAAACCTTGCTAACAATGCTGTAGAACTCATTTATACCATTTGGAAGGCAATAGGATGCACAAGAAACTACTAGATAGGTGTGTCTAATAAAAATGGCATCTCAACATAGAACTGGCTTCATATTATACACTGTATTTTTTTTTTATTAATTTGATTAAGCTGCATTGATTTGTTATCAATGTTATCATATTATACCCCTTTTCCACTCAGTTTTATATTGCAAATTTTTTAAATGCCTCAGGTTTTGTAGATACCTTTTGTAGCTAGAACTGCAGGCCCAAATTTCTAGAAGGCATTTAACATCTCTTCACTCCAATGCTCCTGCAGTTTATCCTGCAGAGGTTAAAATTTTCTGCTCACAGTACTAACCTCGCCTCGATTGTGCATATATTTTCTGTAGTTAGTGTATACAACATTACCTAACATTAACCATCACTGGATCTTTGACCACCCCTTTGTTTGTATGGTGCGGTCGATGGAAGGGGAAGCTTTCTCTTTCTGTATTTCACACCTCCAGCATCCCTTTTCCACAGATGATAATGAGCCTCATGTGTGTATCTGCTGATGTGTGGAGACTGGTGATGAGGTGTGTATGTATACTATGTGTGTATGTTCTCTTCAGGAACGTATGGTAGGTTAATGATGGGAGATGAAGGGAGGATGGGTTTTCTGATGCAGCTGTGAAGGGTGTGTGTGTGTGTTTATAAGAATGAATAATCAATGCTGCATGGGTACAGGTCCGTGCATGTGAGATGTGCATGGCTTTTACAGTAATTTCACAGACCATATCTGGATCCTGTGTGTGTGTTTGCATGTGTGCATGTGTGTGTCTATATGTGCATGAGTGTATCTATATATGCATGAGTGTATCTATATATATGTGTTTCCATACAAAATGAGTGTTACATATACCTTGTCCCAAGGATCTTGATTAGGTGTTCATTCCTACACATTCATCAGTCTCAGCTTTCCTGCCTGTATCAACACTTTGTTTTCTCTTTCTCATTATACAGTCCTCACGTATGTACCTGATACATATTTCATTCCATGTTATCTATTTCTGGAAGGCTGATTTTATATTCAAGCACTGTTCACTCAGTGGTCTGAATGGATAGCAGGGGCCCTCAGCAGGCCTTCACTCTCAGATCTGCTCTCTACACAAACCAGGCTTAGCTAAAGGAGCAGCAGAGCAAAAGCTGTATTTCTGGCCCTTGTTCCCTAATTAAAGTATTATAAAACAAATGAAACTTAAAATGGGTTATACTACTGTCAGCATAAAATTTAACACAGGGGTGGGGCTACTAAAAATATACACAGTATTTTTTTTTTTTAGGTTTAGTTTTTTGACATTAATGGATGTTTTCTCCTCCGTATCCTTCTTATTCTATCCCTTAGTGGTCAGTGATGGCCTAAATGTACACTCTGGCCTCACATTTCCCTGAAATAGGCAGTATTCACTGGTCCTGTTTGATCCCTTTGAGCGTGTCAGGCCTTCTCGTCTGGCCAGTATTTTTAAAGCAGCAGGTAGTCACAGGCAAGCTGTTGGAGAGTCAGCATTCTTTAGTCTCGGCTGTTATTCACCCACAGATGGAGACCTTACGAACTTTGACAGAGGTCATTGCTAAATTGCATATTTTATGAATTTGTATTTTAGTTGGACCCTTTGAAAATATATGGTGCCTTAGAGACATTATAGGGGAAGGCAAAGCATAAAAAGACAGTTTAATACCTTTTCCCCAGTTTCGATTTCTTATTTCTAGGGTGTATTTATCCAAGGCTACTAAGTATATAATATATATAAATCTCTCTCTTTCTCTCTATCTATATATAATACAGTATTTAGATATAATACAGAAATTTAAATAATTACAAATAAATGTTCATGTCTTAAATTGAGACTGTGTTTGGAATGTCTTTGGTGTGGAAGACAAATGCCATTGCTGCTTGCAAGAAGCAGGGATTTATTAGCAGACATTTTGGCAAGTCTCCAGCTTTTTCTAGACCAGTCTGATCTGCCTTTTATGTCCCTGACTGTCTGGGCAGAGACAACAATAACAATGGTGTCTGACCATACTGGAGATGAGACATACCCTGGTGTGCCTTTACAAACATTTCAAAGAAAGGGATCTTAAATATTATTATTTTTTAACCAATGCCAAGACTATAATTATTTATTTATTTCTTTTTTTTTTTTTAAATTAAAGTGATCGTCTCCTAATAGAAGGAAAATAACTTGGTTGTTTTAAATAACTTGCTTCCTTTTCCCCCCTATTTATGAACGAGCTTCGTTCATTTAAAAGCAGCGCTGCATGTTCCTTCAAACATGTTTGAAGTAGCCAAGGAACTAGTTTGGGAAGGCATTAAGCTACCTCTCTCTTCTGTTTGATTCAGGTTCTGCAAGGCTTATCAGTTTTCTCAGTGGAGTCACCAGCATGTGTCATCAAGGGTCAGTTCACAGTGGGAGGCTAGGCTGAGCCCAGAGAATCAAACCTATCTGTTTTTGCACCATCCACCTCGACTGATTTCAGAGCAGTGCTTATGTCCACACAGAAAGATGGAGGCCTCAGTAAATCACTTTCAACACTTCTGCTGTCCCTTTTACTGTTAATTCTGGGATTCAGTATGTTATCTGAAGCAAATACATGGGTGGGCTCATGGTCACTGAGAATACTTGGTCTAGTTCAGTAGGATGGTGGTCATAATGATAAGAGGCTTTTTTTTTATCAGAAGGTTAGCAGAATTTGAGAGAGGCCCATGATCAGCAGGAAATGATGGGTAAGTGGGCCAATGTTATCAATGTGGTGATAAGTAGGATAAAACATCATATTGTGATTATATGTTGAGTTTTCACTATGTTCTGCGATAGGTTAACCACATTTTAAACCTTTATGTTATGTTGTTTTGACTCAGTAGGTACAGTATAATGTTTCATGTGAATGTTTGATTAAAATGTGGAGCCAGTTTTACACTGTGCGATTCCAGCAGTCTTTTACAATTATTACTTGTCACACTGTACAAGATGATCCCTATAAGTATTCTGTAATAGACAGTGCCATAATATGTGTTCTTCATGACAGATTAAACGATGAAGTTACTGTATGTTGTGCCTTACTGTGTCTGCTAGCACAATTCAACAAACTGCTCTTCTTTTAAATCCATAGGTTTTGCTTACGTTTCATTATCACCACTACCGTGTTTATTTGTAGCTGTCCCGTGAGTATATAGTAATCATATGCCGCCTTCCTACTGGTGGATTTTAGATGTCAGCGCAGTGGTGATATTAAGCAGCAGAGAGATTTTAAGCAAAATTTTTAGACACTGCCAGAACAGGCTGTCTTTGGTCGCAGTTGTACTAAATCGGCCATTGGTGAGCATGTCATATTATATGTTCTAAGATCACCGATCTCAAATCACAACCAAAGATTATCCTTTATGATGTACGATCTGCAACAGCAAAATTGGGCCTGGCTTAAAAGTGACTTTAAAGCATGCTAGGGAAATGCGTGAAGCCTTCTGTTTGTTCAGAGAATAGTTAGTATGCCAAAATTTCTACTTTACATGTCTACGTTAAGTAAAGATTCAATATCAAGGGCAGTACCATTTTCCCAGTTCCATGACATTGCTCACCCCTTCTTCTGCTAGCCAAAGAGTCACTTAAACTGATGTTAGCACTCTAGCTAGCATGTAACAGTGGTTACTCACTATATCTCTAACATTAGCTGAAGTCCTAAGCAGTTTGACTTGCTGAGAAACTTGGGCTTAACAAAACCAGTATAAGTATTAGTATTGTCATTTATTATTGCTTCTTCTCTTAATCATCTTGTAGACATGTTATAAACATTAGCATAGTTGAGTAGCGTTTTATAGCTGCCCAATTAACCCTAGCAGTTTACAGGCAGAGCAGAACCACATGATAGATACACTTAAGAAAAGCCTCAAAATAGTAAGAGTGTAAACTTGACTCTGACATCTGTTTATAAAGTAGATGTGCTTTACCAGGCCATTTATATTCTTTATTTGAATCATATTGAATTTCAAATAATGAATATTGAAAATGAAGCCAACTTCAGTCTTATAGCAGCAGCAGTGACAGTGACTTTGGCTTTATAAAGCTTAGCTTAGCTTTATAAATAAAGAGTATGCATCTAGTCACAAAAGCAAGACTATATAAATCTTGCCTGCATCAAAACACTTTTTGTCCATGATCTCTCTGGCACGATGGACTCCAGTTTTTTGTCCCTCTGTGAGACAGTGTGGTCAGCACAACAGCATCACTTTTTACAGTTCAGCTTTTTCTGATGTCCTGAACAATTTTTTTTTTCAAAGAAGTTTTGTTTGTAATTAGAAGGTAGGAAACGTTTAGGACGGTATGCTATAAGAGGCATACTATGATTACAATAAAGGAAAGTTAGAAAAGAATGGAAAATGCCATTTTAAATAATAGACTATATAGTTGTCTGAATGTTGCTCTGTTTTTAAATGAAGACATCCTAGCTATAGCAGAAGGCAATTTCTATATAAACAGATGGATACAGTGACAGCAATGAGTATAAATGATGTTACATCCTATAATGAAGTGATGTCTGAGGTCAGTTTCTTAAAAGCAAAAGATATACTGGTTGTATGTTGTGAGAAGAATAGAATAAACAAGGAGAAGAGAACGAGCATTGTATGCTATGGATACAATGGTGGATATACAGTTAGGTCCAGAAGAATTTGGACAATGACAGTTTTTGTGATTTTGCCTTTATACACCACCACAATGGATTTAAAATAAAACAATCAAGATTTGATTGAAGTGTAGACTTTCAGCTTTATTTTAAGAGGCTCTGCAAAAATATGGCCATTTAGGAATTACAGCCATTTTAAGCAAAGTACCTCCATTTTCATGGGCTCAAAGGTATTTGGACAATTGACTGACAAGAAGTTAATTGACCAGGTGCGGTCCATTCCCTCATTACTTCGAGACAAATAAAGCAGATAAAAGGTCTGGAGTTGATATCAGGTATTGCGTTGGCATTTGGAGTTCGACTGGAGATACCAATATGAAGTCCAAGGAGATCTCAATGCAAGTGAAGGAGGCCATCATTAGGCTGAAAAACCAACATAAATCTATAAGAGAGATAGCAAAAACCTTAGGTGTGGCCAAATCAACACCAGGGTACATTCTTAAAAAGAAAGAAAGCACTGGTGAGCTCAACATCTAAAGGCCTGGAAGACCACAGAAGACAACTAAAGTGCATCGCAGAATCCTTCCCTTGGTGAAGAAAAACCCCTTCACAACATCTGAAAGTCTAGAATACTCTGGAAAGGGTAGGCATATCATTGTCAAAATCTACAAACAAGAGACGCCTTAATGAATGTAAATACAGAGGGTTTACAATAAGGTGCAAACCACTGGTAACATTCAAGAACAGGAAAGCCAGATTAGACTTTGCCAGAAAACATCTAAAAAAGCCTCCCATGTTGTACCAGAATGATGGGAAGAGAAAAGTATGACGAAAGAAAGGAACAGCTCATGATCCAAAGTATACCACATCATGCGTCAAACATGGTGGAGGCTGATCTCGACCCAATAGAGCTGCTTTTCAATGACTGAAGACAAGACTGAAGGCAGAAAGACCCACAAACAAGCAGCAACTGAAGGTGGCTGCAGTGAAGGCCTGGCAAAGCATCTCCAGGGAGGAAATCAGAATTTGAGTTTTGAGAACATGGGCTCCAGACTTCAGGCAGTCATTGACTGCAAAGGATTTTCATCTAAGTATTAAAATTATGGTTATATTTACAATTATGTCACTTTGTCCAAATACCTTTGAGCCCCTGAAAATGGAGGTACTTTGCTGAAAATGGCTGTAATTCCTAAATGGTAAATGCCATATTTTTGTGGAATCTCTTAAAATAAAGCTGAAATAAATATATAAATATATATATATATATATATATATATATATATATATATATATATATATATATATATATATATATATACACATATATATATATATACACATAAATTTGGCACAAATGTTTGCCTGTGATATCAATATTGTAACTAACAAATGATTTATGATATGTTGTCTGAGCTGGGGCTCATCATACTATATGTGAGAGTATTTGCATATGTGTGTGGGAGGGTAGGTGGGGGTGTGGGTGGGTGGCTTAGGTTGTAATTGGTGCTGCCAAGCCATAAACAAACAATAGAACATGAAGCGCACGTGAGAGGACAGAAGGTTTGAGATTACTTGGCCTCTCTTGTTTATATTGTTTAGCTAAGTTTTCCTGAAGCTCAGTGGAGCTGTGCACTTAAGCTATGATTTGCACTTTTAATTATTTACTCTGATTTGTTTGGACAGCAGTGGAGTACCACAGAGCAGCAGAGGGAGTAACAGAGGGATCTCTTATGTTCTCTCTCATTCTCTCACTCTCTCTAACGAATTGCCCAGAAAGGGGAAAAAAGAATGATGGAAGAGCAAGGTGGAGGAATTTCGGGCCCTGCCATACCCTGTGTCTTCACCAGAATTCATCATGACACATCTGGCTTTAAAGCCTGTCTGTGTATGTGACCAAATGAAATTTGGAGTGTCCTTCACTGTTACACTTCATTGCACCTGCCAGTGACATGCCCTTATTCCCTATTGCCAGCTCTCAGGAGCATACACCTATGATGGATTGTCTAGCTGTTTGGCATCTGGGACATACATTTCTTTTCATGCACTGGTTGCTTTTACCACTTCCACTACCAACCTCAGTGGTTCATTCACATGTTATGCCTGATCAAGTTGGATATGGACAATTCAAAGTACAATTCCTGCCAATGATAGATGTGATTATACAGGAAGTTCTTGTCTGTGTAAATAGTGAAGTGTTTGTTATAGTGGAAGTTTTGGTGGCTCGCTGTGTTCCTTTTGATTCCTGTGGTGCCTTCAACATACTCTATCCCTGTGTTGGGTATTGTTCACCCACGCCACTCTTCAGGAGACAGCAGCCTTTCCTGCTGGGAGGCTACACAGCAGAATCACAACAGTACAGGATTTATTTATCCTCAAACTTATGTTATCCTTGTTCTCTTATTCTTCATTTTTTTCTTTGTAGGATTGCTTATACAAGATTATACCACAGTGGCGCTAAATTCACAAATCTGAGGGGTCAAGAGGTGTTGATTAATTTTCTGTAACAGCATGACTCTGACAGTAGTGCTGGCTTTATTGATGGGTTTATATTAATGCACTTATTCTATGATAGGTTTATATTAATTAGAGGTTTATAGGTATATTTAATGATAGGTTTATATTAATGCACTTATTCTAAAACCTTATCATTTCTTTAGTAACTCGTTCACAGGGACTTGCATGGTGGACAATATACATTAACTAAGGCTAATACTAAATGGATTAAAAACATGTTATTTAACAAAGAAACATGTATATTCATTGATATTGTGAAGCTTTCTGTAAGGAGAGTTAACTATTCAATATTTACGGAAGGAGTGTTAGCTGTTTAGTGCTTTGTAACATTCAGCACATTTTCTGCCATGGGAGTCTTTCTGTTTTCTTGGCAACATGACAAGTGCTGTCTGTCTTACTAAATAAAAAAACGATTAAAAAAAGAAAGGCTGGTAAGAGAATCACTGTTTATAGCTGCTATAACACAGTGGGTATAAAAACCTACACACCCCTGTTAAAATGACAGGTTTTTGTGATGAAAAAAATTAAACAAAGGTAAATCATGCCAGAACTTTTCCATCCTCAATGTGAAATTACAATGTATAAAAATTAAGGGAAAAGCAATGAGAATCATCCATCCATTCTCTGTATTGCTTATCCTACACAGGATCGTGGGGGAGCATGGAGCCTATCCCAGGGAACTTGGGGTACACTCTGGATGGGGTGCCAACCCATCACAGGGCACAATCTCATGCACACAGACAATTTGGAAATGCCAACCAGCCTACAATACAAGCCTTTGAACTGGGGAGGAAACTGGAGTACCCAGAGGAAACCCCTGAAGCATGGGGAGAATATGCAAGCTCTGCACACAAAGGGTGGAGGCAAGAATCAAACCCCCCAACCATGGGGGTGTGAGGCAAACATGCTAACCACTAAGCCACTATGCCACCATGCCCCCTGATCAGAAACATTTTAGGGAAAAATAGAAAAGTTACAATAACCTGTTTGTGTAAGTGTGCACACCCTTTTAAAACTGGGGATGTGGCTGTGTTCAGAATAAACCAATCAAAATGTTCAAAAGTAATTATCATACAGCTGTCATCCATGAAATTATTCTGATTAACTCCAAATAAAGATCAGCTGTTGCTGTAGGATTTACTTGACATCTCACTGGTTTCTTCTGACTACTGAAGCCATGGTCCGCAAAGAGCTTACAAAGCCTGTACAGGGTCCCACTGTTGAAAGGTATCGATCAGGAGAGGTGTTTCTTATGTTCTGTAAAGCTGCTTTGAGACAATGTCCATTGTTAAAAGCGCTATACAAATAAAATTGAATTGAATTGAACTGAATTTAAAAAAATTTCCAAAACATTAGATGTACCATGGAAGACCTTGAAGGCCATCATCAACAAATGGAGAAAATGAAGCACCACAATGACATTACCAAGAACAAGACGTTCCTCTAAAATTTACAAAAGAACAAGACAAGAACTTATCATGGAGGCTGCCAAGAGACCTACGGCAACAATAAAGGAGCTGCAGGAATATCTGACAAGTACTGATTACTCTCTGCATGTGACAACAATCTCTCGTATTCTTCACATGTCTGGGCTATGGGGTAGGGTGGCTAGACAGAAACTCTTTCTCACAAAAAACCTCCAAGCTCAAATAAATCACCCCAAACCATGTGGCAAAATGTGTTATGGTCTGATGAGACAAATTCCAAAAGGTATAATAAAAAAGGTATGTTTTGTGCAAAAAAACAAAAAACATTACCAAAAGAACACTATACTCACCGTGCAGCATGGTGGTGGCAGCATCATGCTTTAGGGCTGCCTTTCTTCAGCCACAACTGGGGCTTTTATCAAGGTGGAGAGAATCATGAATAGCAACAAATACCAGTCAATTTTAGTGCAAAACATTCAGGTGTTTGCCAGTAAGCTGACAATGAAAGGGAAGTTCACCTTTCAGCATTAGAGTGACCCAAAGCATACATCCAAATCAACAAAGCTTAACCAAAAGGAGATCAATGTTTTTGAATGACCTAGCCATAGCCCAGACCTGAATCTGACTAAAAATCTGTGGGGTGACCTGAAGCGGGCTGTGCACAGGAAAAAAATCTTTGAAAGAAAGAGTGGGAAAATATGTAGGATGTAACATAAGTGAAGATGTGTCATGTTGATAGACTCTTATTGAAAAAGACTGAGTGCTGTAATAAAATCAAAAGGTGCTTCAACAACGTATTAGTTTAGGGGTGTGCACACTTAGCAACTAGATTAATTTAAGTTTTTTTAAATTTTTCCTATTTTTCCCTAAAATGTTTGATTGTTTTTCACTAAAGTTTTATTCATTATTATTTCACAGTGAGGGTGGAAAATGTTGATATTATTTATCTTGGTTTAATTTTTTTTATTTTTTTTGTGGACAATCCACAATATTAAATGTAACTGCAAAATAAAAATAGTTAAAAATGCATATGGTTAAAAAGTATGACATGACATTCATTAATAAATTATAATTTGTAATCACTGGCAAATTGCTGTGGTATAACATGAAAAGAACACTTCAGAATGTGCTGTTCTATGAAAGTAATCAACTTGGGTCAGCCTTATGGAAATGGATCACACAACCTTGTCTTTGATTATTTTCCTACAACATCATGGCACATCATATTTTATTCTTTACTTAATTCACTTTTCTACCTGAAGAAATTTAAAGCAGTGTTCATGGAGCGCTAAGACCTCTGGAATGACAGCTTTTATCAGCAACCCCGCAGGAAGTGGACTGCATTTTACTGATAGTTATGTATTTTTCCCCCACCTTTTTAATTTACTCCTCTTTCTCTACTACTGTGGGTCAGCAGCTGTCAGCTGCTAAGTCTACTGGCGTGGCCTGCCTGCTGCCGCACCACTCTCCTCTGTCCGCCTCCCAGTCACTTCCGGCCGGGACAGAGAGTTGTGTTAAGTGAACCGAAGATGATGGTGTGCCACACAGATGTTGCCCCCACTTCCCTCCTGAGTAAGTCTTCCAAATCTCCTTGAGGGAGCTTGGCACTGGGGCCAGCCTCCCCATGATAAAACTTCAGCAATTGAGAAGGCAGGGAACAAGAGCCTGTTTCCAGTGCAGGTGGTCTGACCATCAAATTCACCATGCTAGTGGGCAGGTAGGCCATAGAAAAATGCCTCCTCATCCTTCGCATCCCCTTTCCCAATCCCATTAACTGTATCTATTACAATCAGGTTGCCCAGAGTCTGCAGGTAGCTGCTCACATCTCCACTGGGTACTCTGAGGCTATATCTTGTACATGCAGGACTCTTTGGACTGTTAGCAATGTGCTTGGGAAAAACTGAATTAGCCACCTTGAAACAAAGTCACATCTGGCCATAGAGGTATGGTGCCAATAAGCCAGTGGCCTTATGAGAAAAAAATATTAGTGCAAGGCAGAGTGTGGGCTGAGTTTCTGAAGTCCCAGCAGAGGTGTGGAATTAAAGGCTATGTTTTGACACATGGGCTAATGATGGCTGGCTCTGATTGATGAGGCAGAAGATGTTGACAGGAATGATTCTTTGTGGCCAGCTCTGGGGTGAGAAGAGGTCAGTTGGTGGTCCTTTGTAAGGAGTCACAGGTCAGAGAATGAAAACTTTCTCAACTTGTGATCATCCTGACAAAGCCAGATGTGTTTGATTACATCTCTCTGAAGATGAGACACTCATTAGGTGCATTCCAGGCTACAGTTACTTCCTCTAATACTAGTCTGGTTCAGACTTCCATACTTAAATGCCAACCACATTGGATTCAGACAAATGGAGGTGTAACTGTGTTATCCTGCTAAGTGACAGGTCCTCAAGGCATCTTAACAGGTCCAATTAATTAGAAGCTACAAATGTCTTTAAGACCGATAACTCATTAAATTCCCAACTTGAAAAAAAATGTAGGTCTGCTTATTAAGATTTCAAGGAATTTAGTAGTGGGCCTTTGTCTTCACAGAGAAAGGCCTAAAGTTGCTATGCATTAAGGCATCAAAGCTGCAAGCTGTTTGTGGTCCTGAAGCTCTGTATGTATTTCTTGTGTGGATGAGCCTGTTTTGCCCTTAGTCTCTATACCAGTTGCTCTGTTTGTGTTTGATCTGTCACTGTTTCCTGTTGTGAAGGGTGGTGGCATGCACTAAGACCTCATCGTGATGACATGGCCTCCCTAAGGCTTGGTTGTGCCACCCCGGCCTCTTCCGCTCTGTGAACCCGGTGGCCAAGCATCAGGGGTCTTCCTCACCCATGCGCAGGGACGCCGCTGTCACAGTGAGGGCCCCCCGGGGTCAAATTGGTGACTGCGCTGTGATATCACTCTGTGCAGGTTAGTGACTGAGCTTGTTTCCTGCAGGAAATGTGTCAGAGTGATTGATGAGGTCTGCATTGTTCAACCTGCGCCCAGATTTTGTTTTACTTTCCTTTACTTTACGTCAGGGATATGTACCATAGCTGACACGAGCCCCTTCACACCCAGGATAGGTCCAGCTGCAGATGGCGGCATGATTAGAGCTCGACGTATGATCTGGGATCATCCTGGCACAAGGCACACTACCTGGCACAGGCTTTGTTTTCCTGCAGGTGGATTATGGGAGCTTCAGAGAGCCCTTGTCAGGTGGAACTGTGCCACGCGAGCTCTCACAGGAGCACTAAGGCCATGTTGATGCAGCAGCAGGCCATTGCCTCCAGCTCTTCCCATTCCTCTGCTTGTATTGGCAGGCTGGTTGATTTTCCACACTTTTTCCCCTGTGCAGACTAACTTTCATCTGCTCTGAAAGAGGGTCAGAGGTCATAGCCTCTCCACACCCTCGGCACAGATCAGAGTGTTTATCAGCGCAGTGATTTACATTTGATAGTGAGGAGCCTCCCTAAACAGAGCTATTAAGCTGAATGGGTGTGCACCCTGATCAAATAAGCTCACACTTTTATGTGTTTTCATTTATTTGAAGCCTGGTGTTGTTAATACAGACATTTAACCATGTTTTTTTACCTTGACCACACATTTTGCTCACCTAAATCTGGCATTAATGCCCACATTATTGTCTATGCTTTCTTTGTGAGACGTGGACTGTCACAGACGTTATCATAACTGTGGCCGTTAATAGTGCTGATTATGAATATGATTTGCAAATTGATATAATTGTGTTTTGAATAGATGACTCACTTACTCACCCTTAGCCATGTAAGATCATCTCTGCTATCATTGCATCTTGTTAGATCTTTGTTCCTGAACCCCCAAGCCCACCCTCCCCCTCTTTCCCCCATCTTCGTCCCCTTCTCCATTCCTCCTTTCCTCTTCTCTGAAAGGGGTTCTAATTATTATGAGACCGGTTCAGTGGTGCCCATCAGAGCGTGGGGCTTCTGCTCCTCTCTGACTAGGCCTGGGTCAGATTGAACCAGGGGCCAGGGCTGCCCTTTGCGAGTTTGGAGATTTATTCTAATAAGTACTGCACTTTTGACAGGTTAAAAGCTGACCTCTGCCACCCGCCAGATAGCCCAGTGTCAGCGTCCTTGTGTTCCCTGTCCACTTCTATCGGCGGGGCAAGAAAATGTAAATTAAACGCAGCATAAAAATAGATGATGGGTCATGTACTTCTTGCTGTTTTTCTCTTTTTTCCTTCTTTTCCTTCTCTCTCTCTCTCTGTCTTCCTCATTCTTTCTCTGATAGAGATGTTGTTTGGCGTTTGATCCAGTCAAGCTCTTCCAGGGCCAGGAGAGGACTCTGAATTAATAGCATTATTGAGTTACTGTTACTGGGTTTCCCTGCAATGCCTCTGAAAGCCTCTCTACACTTCATCAGTATTATTGTAATGCTTTTGCTGTAGGTTATTTGGCAGCTGCTGCACCCCACTGGCAAACTCTATTCATGCTGCCCTCCCTTTCACTGCTGCCATCTCACAATTGATTTTCTCCTTCTCTCCACTATCCCGGCCCATTCATTTCAGATTGCTCGATATGAAACATTTTAATTTCTCCTCCTCATACCTTCACTTTGATAACAATCATCTCTCCTATTCTTCTCATCACCCTCACTCTTTTTTCCCCCCATCTCTTCCCCTTTTCTTTTTAACCAGTGAGGTACAAAATAAATCCCAGATCATTTGTAGCACTCTACATTTCTTCTCACATAAACAGTCCAGAGTAATCTCTCCAAGCCTGCATTTAGCTTGTTTTAAGGCACTAGTATTATTCTTTAGATGCCTCTTTTGATCCAAGGCTCAGATGTACAGATGTAGAGAGCATTCACAGGGCTGGAGGACTGCTTCTCGTGTTGTATGAAGCTGTTTGTTCTGCATGTTAATAGATTTAAGTGGCACATCTTTCAAGTCATAACATCCCACAGATGCCACTGTATACACAAATGTTATTGGTTTAGTGGAGCAATCAGCCGTATCTTTACCGCATGGAGGAGAACGCTCATTATGGGAAATATGGCTAATCTGATAGAACCTGACTATGAAGCACATCCATAATGTGTTTCATTTCTGGCCAACAGCTTCTTTAGACATGTTCAGGTGCACACAGTATGAGGATGTCTCTTATTAACTGTACAAATTTTCCATGAACTGTGTAATTACTGTAATGTGTCACTTCTTATCTTTTATTTTTTTTAACCTGTGCTCCTGTGTTTGTTTGCGTGTTTGTCCAGTTATGTGTTGTTACACATACAAATCAGTCTTACTCTCCATATTAGATGTTTGGGGTGTCCCATTGATTTTTGAATCAGAGTGTGCCTGTAATGTTCTTTGCTAAGTGGTCAGATCAATGACTGCTGGCTTTGACTATGCATTACAAGTTCCATGGGCCTCCTGTGTTTAAGACAAGGCTCTGAGGAACAGAGCAACTGGGACCTGGGGATGAAGACTACAACATAGAAGCTGTTTTACATATGTCGTATTTTGTATGATGACTTAGTTTTTATTTAATAAAAAACAATTTACAATTTACATTAACGAATTAATGTGGTTATAGAGAATCAATAATAATAATAATAGTAATAATAATAATAATAATAATAATAATAATAATAATAAACAGTAGTTGTTGCTGGTGGTGGTGTGGTCTTGCATGTGGTGTGTGTTGAAGGATTTCAGTTTACTACTGTGTGTCTCTGAGACTCTGTCTGTTCCCGGCTGGCCAGGTTGATCAGCTCAGTGTGCAGATGTGAGCACTGTGTTTCTTTAGGAGGCCTCTCAATTAAGCCTCTCACGCGCTGGGGGTGGGACGGAGCTTGGCAGCCACTGGACAGGCCCTGATAAAACAGCTCTTCACCCCACTGATACTATTACCATGGCTTCCATTAAAGCTCATTTTCGAGTCTGAGCTGGTGCTTGCCACAAACTCTGCCAATTCGAGCATCTTTGTTTTGCTATTGATTACATTTCAGCCAGCTTTCCTGTGGCCCCGCACTCCCTGCAGCTCTGGACTGGAAAATTCATTTTGGTATAGTGCAGGAGTGCATCAATCTTTAGCACTGCAAACCAACAGCACACATCATTTTACTTCACCCCTGCAGGCTGACCTTTGACCCTAAAATTCCTTGGCAAAGTTCAGTGAGTTCCCACTGCCCACCTGGAGAGCCTATGGTTTCTGCCAGGCCTCTGTGCATTCATCACACTGCAGAAAGGTTTACAGGCCACAGGTACAGTAACTTAAGGTCCCGAGTATGTCCACTGCGGTCCACTGTGGACTGTGTTGTAATGTAAGAAATCCTTGTTTTAGTAACATTTGAGTAGTAGATCTGGGATGTCCTGTTTTTTTTTAACTCCTACTCGAAATATAATGGGTTTGAAATATAAAGAAATAAAAGAGATGTGAGATTTGTAAGAGTGCTACCAGAGAGATGAAAAAAGAGAGCTGGAGGAAAAAAGGAGTAAGAGAGAGCTGCCCAGCTCCCCTGATGGTCTCCAATGAATAGGATTCGGCACAGTCCTGCATCAACGCGCTGGGCAATTCTCTGCCATTGAGTCGGTCTTTGTCTCTCCGCAGCCCCCACAATAGGATGTCCCCTATTGGCCACTGGATAAATATTGCCTGGAGTGGGGCCAGAGGTGTGTAGCAGCTGTATCAGGCTTAAATGGAAATCAATGCTGAACTATAGAGAAGAGGACTGCGGATGTTGCCGGCTGTTCCCTGCCTGGAACGCAGGTGTTGACGTTAATGGCAAGGCCAGCACAATCGCACAATCTCCCAAAGGTCAGGACAGGGCATGTTTACCTCAAAGCAAGTGTTTCTGCTAGTGACTGAAGTCTTATGTGTGACTCCCCCTTTCCCTTTTCAACTTCACCATGCTGTAGGTGTTGCTTTTGTGCCTCAACTTATGAACAAACAACAAAAAAGACAGGAAGTACACATCTGGACCTCACTACTCAGTAACTGATTTGCAGGTTGTAAGAAATACAGGAAAGGAAGTGTTTGGGCTTTTCCCATTTTAGTTGTAGACAAATATGTGAAAAATTAGAATTAAACGGACAAAGAAAATGAATACCTAACATTTTTCCAGTGTCATATTTAGTGCTCTCCTAGTATAAAATATGAACTTTAAATACCCTGTAAGAATACAAATTTAGACTTAATGTAATTAAACATGATAAAAGCCAAACTAATTTTAGCCTTGCCTAATTTTAGGCTTTTTGCTATTTTAAGTAATGCTAGTGTGTTATCTCACTGCTGAACTCTCACCTCAGGACCGACTTTAGTGTGCTGAAGCTGCTAATGAATTTTATTACAGCCGCAAGCCTGTCTACCAAATGTTGTTTTTATTTTTCTGTGAAGAACACAGGATCTGATTAATCTGACTTGCAAAAAAAAAAAACATCCAAGCAGCCGATTTTCTTCTCCCTTCACCAGCCAAGCAGAACGGGTGCTGGTTAAGTAGGAGAGTAGTAGCAGACTGGAGCGGGGCCTGTGGATGTTAAAGGGGTTAATAGTGAATTCTGGTGAAACAGCGCATCAGGCTGTTTCAGCTAGCACTCTTCTAAAGATCTGATTCGGGCTTTAGTGAACTGCTGCTTATTATTATTATTATTATAGTAATTATTCTTCTATTTTCAGTTTCAGATTATCTCTGAGTGGACTACATTAATGCCTACTGTTGGAGTAGAGTTTGGTGTATATAAGATTATTATTATTATTATTATTATTATTATTATTATTATTATTAATAATAATAATAATAATAATTTGCTCATGCACATCAAATATTTGTTCATACAGAGCCTGTCATTAATAATATATGTTTCCTAAATTTATAATATCATCTTGTCCACAGCAAGTCTACATTTGATATTACATTAAAGGCCTTGAGGAAGAAAAACATTTGCAGAATCTCATCACTGGCATTGCAAAAAAAAAAAAAAAAAAAAAAAAAAAAAAAAAAAAAAAAAAAAAAAAAAAAAAAAAAAAAAAAAAAAAAAAAAAACATAAAAAAAAAAAAAAAAATACAGGGCAACATGTTTTACTCAAGATTTGCTTGCATCCTTTTCGCAGCCCATAAAAGAAAATATGTCTTGAAATGCATTTTCTTTGACACTTTGATCAGATTTTATTTTTATTTATTTTATCTCGGATTTTTCAAAGTCCCTCATTTGATTCTCTGTCTTTCCCTCTTTCTTTTATGATGCTAATTTAATTCAGTCTGAGGGGCGGCAAGCAGCAGTGTCTTTTAATACTTCTTCAAGGTTCTTCGATAGAGACTTGTAAGACATCACATTTGCTCTCACCTTTCTTGGGGGATAGAGAGCAAGAAGAAAGATCAATGATTTGGTGAATCTGAAGTTTTATTAAAAGCACTTTTTTTTTCTTTTCTGTCCCGGCCGTTTTAAGTGGCCCATCTGTCTAAACATCGCTCTGCTTTTTTTCTGATCATTTCCTCAACTTATTCATGAACCACAGGAGTTCGGCTTTGTAGTCTCCATGTAGCTGCTTCAGTCTACCCCCACTGAATACTGCTATGTGCCTGCATAAAATATCTTTTTCACTCACCCTGCAAATTCTCTGAATTATGTTCACATGAATGGCCGATTTTCTGTTTTTCTCCCCTCTTCCTCTCTATCTCCCTTTCTCCCTCCCCCATCTCCTTCTCTCTCATCCTCTCTGCGCTCCCCTTCATTGAGGATTTGTATGCACAAAGTCACTGCGGTGACTACAAAGCATGCCGCATTATTCTTGATCATTTTTCAGCCCCCCCACTGAGCAAGTTATGAAGAAGAATTCCTTAATGACGCATTGCCTATTAACAGTGTCAACATGTCCCTCTATTTTTCCTTTCAATTGCTCCAATAAATTGCCCAAAACACTTAAGTGTGTTTAATATTACTGGGTGTTTTAACAAGACATATTTAATATGACATGTAGCTAACAACATGGTTAGATGTTGGGTAATGCCTCTGATGCCTTGTTTCTTAAATGTTTTTATGTTGTGTAAGAGGACCAAATGGAGGGTGCTATGGGAAAGGATCAAATCTAATTGTGCTATATTTTGCCGTCGAATTACCGTTTTTGGTGGGGCTGTTTCCATTTCTCCTTTTTGAAACCCTAAACATGCTGTGATACTTTCTATTGAATTGATTAATAGAAAAGCGCACACACGCACACACACACATACTCATTCATTCAGTTTCCTTGGCACTTCTGTTGAAGTATGACTCATTTGTGACTCTTCACTGCATCGCTGGCCACTGAGTGGGCAGCAGTGTGACTGGCCTCTCCTGTGAAGCCGTAGCGAGGACAACATGTGAGCTCTTTTTTTTTCTCCCCCTCCTTTGGTTTCAGTTTAGCTCGTATTCAGATAATGTATCATTTTCAGAATCACATGCTATATGTCAGTAATCTCTTTTCATTGGTAGTGTGTGGGCAGTTTGTTCAAAAAATCTGAGCCATGAAGCACACCGATATCACAGATGCTCAACTTTACAGTAAATGTACCACCACTCCATTCACCCCCCCTGTGGAAGTGTTTGTCAGTCTGTGCAGCAAGGCTCTAGAACGAAGATGCCACATGGACGTGTTCCAGCCAATCAAATTACAGAAGCCATGAGCATGATGGGGAATGGCTCTTCACTAAACTTCTCAGTTCTCAGCATCCCGGCTGCCTCTCCTCCCCACCTTTTCATGGTATGTATGCACTGTTTTAACATCCCGCCTACAGTGGGCACGACCCATAGCCGTTACAGGGGTCTGAACCCACTGGCGGTCTGCCAAAAACAGTATTTTTGCAGAGGCACCACATGGACTGCCTGAGGGAGATAGTGTGACGGTGTGGGTTTCACGGGGCTACCCTTACGCCTGCCCATCTTAAACACCTCATCTGGCTGATTGCACACTAAGCTGACTGCGGATGAAGCCCTGAGCAGCCGGCGTCACATGCTGCCTTCACAATAGCCTGGGCAGCTGCCAGCAAAGCCAATCTGTAAATGCTCTTAGGAATGTTTATTATAATAAATGTGTCCCAGTGCTGAAGTAAAAGGAGTCTAGATATGAACTTTGTGTATATTCTTGGACACCAGAAGTAAGGTGCCACTATCTGTATCTGTTATCTGTTTATATCTCCAAATATTCGGCATCTGTATCCAGATTTTAAAAAGAAATGTTTTTCTTCATAATTGTCTGTGTACCTGGCCGCATTTCTATTTTCCAAAATATATTAATAAACAAATGATCTAATTTAAACCACAGCTACCCTGACTAGGCAGTCACTAGGGATGAATGAATGAATGAGGCAAATTCATGTTAATGAACTTGGTTTTTGTTTGTCCCACAAGCTTAATATCTGACCTTCCACTAAAATTAAAAGTAAAAACTTTCTGCTTGTGTGATGTTTTGTTGCTCCCCACAGGATCCCAGTTCCAATGTACACCTTTAGTCGCAAGCAGATATCTTATGAGCCTTTCTAGCAAGCTATCTATTTTTGTATCTGTCTAGAACACATTGTATATAATGTAGTTATATTAAAATGTAGTTATATTTATTATTCATATGTGAAAATTGAAAATAAATGATAGATAATGCTAAATTGTTGGAATTGTTCCTGCTACCCCACAATTTAAAATGTAAAAAAACTAACATATTTTCTCAGCACTCATGTAAACAGAACAGATGTGCTGATAAGTGCAAATCAAAGATCTATCAATATTGTCTTGTGTTCCTGTATAGTCCCATTAAGTCATACAGTAGTGTATGAATGATGGATTTGTCCTGAACATGAGGCCATTGTCAGAGTGCCAGCATTGTGTCTGATAGAAGCAGGGTAGAGTTGAGGAAGCGGAGGCTGCCCTGCTGTCTCCCCCGGGCCGGGGTTGAGGAGCTGGAGCCATTCCAGCCAGCAGTCATTGTCATGATCTAGCCATTACTCAGGAAGCACAAGGAGAAAGAGATCCTTACTGTGGATTTGCGTAGAGGTGTGAATAAATAATCTGACTATAGGTTTATTCTTAGCAAAGTGGATTTCGGCAGTAGCATTAAACCTGACCGTGTTGCTATGTCGCTGAATATATTAGCTATGCCTCCAATGCCAGAGACTTATCCCAGAACTAGGAAGAGGAGATGCAAGCTTTGATGTGTGGACTGGAGCGTTACATCGTTAGAGTGACACTCTCCCTATATCTTAGCTGACTCTTCATTTGCATCTTATTTTGAGCAGTAAGACAATACAGTTAATATGGAAGCTTTGTCTGACGCAGTGGACTGTGTTACACTTGACTGGTTTGCCCTTTAAAATCTTTGGTAGTCTTGGAAGCATTGTTGTAGTTTATTGTGTCATGAGTAATTCTAGCTGACTTCAAACGATTCGCCCGGACAAACTATTCCGCTGGGAAGAACAGTGAAACTTAAATGACACAAATTATCATGTTTAGGGTCATGAAATGTGAATCAAAAGTCTTTTCTTTCTTCTCAGTTTTTTTTACTTGCATGATCGTCTTTGTCTTTGCTTAACTCTAAATTTGCCTATGACCTAGTTTAGGTCACATACAGTTATTACAGATTTGAAGGAACTTGATCCTAAGCAGAGCCTCCCAGAAGCTGGTGAAATATCTACAGACAAATGGCTGCTGGTTCCTAATGTGCTTGCTCCAAGCATGTGGGAACAGCCGAGGTGCAGAGGGAGCAGTAATGGATCGTGTTTGTGTTTCTTAATCAACCAAAGCAATATCTCAGAATTAAGGACAAACGAAGGGTACATCTTCACTGGAAGCTAAGCAAATTTTGGAGATATTATAACAAGAGGAAGGTTCCAGGGTGGGTACATTGAGGAAAAAAATTCTGTTGCTACTCCTCTTTGTGTGTGTCCTGAATGAGAGTGTTAATTGGCTGGTGCTATGATGCCATGAGCACGCTATACATGGCCTGTTAGTGACTCAGTGGTGAGGAGGCCAGGGAGAGATGGCGGATAATGCAGGCATTGTTTCACCGAGTCGCCACTGCTCGGCAGGTGGTGGGAATAGTCAGTCGGCCTGGAGGATGGGGGGCAGTGACCGTGGCTGTCTCCTACTTCGCATCAACCTCCAGTCCATTGCCTGGCTTCATCAGCCCCCTGTGCTCCCTGCACATCCATCCATCCTTGATCCCTTGTTTCCTGACACATTCCTCCCATTCATATTCAATCCCTCACTCCCTTGAGTCACCACCACACTCCCTCACACAGTCACACTTGTACCATCAAGTCTGCAAACCTGGCTAGGTATGCACATTTATGCATGTGAGAGTGACTACGGTGCACCAAAACAAGTTGATTTGGTTTGTCAGCTGTCAACATGCCCATGAAATTGTGTTTTATCAATGACTGCCAGCTATGTCACATTAACAACAGTAAGTGTAGCTTGGCAGGGGTTGTGCAATCCCACCAGCAGAGAAGACTGGCATGTAAAAACAGTCAGGCACTCAGAGGCATCCACTTACAGCCTCAAGTACTTCTACACTAGCTTAAATCGAGCACAATTTGTAGACAAAACAAGATTTCTTGCAATGGTTAAACCAGTTCATGAGAAAGCATGATGCAACACAATAGAGATTTATAGATGAAGTGCATCATGGAGAGAGATGCCCTTCCCCAGGCGCACACCTGTGTGCGTGTGTGCGTGTGTGTGTGTGTGTGTGTGTGTGTGTGTGTGTGTGTGTGCAGCTGCATGACCCAGGGACCACCTTTTTTCCTGCAGTGTGCACTGCCGGTAACATCAGTGTGTGATACCTAGCACTTTATTGTCCATACTACTATACAAGAAACTGGCTCTACATCACACACTCGCTCTCTTTATGGTGTTTAGTATTTAAACATCCCATTCTAGAGCATGCCTTTGTCATTTCTTTTGGCCTGTTTTTGCACCCGTAAACGTTGTTATATAGCAGCAGGCTAAGTCTGATTTGCTGATGTGTCTACATAATGGTGGAAAAAATGTTCCAGATTGAGAAAACATTGTCATGGACAGACATCAGATAGAAATCCAGAGAGAGTAATTTTTTTTTTACCTATTGCTCTTACTTGCTGTTGTATTCACAATTACTTGTGAAATTGCATTTCTAATCTTGCTTAACAACAGACAATAACCACTGACAGCTTTTGTGCATCAAACTCTTCAGGGAAATCTTATGGCCTCGAATCAATTAAACAGAGGCCTTTGTCATCAGAGAAAGCACAAAAAAAAACATACTTGGAGTATTACCTACCTTAAAGCTCATTACAAAACATTAAAAGTTCAGAATTAATGAGGATACCTGATCAAATGTGCTTTGGTGAGAAGTATGAAATAATTTGTTATATTAAAAGTAATAATTTCTTGATTAAAAAAATTCTTATAAATATTTGAAAATTATCACTACAATCCAAATATTCACCAAAATTTTTAATGAATCTGTACAAATGCAATAGCCTTTATCTATACACTCACTAAGCACTTTATTAGGAACATCTGTACCTTTATCTAATCAGCCAATCATGTGGCAGCAGCACAATGCATAAAATCATGCAGATACGGACCAGCAGTTTCAGATAATGTTCACATCAACCCTCAGAATGGAGAAAAAATGTGATGTCAGAGATTTTGACTGTGGCATGATTGTTGGTCTCCTGGGATTTTCATGCACAGAGTTTCTACAGTTTACTCAGAATGGCGCAGTAAAGAAAAAACGTCCAGTGAGCAGTGGTTCTGCGGACAGAAACACCTTACTGATGAGAGAGGTCAACGGAGAATGGCCAGACTGGTTCGAGTTGACAGAAAGGCTACAGTAACTCCGATAACGATAAATGCACAACACGTTGAACCTTGAGGCGGATGGACTACAACAGCAGAAGACCACGTCGGGGTCCATTTCTGTCAGCCGGGAACAGAAAGCTGAGGCTGCAGTGAGCATAGACTCACCAAAAGTGGACAGTTGAAGACTGGAAAAACGTAGCCTGGTTGATGAATCTTGATTTCCTAGTCACTGGATCTGAATCCAACAGGACACCTTTGGGATGTGGTAAAATGGGAGATTCGCAGCATGAAAGTGCACCTTAAAAATCTGCAGGAATCTGCAGCGTGATGCCATCATGTCAACCTGGACCAGAATCTCAAAGGAATGTTTCCAACATCTTGTGGAATCCATGCCACAAAATTGAGGCTGTTTTGAGAGCAAAGGGGGGGGCTCTACCTACTATTAGTATTCTGTTCCTAATAAAGTGCCTGGCGAGTGTATATTATACAACTGTATATATAGGATGGTATTATATTGTCGTTTTTTCTTCATAAAGGTGATAAAGAGTGCGAGTCATCTGTAGCTAAGATTTAGAACTATATTTTAACTCCTTTTGACATTATCTGTTTATTCTTCCATTCTCTCTCTCTCTCTCTCTCTCTCTCTCAATGATGAGTGTTAGTGTTCTGCCATTTTCCACATGACTGAGGTTGTCAAACACTCAGTTCACATTAGCACAGAGAGGAATGCCTCATCAGAGTATGCCTCTCTCTGACCTGTCTCTGTTTCATTGGCTTGTCAGTATTCTGGACCACAGCTATACAGGGTTCGGCCAGGGCTCAGGGTACCTGGGTAATAGCATGTCCATCAACCGCCATCTGAACAAAAGTTCATTAAAAAGTCACTGTGGATAGTGGATTTAGTTGTATTCTGCTATTCTTTTTGTTGTTGCTGTTGTCATAACAAGCCAAGGTTGATCTCGGCAAGGAGGTGTGTGAAGTTGCAAGCAAAACAGCGGGAAAATGCAAACAGAGAGGGGTCTAATCTCCCCTGAGAAGCTCTCCACACCCACCCCTTTGATCTGCCTCCAATCGAGTCTGCTCCATAACCCTGCCCTCCCTGACACTGCCTTTAATAACACCAAACTCTATCATTTCTACTATTTTTGCAAACTCAAAAAACAATAGCCTCTGCCTAATGACGTCCACTGATGAACTCCTCACACCTACACCTAAACTTTGCTCACCTCACCATATTTGATGGACATGACATTTCTGAGAATATGAAACAGGTTGCCATTTAAGCTTAGCCAGGGTTTTGTTTGAATTTCCTTTATAACCTACCTTTGTGAGTGTCTGTGCTTGAGGCTGCAAAGTGCCAGCTAATTTAATGATAACTACAGGTATTTGGGTCCAGTGCGCTGGCCTTTGACACCTTTAACAGCCTTTAACATAAAACTCAGACGTTGTGTGGCATGGTGGCATCTGGTGTATACAAAAAAAGCAAAAAAATTCTGGAATTCTAAAGGGTTCTCACTCCTCACAGCCTACAACTGAGTCCCTTTCAGAAAGGGTTCCAATTTGAACTCCATTACACACTCAATTAAGTGGCACTCTTAAGCACACTCCTTTTGTGCCTTTAGTTTACCTAAAAAGGTGCTAGTGTAGATTTAAAGCTCTACTCCAAAAGGTAATTGCAATCCAATTATATACCTAAAATAATTTTAAAGGTACACTATATCCTCAATTCCAGATGAAAGATACATATTAAACCCTTGAGAGACTCTTTTATAGAGTGCATGGGTGATATCAAAGAGAGTCTTAAAGCTGTACAAAGAACTAACCTAGGAGCTTGGTGCATTAGGAGGTAAATCAGGAGCTTGGTAAATTGGGTAAATTCCGAGCTGGACCTTTTGACCTTTAGAAATTTTAATTAATAAATAATACAGTTCAAATACTATTCCTTTTTCTCTTTCTCTCTTTTGGTGGTTGTAACATCGTTTGTACCTTAAGAGCTGAGCTTTTAACTTTGTATGTACCTTTGAATTAGGTTAAATGAACAATATTAATGTTTGTGGTAGTTTTATCCACCAGTGTGTATGCTTTACCAATATTTAACATTTATTTAGTCAATATATTCTTCAAAATTATTACAACTGCAATAACAATTATTACAATAATCACCTTTGCTTTAGTTGTTACGTGTAATCTAATTTTCGTCTTCTTAAACTTCTTAAACAGTTAAGAGATTGAGATTAAATATTAAACCTCCTTTTTTTTCATGGTGCTCAATGTGCTGGAACTCAGTGCTTCTCTGTGTAGACTTTGTATTTGCTGGCTTGTGTGAACGGTGTCCAAAGGCCATGATGTTTGGACACATGCACCCTGTGTCTTTGAGCAGCCTCAGCTGCATAAGCTGCCCCACAGGAAGCACTGTCCACATGCTGCCCCACACATGGTCTCAATCATGGGATCATATGGCCCTGATGATGGTTTGTTGCAACAGAATTCATTCTCCGCTCACCCATAACCAGAGATGCCAAGACTTCAAACGACATGGTCTCTAAAGGTTTCGTAAAGTTCACAAGTTTTACTGTTGTTTTGAAGTCGAAGCTCCTCTTTGTCTGAGTACAAACTTGTATTTACACAACTGGCTTGGTGTGGAACACAGCTCCCCCAGCCACCAGGCCCCGTCCGTAAATAATGCTAACGGCTTTCAGACTGAGATGTCTTCCACAGAGCAAGTTCTCAAGCTCTAACACAGTGGACATTTGATTGAAAAATTTAAGGATTTCTTTCACAGACGTGTTTTGCCCTTTTCTCTCATTTTGGGTGGCAAAGAATGTAGTTCTAAGACAGTTATATCTCAGTTAGTCAGGGTTCCAGGGGCCACTGGGGATGCACTTAAGCTTAGTGACACTGTCGAGACAGCTTTCGTAATTGTTACCAACTCAGCAGCGTCTATCATTCATGGTTAACAATTTGACCTGGAATTAGAGCAAAGCAAAAAGAAAGTGGAGATCAAGATTTCAAGAACCTTATTTAGATGCTTGTTCAGCAATTTACATTACAACAGAGTATCCAAAATCTACTCAAAGCAAATCATGGACAAGCTATTAGTAAAAAAAAAAAAACATATGTATTATCATTGCCTGTTTTAATAGGAACATCTGTAAACCTGCTCATTCACGCAATTATCCAATCAGTCAATCATCTGTCAACAGCACAATACATAAAATCATACCGGGACAGGTCAAGCGCTTCAGTTAATGTTCACATCAAACATCAGAACAGGGAAAAAATGTGATCTCAGTAACTGTGGCATGGTTGCTGGTGCCAGGTGGGCTGGTTTGAGTATTTCAGAAACTGCTTACAGGCTGAAATGTCCTGGGATTTTCACATTCTGGAGATTGCACAGAATTGTAAGAAAAACAAAATACACCCAGTGAGCGGCAGTTCAATGGGCCGAAACACCTTGTTGGTGAGAGAGGTCTGATTAGAATGTCCGGATGGTTCGAGCTGACAGAAAGGTTACAGTATCTCAATCACTCATGGTGAGCAGAAAAGGATCTTAGAACGCACAACACATTGAACCTTGAGGGAGGTGGGCTACAACAGCAGAACGTGTCATCGGGTTCCACTCCTGTCAGAGAAAAACAGGATGTGTCTGAAAATCTCAAGAGATCAGCAGTTTCTGAAATACTCAAACCAATAACAATGCAACAAAGTCACTGAGATTAAATTTTTCCCACTTTGTATGTGAACACTGACTGAAGCTCTTGGTCTTATGCATTACACTGTTGCCACATGATTGGCTGACTGGAGAATTGGAGCATGAGCAGGGGTACAGGCATCCCTGTTAAAGCAGCCAGTGAATGTATATTCGTATGACTTTTAAAGGGATATAATTTTTTTTTTTTTTTACCATTTGTACCATTTGACTCTTTTTGTTACTTGTGATAATGAAGGAACACTGAGACCAAATACACTAAATATCATGTTTCTATAAATTTAATTTCTTTGTCTTCAGTGTATGCACAGTTTTACAATTAACTGTTGTCTTGTGAGCAAATAGGTTGAGAAAGCATTTTTAAGCCATCCTGATGATGTATAGCTGTGTGAAAACACCTTTTATTTAATTTGTTATGAAACACTAGGACTATACTGTCACTGTCTGACATGTTTTTGGAAACCGGGCTGCCCCTTTTCATGCTCTTTCTTTTCATCTTGTCCTCTCAAGTACCATATCTTGGAGGGCCTTTCAGTTTTTTTGACATGACTGTTAGCTGTTGGCCTCCTTTGAAATCTATTGTGTCGTAATTCTTTGCCCTGTTCTCACTCCCGCTCTATTAGGGCCTGCGACTAATTCATTGGCCACTTGAGACTCTTGAGCTTCTGAGGCCATTTTGAGTTGCTTACTGTGTCGCCACACGGCCAGCACTCTGGCTTCAAGTGTTTCCTATTAAACATACTCACACGTCTCACTAAAGGAGCAAGATTGTGATTTAACTCCATGACTTGATGACTAGTCGATGTAAGTGGAAGTGGTGAAGTGGAACACCTGGGTTTGTGTGTGTGTGTAGCTACTTTTTATTTGACATGTTGGAAAGACACAGGCAGAGAGAGCCAAACGGCTGTGCAGGGGTCAGACCACCATCTTGTCTACCCAAGGAAGAAGGAAAAATGCCCAGTGGCACCTGCTATATTCATGAGCTGCTACCTTTAGGTGACGTAACCCCTGCCAACCTCTGGCAGAATATACATTACCAGCGGGCCATGCCTATAGGCCATGCAAACACATTTGTACAAGTTTTTGTTGATTAACTAATTCAGAAGTGAGCTTCATTATCCCACCCTCCTTAATTAAGATCACAATGCAAATTCCTTCATTAATAGTGACACGGACAATTTCTCTCCAGCTCCACAGGGACGCGATTATATGCAGGCCCCGTTGAGCAGGTTGTGAGGTGTCATCGCATATTCAAATGCCGTACTTGTTTAATTGCAGTAAATGTAGCATGTCCGGATAGGTAGAGGAGTTTTGAGGACCGGGGCTGGCACCCCTCCGCTCCCCCAGGCAGCTGTGTGCGGGGTCCTGGCTGCTCCCTGGGGGCCTCTGAAGGACTGTGTTGTTGGACTCTTGTCTTTTATGGCAGAAGCCGTAAACATGACAGGTTGTTTGGGCACCATCTGTTTAAAATGGCTGCCGCATGGTAACAGGGAGATGAACTTGAGAGCTGCTTTGTGTCTGTCTGCACGCTAACAGTCTTGTCTCTGCATCTCCGCAGGTGGATATTTGACGGGAGAGGCATGAATGTGTCCAGCCAATGGAACCTGGCGTCTGCTTACATGCCCATCAACATTGTGGACTCCTACACAAACAAATTTTCACACATGTAACATAGAAAACTAAGCAGGTCTATTTATGACAGATCCATCTGATATGCAGAGACATGTGGTTGTCTGTTTCCTTCTGACTAAATCACTCTCCCTAAAGATTCACACATTCGTGAGGAACATGCATTTCAGATCATCCTGTGCAAGTATTTTTGCTTTAAGCAATCATACATTTACGCAGTTCTTTTATCTACCTGTGGTTAAATCCAAAAATGTCTTTACTTTTTCCAGCCCGTGTCACTTCAGGCGGACTGTCTATTAATATAATCAGACTCTTCTCCCCTTATCAAGCTGTGATGCAGTGAGCGGACGCTTCACTGACCATTAAGTGACCTCCTGGTGTTTGAATTTTTAGCTCTTGACTGCTCAGTAATATACCACATATTTAACCATGAGCCTAAGCCAGATCTCCATGGCTGCATTTTAAAAGATGTATTTTAAGGATCCTGGGCCATATTAAGAGTTGACTTATGCACATTGGTATGCAGACCTCATGTAACTGCAGACTTACATGCTATTCAGACAGTTGTGTGCGAGTTGCTTGTGTGAGGCAGAGTTTGCCAAAAACAGGAGTTTGTCACAGTTATGTACGATTCTGACCTTGAACTTAAGATGATTTTTCTTGCGTGATATCAGCTTCAGAAAAGAGCGGTATTAAGTCCAGTGTCACTGTTTGACAATTTGTTGTAACCACAGTATGTCATGCTTAAATTCATGTTTTGGGCTATAAATACTATGGAATTCCATTCAAGGCCAATATGAAATACACAAATATGACATGATTAATTAACCAATTGTATCATCCCTTCAAAGTTCAGTTTTTTTCTTTTTCGCTGAGTAGATCAGAGCAGAGGTGAATGCTTGGTCAGCTTATCATTCAAACAGCGGGCATTCTTTATCAAGCAAATAGAATTAAAAATGGTTGGACTTAACTTATTAATTTGGAATTCATGTGCAAATTACATGACTTCATGACTTCAATTTAATATCTTGTGGCACATAAAACCGTCAGTGCACAATTTAAAGAAATAAAATATTTTTTTGTGGCCCATTTCACTGGTTGCAACCCTCAACAATTTTTACCCCTGCCCAAGCTTCATGCTTTCTGCCACTGCCAAAAAAGAAGTTGTGCTGGGTCAAATAATGGAGTTATTTTGCAGTGGTTAATGTGATAATTACTGTTATAACTGTTCATGCCACAATATATTGGTAATAGACCCAGATTTTTGTTTTAATGCTTGCCGTTTATATATCATTGTATCATATATATCAATATATATATATCATATATTTCTTACATCATATTCCATTTGACAGCAAAGGGAAAAAAGTGATCTGATTCTTCAGTCCGCATTAAGTACCCCATTTTTTTTCTGTGCTCAAAGGAAGGTGCTTTTGTTTAAAACCGGTGGTGGAAAACCTCATCTCGGATGCTTCTGCTTAAGAAAAATATGGCAACATCGGAGGTGAGAACTACATGCAATTAAGGTTAATAACCTGAATTGGCCTTCAAGAAAATCAGCTGAAAAATTCAGAATTTACTGACTGAGCTTGTATGAGCATCTAAACTGAACTGATTTAGGAAGAGAGATTAATTCATTCATCTACAATCACCACTTTATCCTGGTGAGGGTCATGGTGGATTGTGGACCTATTCTGAGAACACAGCGGAAGTACACATGAATGGGACGCCAGTCAATTGCAGGGCAAGTAACAGAGATCTTTAATAGTATTTCTGTTGAGTTATATGCCTATATTTAAGCAGCCATCCAAAACCTGTGTGAGAACCCTGGTTACAACACAATGAATTAACAGTGACAAGGTCATTGCTACCCAATTATGTGGAACTAATTTGGGGTAGAAACATGGTCTGGGATATTCTGGATGATTTTATAGCTGTTGAGCATGGTAACATATCTGTTTAATCTCATTCAAGCATAACATTTCTTCCCTTTTTAAAAGTTTCTATTAGCTTTTTACAGCGAATGCAAATGTAGTGCTGTTATTTTCTGTATCACCCTTCATGGTCAGAATCGTCACAAACAGAACTTAGCATAATATACTTTTCGATAAATATTCATGGGTTGACCCACTCCAAAGTTGAAACTCTTTATTCATGGGTCATGAATACTTAAGCCTTTTTTTTCCCCTTCAGATTAATTTCCTCTTCTGTCTGTGCTGAATGGGACCATTACAGTTGTGCAGCTTTAATTAAGCAGTGGCTCTCAATACAGAAGGCTCTACCATCTGGTTGTTGTCGTGTACACTGCAAACATAAGGGCACTGACAAAAATGAGACGAGCATTACAACACCAAGCCAAAAAAACTCAAACTTCAAATTAGAGATGCCAGCACAAATGTTCCTCAGAATGTCACATATTACAACATTCAGTAGCACATGCAACTGTCTTTCATGCAATAGCACTGCAACTTATTTGTTGGTAGGTATAATGCAAATACAATCCAAAAATGAAAGCATGCTTCAATACATATGTGTGACCGTATATCGATTTATGATCATTTTGAATTTATTATTCAGCCCAATAGATCATACAGGATCCTCTTGTTTTTGAGAGTAAAAGCTTGTCATTATAGTGACATGATCTGGCATGGCTCTTATATATGTGTGCTGAACCTTATGTGAAACCTGGACCATAATCTTGCTCAAGATCTCCTGACCTACGCTGCAAACTGAAGCACAGCAGCTGTAAGAAATTTCAGACAGCTTTTTATTACTGTACAAACTCCACTGCCCACCAGTGCCCAGGGATACATGTCAGTCACTGTGAAATATGACTGTTTATCTGGCTAATAACGATTAGAGGTCATGGCAGTGCAAATCGTATTATGTCATGCAGTATGCAAACGTGCTATTTTTCAATGCCGATTCCACTTATTCTACACAGATGTGAAAATGTTTCAGATGCAGTGGGTGAAAATATGATACCACTTCAGGCCATACCTCATCAAAAGTCTTGGTTTTTAAGTAGGAGAAGGAAGTCTTGAAAAAGTGTGTGTTCTTGTACAGCCTCAGTTCAGAAAGTGCTCAGCACCAAACCCTCTGTGGTTGTCAAAGGCCAAAATGGTTTTCGAGTGGCTTTAACCTTGTATGGCAATGATCAGGATAAATAATGCTAAGCAACAATACTAATGCTAAGTGTCAGACAAACATTATTTAGTGGGGAATTTGCTACTAGAGCTGAATAAGTAGGGTTGATAAACTCCCAGCAGTTCAGGGTCAGACCTTGTTCTTTGCAGTGGTCAAGTCAAGCAGGATTAAGTTAATGAAGTCTTTGGGTCATCCTTTAATGTAAATCAGGAGCGGTGCCACCACTTCCAGTGCTGCTCTCTCCCTGCTCTCTTTGCCTGGATTTCCTGCGGCAGAACAGCTATGAAAGTGAAAGAGGCAAGCTGATCAAAACCAGCCAGCCTTTTTCTCCTCATGCTGCCCTTCAAAGGCTCCGTGTTCCGATAGCATCTTAGATAACACCACACTTGGAGGAGGAGAGATTTATTTCAAGGGAAGAAACAGATAACAGGGCTTTACTTAGAAGACTTGCTGAAGTGTGTGGCTATAAATAAGACCTCAGTTGAGTGTGACTATATATTTTTCCCTGTCTTAGCATGAATTTGGTTAAAAAGGTGTGCCAATACACGTGTGGCTGAGCTATGCCGCAAGCTATTACTTGACTAGGCTACAGCCCAGAGGCGTTGTTTCGGAAAGTCTTAACCTATAATACATCAGAAGGCTACAGCAACTTCTCCTGAGGAAAATGCCCCACTTCCTCTCAGAGAGACACCAGCCTGTGATGGCTTCATTGCTGTAGAGAGTAAATAGAGTGTCTCTGTGTGTTTGTGTGTGCATGGCTGCAGTAATAAGATGTGAATACTTTAACGCACACTGTGTTCAGCTGCAGTTTTCCCATTCTAATTTCAGCCATGCGTATCATGGACTCCTGCATCCATCCTCTTTCAGAAAGATCTCCCCTATGGTCCTCTGCAACATAGCCATGGGACTGTTCCCCACTTCATTTATTTTGGCAATCAGGCACACAGAGGCCCCCTCATAAAAAAAAAATAATAATAAAAGCACCCCCCCCCCCCCTTTGCCCCTGTCCACACTCACCAATAGCATGCATTTGCTCCTTGAGAAAGCCACACAGCCATATTGACTGAGCTCAAAAAGTAACTGTCAAAACTCACATTAATTGATTTCTCAGGTGTTCTCAAAGCTTGATTAATCAGCTGTGCTGCAATGTGTCAGGACTTGGCAAATCCTACAGTTCTGTGCTCTGGTAAGAGCTGGGATTGTTATGACAACATCGGGCCTGCTTTTCCAAAAGCTGGACTAGCGGAACTAGAGGTTTGGCTGAAGAATAACTGGGGAAAAAAAAAAACCTTTTGTTTCTTCAGTGAATGTTCTCATACACTTTCAACATAAAAATCAGTTGGAACACACATAAAAATAAAAAAGCGTCAGAATTCAAGGTATAGCAATAGTCTGCTATCAATTAAAATATATTTTTTTAAAAAAAGAAGTCATACCTGTCATCATTGCAAACATACCACTGAAGAATAAATCACTCTTTTGTGTGTTAAATGTTTATTACTTTTTGATATTTGATCTACTTTCCTGTGAAATAAACCCAATTTGTGTGTCTTAGCATTTGTTAATTAAGCTATCAAGACTGAAGCTATTGTGGTGTTTTCTGACGATATTGCACCTTCCAGATTGCAGCCCCACTGTGAACAGCTTGTAGAAAAGTCACTCAGTGGTGTGATGGGCTGGTGTGGGTGTGCATGTGTGCAGCGGGACCTTCAGCCAAGCTGGGGGCAGCAGGAAGACTTTCCTCAGGCAGTTTGCCACAACCTGTGTCTCTTCAGGCTTAAAGAAAAATGAATCATGAGAGATGTGCTTATAGAAGTTTGTACTAGGGATCAACAATTTTATAACAACTGTCATTGTATGATTTTTTTTTTTTTTTGCACTGTACTTATTACACTAAAACTGATGAACTGAGATGTGTTCATAACCATAGCTCGACTAAATATCAGCTAAACCAAATGTTGTGCGTAGCTTGCATAGAGAGCACAGCACTCTTCCACCACTTCAGATGAGTCAAAGGAAACTCTGAAGTGGCGTGCCTGGTACATCCCTGGTCATCCTGGGCTTAGCTGAGAGCTGTCTCTCCTGACCTTGCTGTCAACTTTGGAGCCAGCCAATCTGACGAGCCCGACCAACTCAGCCTGTCTGTCAGGAGGGCATCAGTGAAGTGGAAATGGTTCATTTGATCCTCTGACACTGGATGGTGCATGCTGGCGGGCGAAGAAACAGGGGTGAACCCCACCATCTGACGAGTGGGCACCAGGCTACATGGGGAGCAGAGAGAGACAGAGAGCAAGAGAGCTTATGTGAAGGACGTGGAGCTAGTTCCAAAGCCAGAGCTACACAGCTGTGCATCAACTCTCCAAGATGCAGAGGAGTGGCTTAATTAGAATACATAAGGAGCAAAGTGCAAGGCTATGTGTTTGTGTGGACAAGCTATGACAAAAGAACATGTTCTTTTGAAGACATCACCTCAAACGCTCCTGCATTTTGGTTATGATTATGGTATGAGCAGGGCTGCAGAAGTAATTCGTAATTTCGTTACTATATTTAAGTAATATCTGGGGTATTTATACTTTACTTCGGCACTGCACTGGGACTTACTGTGCCCATTGTCTATCCCAGTAGTCACTGTACTGTCTTGTGCTGTCTGTACATGTTTGTAAATTTAATAATCCCTTGTAGTTCTGTGTTTGTTTATGTAAATTTAGTAGTCCCTTGTAGTTCTGTGTTTGTCTTATGTAGCACCTTGGTCCTGGAGAAACATTGTTTCGTTTCACCATGTACTAACGGGCTGTATGTGGTTGAAATGACAAAATCCACTTGACTTGACTTACTTGAGTATTACTGAAATTAAATAATAGTTCTCTTACATTTCCAAGAAAAAATACTTTTTATTCCTTACATATAGGAATTCCTTACTGTAGTCCATCAGAGTACCCATTATAAATCTTGAAAGGCTCTTGTTCTCTCATCCAGCCAATGATTGTACAATACCAAGTAAATGGGCTCAGTTTAGCATCCAATCAGGTTCATCAATATAGGGGGAAAAAAAATCTATCAAGAGTCATGCCTATTTATTATCAGTTGTGACCGTCTCATGCTACATAACGTAGTTAGCATTATAACTATCCATGTGTCTTTAAATATGGACAAGCCACCAGACTGCAGTGTGGAAATTGAGGATGAGTGTCCCTGGCCCTACCTCAGTAAAATGTTTCAGTATGAAGGAGTAAGCAAAGACTCATCAAATGAGCCATCTCCTTTGCCTCCCTAGAAAGCATGGACTACATATACATATGTGAAAATTAGGCAGGTTTTGTTGATTTGCTAACATTATCTGGCTATATTTAGCTAAGATATCCTGTTTTCTTTGCTAATGCCAGGTTAGACTAGCACTGATTCCAGTAACCAAGTCAAATTCTAGCGTAGCGCCCCCTACCCTCAACCTTCAATTGGGCGGAGCACCGGGTTCCGGCTGTGTGTCTCCCGACTTAACATTAACATCCCTCCTATTACCCTATCACTTTACTGTAGCACAAATTTAGTGGATTTGGCCTTCCTACAAAATTATTTCTATAACAAATAACAGTTAAACCCCACAGGGAATAAGCTCAATCAACACAGAAGGTAAGTTTTTGAAATTACCACTCAGATTTATTTATAAAGAAACCAAGAAAATTAAAATAATTAATTATTTGAATTTATGAAACAAAATCAATAAAACTGGAATAGAACAGAAAAACGTCTGTTGTAGTTTTTTTTTTTTTTTTTCCTTCTGAGAAATACCTTTTAAACTACCTGCTTGGGGATTCACAGTCTCAGAAAATAGGATATCACCTAGATACTGAATCAATCTCACATGTGGTGCCCCTAACACCACCAGGAGTAACAAAAGACACTGTTTTAACTTGTAGAAGTAACTCAGTACCCCAAAATACACTTAGTTTGTTTCAGTACCACACACACACACCATAGTATAAAACACCAAATTTCACTTGTTGCAGGTAGGCACAACGTGTATGATTAGTATTAACAGAATATACATGCGTGGGCCCACACACCCACACCCACACACACACACACACCCTAACCTGCTGCAGGCCTGTAACGTGGCTGGGGAGCGTGGAGGCCTTGAAACAGCAAATGGCCTCTTCACTCATAATAAACTAAACTACAGTGACTGTAAATAACAGTTTTAAAAAAAAGGCTCTCTCGCGCGTGTTCAGTCACGATAACCGACGTAGCTTTTCGCCGCGCATAGGAGAGACTCAAAAAAACAAAAAGAAATGTAAACTCTTGTACAGAGTATAAACACAAACCAAACGAACAAAAGTGGTTACAACACTTGTCACACTTAAAATGTCCGTTTAACACACTTTGCCAGCGGTTATATCCTCTATTTTTTTGGCTTAAAACTCAGAAAAAACCTCTCTCTTCCGATCGGCAATTCTCTCTACCCCCCTTATCCAATCAGCATTCTCATTACAGGGCGGGAATAAGTAAAAAAATAAATAAATCCAATCACAAATTAAATAACAAACTTGCTAGGCAAATAACGTTTTGTACAAGTGCATCACTAACAAACTTCATAGTTTGCCGTAACTCTTAAGGGAGAAGTGCCCCAGTGCGTCAAAAGAATACACAGACACGGTTATGGAATGCCCTGAGTCATAAAAAAGGGCAGTGGTAGCTTAGTGGTTATGCTGCTGGATTACTCACCGGAAGGTCATGAGTTCAATCCCCAGCACCACCAAACTGCCACTGCTGGGCCTTTGAGCAAGGCCCTCTACTGCTCAGTTGTATAAAAATGCAATAAATGTAAGTTGCTCTGGATAAGGGTGTCTGCTGTATGTAAATAAAACCTTATAAATAGCCCCATTACATTGGAATAAGCGTAATTGTGCTACATTAGCTAATGGTCATAATATGAATGAATGAAACAAAAATGATCTTCTAACAGTCTTAGTTTTTGAAAAATTACTTTCCACTTTCAAAACAGGTTTTGAAAGTTACTTTCCACATTAACTTAATTTTCTCAGATAAAAACGTTTACTTTTTGCTCCTGCGCAAAATGTATTAAATACATAAATGTGTTATGTATTAAATCTTCTCAGCACATTCCAAATTCCAAATTTAAAAATATGTCATCAGTCCGTATTTTGTTTTACAGTCCTTTGAGTACTTTTGTGACCCACTAGAAGGTACAAGCGTAGTAATGGGTTAGAAATCTCTCTCAACCAATGACTACTGTGCTCAGGTTACATCGCTGGGCTCTAGTGGCTCATTATCCAAACCAACATAGCTTCCAGGGATCTACACAGCTTTGATAGAACAGTGCTCATATTGACATTGGCTACACGAGCACAACCAGGCCAGCCCTGGCGCCACTGCCACTTTTCCTCATAGGCATTACTGCTTAAATAAACAGTTTAGGCTTTCCAAGGATATCCACAGACATGGCCTGGCACATTGTTTTAAGCAGTATGCCTGTTGGCGGAACTATGTCCCTGACTCCTGAGTTTAAATGCCATTTTGAGGTTTCATATTTGTGGCAATTAAGTTTTACTACACATGATAGAAGAATGGAATAATTGCCAAAATATACACCTTTAAGAAAGTGAATTGATAATCATAAATCATAAATTACTGTAAAATGCAAGGTACACTGATGGTCTTTTCATTTTGTGAAATTCCTTTCAATTCACTAACAATTTGGTGTTCATCTGGCATCCGGCAGACCCCAATTATCTTCTTGAGAGTTTTTGTATATTAACTTAATGGCAATAAGAACCTTGTATGTTAATATGGAATCCCTTTGCCACAAATTAAATAGGGTTCAGCATTAGTATGCTGTTAATTTGACCCTTGATACAGGAGCCCAATCAAATTTACAGCCAAAGCACTGAGCCTATGGTAAGGATTAATGACGGCCATCTAAAACAATTTGAAACTTAATCGTTTTAACTGAGGAGGGTAAATTTAATATGATAATTGATCTGCTTGAACAGGAGTTGCATGGTGTGAAGAGTATGCAAATGGGCAACCCTTATCTAGCATCTGGACCACTGCTGAGCTGATGGCTGGATCTATTTTCATTAGGGACCTTTGGGGTACTTCAGAGTTTATGGAGCAAGTTCTCTGTGTAGGTTGTGAAGTGAACCCATCTGATCACACACTGGGACCACGGCAGTCATCTGCATTTCCATAACTCACAGCTTCCATTGACATGACAGCAAGGTGCAAATAAGTGTTTCTAATGTTATCAGATGGAGCGAGAGAGGACAGTGTTTTAATGCAGTGGTGGAACTCCCAGTAGGGCTGTTACAGCGACTAAAGAACATCAGTTACACAGTTCCAACAACAGTTTCTTAATTGATTTGTTTAATTAGCAGGAGATTGAGTCTTTGTCTTGTCATCCTGTATCATGAAGAAGTGAGGTGGAGTGTCTGTGTGTTCTCTGCCCCTTAACCAGTCCTGTCACATCATGTTTTTTTTTTTCTTAATTTAATGTAAATGAAAACAATATTAGACTTTCATGGAAGAAGAATAAGAGGAAATGAAAAAGCATTCTTAAATTTTCCCAGTATTCTGGCTTCCTGTAATATTGGCAAGGCCCTTATTCCATATTGAGAGATGCAAAATCCATGCCTGGCTTTGAAGATGATGTTTCTTCTCTCCAAACTCCAGACTTGCAATGACAGAACAGAGATGGGAAAGGGCTGCCCCCTGATTACAACTTCCTCTGGTCTGACCAGTGCAGATGTCCTTCAGATCTTGCTGAAGCAGGACAATACCCACCAAGGCCTCCCACAATGCTGCTTTCTTCACGATCGTGGTGCTTCTCTAATGCCTTTGAGTATGTCGATGCAAAGCAGGTGGCTAACAGAGCTCGCAGCTCTTTTAAGTCTAGCCGGCTGAAGCCATCCCCTCCCTACATGCGACAGCCATCTCAGGCGTGCACTGTGGTCACTAATGGTGTTAGAACTCCTCTGTGCCATTCAGCTCTGGATTAGAGAGTACATTTTCATTTGGGATTTTCTCCCGTTGTTAGCAGTGGTGCCGGCCTGACGCTTTGTTACTTTGTTAGCCTTTGCTGGGGATCGGTGCTAAAGAGTTTCTCTCACACTTTCTCTTTGAACGTGAGTGACTCAGTGACCTGTTCATCAGCAGTCCAGTTTCTGCACTTGATGTGTCTTTTCCTCAATAGAGTGTGTGGAATAAATGCTCCCTGAATTCAATGAAGGCATCCATCACATTCAACTCCTCTTTGTTGTTCAGATGCAAAGTAAATCTCTGTCCAAATTCAACACAGATTAATTTCATTGCAAATGCACAAACCTACTGTAGGTTTTTCCTGAGCTGATTTGATCTGAAATTGCATTGTAGGCTATCCCTTCTCTTTTGTGTGTGTGGGGTGTGTGTTCACCATACTTTTGTGGATTTTTGCCGAGTTAATTAAGTGCGGCCCAGATCTTATGGTGTGTTTACCAGGCAGCCCTGTTCTCCTAGGAGCTGAATAATTTGTGTGGAATTATGGGTGAATTCCCTCAGCCCAGCTGTGCGCTGCTGTGACCATATGAAAAAGTGTCACCTGCCACTGGCTCCTCCACATAGGCCACACAAGAGTTAATGATTAATGAATAAATTCACAGATAATGAAGGAGAATGGAGTCATTGCTTCTCCACACAACTCCTCAGGCAGTGTTTTTGTTGGGGCTAAAACTGTGCAACAAGTCACATTCATTTTTGACCATGCCAATAACATATAATATCTAAGAAGGTGCCGAGTATGGGCTCTGAAGTTAGCATAGTGGTCATATTGTGATAGAGATCACATTACCTCACATGATAAGTGGAAAACATTGCAAAATGTTTTTACTACAGATGTAATAAATGTTGACTCATTTTCCATTTTGTTTCTACCCAACAGCTCCAGAGTGCAAGTGCTAAAATTCCACCAGTCTATTGACTTGAGCGCAGCAGTGTTTTTCTGATAAGAGCAGGGAGGACCGTCTGTTCATTTTGTCCTGGCCCCTATTCTCTTTTTTCACTACCGAGTCATGCTGTGCATTGAGGTCAATACAGGAAAACAGCTTCCACTAACACTGCACAGATAGTTTGTCCATTAATGGACCATACAAGACCACATTAATTGGAAAGAATGGCAGCTACATGAATCAAATGTACAAGAGTATCAGTCTGGCAATCCTAGATGGCATACAAAGAGCTCGATCTTATACAGATTCCACATTCATCCACTCACAGTGTGAGCAGCAAGTAAGGAATAAAACATGACAGGATGTGCTGTTATACGGAAATAATCAGCGATGACGTGGTGTGACTATGGCCTGATTCGAAGTTTATTTTCTGATAATAGTACATTCCAAGGTGTTTTATTTCACTGTTACTACAACAATTTGACGACAATCGCAATTTTTGCTTTACTATCATACCTGTGAACAATTTAATTTACTGCCAAAACAGCTGTTAGAATATTATAGAAAATTAATCTACACCTTCTGACCAATCAGATAAGAGAATGCAACACCGCTGTGGCATAAATAGATTTACATTTTGAATGGAACTCTTTTATGGGCTTTGGAGAGTAGGAGCTTTCACTGAGTGGATCTTAATGTTACAGTCAGCATTGGATGATCGTTTTCTTTCATTTCATTAAATACTGAACACAGAGGGAAAATCACTGGAGCGAACCTCAGTGCTGACTCAGCCATTCGCCTGGTCCACCCCTACACAGAATTATGAAGTTCATCAAAGCACAATTGTTCCATATGGTTTGTTTCTGTGTGTTTTGGCCTGCTTATCCTGTCTCACTTACATAATTCATATTCGCCCTCTCATCTGAACATGATAATTATGGCTTGAAAGAGCACTATCTACAGAGGGAGAGAAAGAAAACCCCTGCCCCTGTGCCTTCATCTGCTGTGTTTTTAGTAGTATTGTGTTCAGTGGCTGGGGAACAGAATGGAATTTCCTGTCGGGATAGGCCAACGTGCAGCTCGGCACTCGTTCCCTACTCCACGAAGAAGAGTGTTCGGAGTGGGCTTGGAGCGAGATCAGTGAGCTAAGAATATCCCAGGTCAGAGTCTAATGCATTTCATTGGCGAACACTGTAGCATTTATTTAGAGAGGGGCACAGGGTTTGTCTGGTCGGATTACTATGACCCCGCTTCACTTACAGGATATGGGCGTTACCACACTCATTAAAAACACAATCAGAGATTTCAGAAGCAGAAAGTGTCAGACCGTGCCAAATTGGCAGGAGTGAAACAATCAGAAGATATAAAGAATTATATTGTTTATATTCCCATATTTTTTTTCCACAAAGGAAGCAACTTGATTGGACTATACTGGCATGCAATAAAATAATGAACAATTAAATGCCATCATAACACTCAGTGCTATGAATGGAATTTTTTTTAGAAATCCATGATTATGACTTTAAATCCTCAAACTGTCTCTGATGCTAAAAAAGGTACACAGCTTTCACAATGAGGATTAATAAGCAGTCACAGGATACATCATATGAGCATATGAAACTAGAAGATGAAACCAGACACTGTAGAGGGAAGAAAAGACATCTTTTCTGCAGCAGCTTTAATGGAAGAAGAAGGCTAATCCAGCTATAACATATTCTCCCAGGGGTGCCTCCATATTAGCAATCACGCAGCAGGTTCCACACTATGAGTCCCACTGGTGACTAGGAACATCTATCAGTGACAAGCTCCGCAGTACAGTGAAGCTTGAATCCGCTCTCGTTAGGTTTTTCTATCTCATAAATCATAGACAGACATTAAGTACCGGTTTGGCAATGCATGCGGGTTAATGTTTTCAAGGTGATTGACAATTCATCATAGCAACTGCCTGTCATGGAAGCAGTTACTTTTGAAAATGGCGTGCTGTGCCTGAGTTACAGAGAAGTGGGGCCATCATGCTGTATCAACATTGGAGATTTCAGGCTCGATGAATGTTGACATTTGAGACAATTTAGCTAAGTGTCTCTCATGCTGAAAACTTTTATGTTCTTTCCTTGCAGATTACACAGTTAATTCTGTGATATAAATTCTATCAGCAACAGAGAAACATTTATTTATGTGTGTTAATCTGGCCATTCCTAGCATGCACCTTTTCCTGTGATGCACACTCAATCTGCTGTAGCATTCAAAAATCCGAATTACAAAGAAAAATGTCTCTTTTTTTTCTTCAGAGAATTGATATTGCTCTCTCTGGGGGTGGTGTTCTACATTCAAGTAACAGAGCATACTCTCTAGTTCTCAAAGAAAATACACATTATACACACACAATTTTACTTTTAATGGAAAAAAGTAGCAATGCTGTCACACTGTCTGAGAGCCCTGGATGTCTGTAATCGCATTTGGTGTACAGAGATTCACAAAAGCATGCCTGGTGTCCGCTGTTGTCTCCAAACATATATCCTGTAGAGAAACTCAGGGTCAAAGGAGTCATTATAGTATTGTGTAATGATTTGTGGTGTTGTCCAATATTCTTTACATACACTATGAGGTAAGCCGGTCCCACAAAGTGACCTCATTGTGATTAATGGCTTTGCTTGGCCACACTCAGGCAGTTGATGCGTTGAGGTCATGACCTGATAGGTAGAGGAAGTGGCCAGTTGGTGGGTGGTCATCCTTGAGGAGATTCCTTAGGAAAGCCCGAACATTGCCACCTGTGCTTAGTCACCACCTGCCTGTGTGAGAGGCACCTGACCCATTTCTCAAGGCCGACCAGCATCCCATAGAACAAACGCGGAGTGTCAGTTTCTCCCAAAAAAATAAAGATTAATTGCAAGAGGAAACAATTCGTTCACAACAGGACACGCGGCGGCGAAGGATAACTTGCCTTCAAAGTTGCTGGCCTGGCCCAATCTGAAAAGTTTAGAAGTGGCTCACTTCAAAGCCGGCCAGGCCTGAGCGGCTTTCCTGCCATTCTTATGTTCAGCCTCAAGTTGCTATAAGCAGCCAGGGCATCCTGTCCCCTGCCGTCTCAGGTGGATTGGCTTTGTTTGTGTAGCTAAAAGCAGGGGGGTCTAATGCTCTTCACTGATTCTAGACCCTGTTGGCAGCCTTGGTGGCCTTGTTAGCAAGTCGAGGCCTTGTTATGTTGTACATGTCATATATCACTTGCATGGGAGAGCGTTTTGTGATTTGCTAAGTGTTCACACATGCACAGGTGTGGAGAATTCATTGTGCTGGGAGTCCTGGTGCTGAAATCAAGCCCGCTTTGCTGCATGATCATGTGGGTTGTAAAAAAAAATTTTTGTTGTTGTTTTGTTGTGATTTTTTTTTTGTCTCAACGCTTGGCATAGTCGATGGTTTTCTGAGTTAATTACGTGGGATGAGGCAAAGGGAGATTGAGGTGGGGGCAGGATAAGAAGAAAAACGAAACCGGATAGTCAACTTCATTTAGGGGCTCCTAATTGCACCCTACAGGCCCGTGGCAGACAGCAGGGGTCTCTCTACGAGTGGGACGCAGCGGTGGCTTTCTGGCACACACACGCAAACTCACTCCCAGAGAAAGAGAGTAGCGAGAACATGAAACGGGTCAGAGATTAAACACTTTCTTTACACTGGTAATTAAGCCATCATCAGGCTGAGGAGCATTTATTATCAGGCTGGTGCTCGTTTACATGGATGTGAATTCTGAGCAAGCTCTCTAGATGCACAAACACACACACACACACTCATTTGTCTCAGCATCAGCATAATGATCTCTTACCCCACAGGAAGGAGACTGTGTCAGGGTGATGACAGTTCTAACTCATTTATTAGGGCCTTTTATTTCTCAATATCACTTTATTGGTGCCATGATTGTATTGGCAGGGTGGTTTGCTACTTAATACAAACTAATAACATTTGTAGTCACTGAATGATAATGTTGAATGTCCCTGTCAGATATGATTTGCCTGAATTTTCCTTATACTCACGCTAAATTGAAATTATTGTAGGTTTTCAGACACAAACCTTTGTTGTATCTAAACAGTTCATTCTAAGCATGCACTGTATGTAACCAGTATTTTGCATGCATGTTAGAAGTAGAGGATGCAATCAGATGTTCTCTCTGTAGAATCTATCTCCATACAATCCTGCGCTGTGTGTGCACGGACCATTTTCAGAGGCGAGGAGTAAGGAAGTACAATAACTTTATAACTGTACTTGGATTTTCTTTCACTTACTGGAAGACATGATTTTTTTTTACTCACTAAATCGTAAAGCTTTTTAAAACAGATTGGTTGCTAATTGCTATTTTTGGAAGTCAGCTTGATTTCTTTTTTTTTTTCCATCAGACAGCTTCAAGCAGTTGATTGTAAGCGTAGTATCTTACACCAAAAGGGGAGCAGAAAAAGAGCACAAAAACACATAGATGTATATAACATCATTTTCTGTTGCTTGTTATCTAAATTTTGCTTTTGTCTAGTCAGTGCTAGCTATCTTTTGAGAGATAAGGGTATGGCTGTAATGAATTAGCATTAGTATTTAGTTTTATCACATTTCCTGGTGCCTTGACACACAAAACTTGCAGTCTGTTAACAGTGTGTGATTTAAAGCAAATAATTCTTTCTCATTTGCGGTTTCATTTTCCTTTCATACTTCAGTAAATTTAAGTGTTTGTGGTTTTGTACTTGAGAAACATAAGAAAAGAATTTGAAGACATACTTCTGTACACTGTATACTTCCATATACTGTAGCTTGAAATGTTGCTTATTAATCCCATTCATCTTTATATAATAGACAAGACACACCCTATATATAAAATAATATAAAGAATATAAAAATATATAGTTGTCCTGTTGGCATGTTAATGTTATCTCTAACTACATATCTATTTCTTTATTTATTTACTGAAATAAGAAAGAAAGAAAGAAAGAATGAAAGAAAGTAAGAAAAGAAAGAAAGAAAGGATTAGATGTGCACACTTGAGCATGCGACACATGACCAGCATATGGAGAATTACAGTGCCTAATTATAGTCTCCCATCTTAAATTGGAACTCATTACAGACTTCTTAACGTTGCGAGAGCCTGCTGCTCTGTGGACCTGCAGCGTAGATTCTGCTAAAGCCTTGGGGAGGTACGCAGAGCACCACCTTTCCTTTTGGACATGTCCATGTGCCAGTGTCACCCTTTGTGTCTCTGTTCAATGTCATCTGTGCATACAGCCTGTGTTCTCCCAGCCCATGGTCTGAAAGGGACACATGGGCCTTTGTTGGCCCTTGTGTGTAATTGCACACAGTCACACCAACAGGCAGTGAAAGTAGCACTTAGTTCAGTAAATTACCTTAGTGGGGTAATTACCTGCTTGTTTGGTGGCTTTGTGGTCACCTGTGCAGAGCACTGCACTACACCTGGACTATTGTCAGAAGCCCACAACAGCATCCCGAAACGCCCCTCCACTTCCCTCCCCTTTTTCTTTCAACTTTGCCTTCTTGTCCCTGTCCACCTGAACTTGCAGGTTGTCTTTCCCAATAATTGCCCCAGCTTTCTAATTACAGGGGAAAGGGAAAGTGGCCATGGTATGTTTTTTGTATGTGGCAGCACAATACCCGCCACGCCTGGAATCTGTTTCAAAACTGCTTTGTGCCACTGTTTTTAAATGACCCGCCACTGTGCTTGGGAAACTAGATGGCTGAAAACGAACGAAAAATCTGTCACAATTATTCACGCCCAGCTAAAATGAAGCTGGCTGTGGACAGTGGGAGGAGAGGAAGGGAAAAGTGAGAACTTTGCATTATGAAATATGCTATATGAGTATAATCTTCTGGGTTTTGTGTGTGCTGTGGCGTGTGCCAAGCTCCTAGGTGGGCAATCTCAGAGACAGTAGGGAGGCCCGGTGTTATTTCTGGGCATATTTAGCATGGCCTACATGGGTGTTAGGCTCTAAAACTGGAACACAAGTCATAAAAGATACGAATAAGCTTCCAACTTTTTTCAACTGCACATATCTAATGCTAAATACATAAAAGTGGCATATTATCATACTCAGAAGCTTTTATTTAAAAAGAAATGCATTCATCTACTATTATTTATTAGTTTTCAATAAATCGTTTTGATGATCATTCACAGAAATTTAATATTTGAGGGGTAAAATCTCTGTTGAACTGAAATGCGATTTGATACGGATTAGGTTTGTAGGCCGCATAAAAATTCAATAGCCATGTCAAATCATTATATCATTTTATCCTTTTCATTTAAAAGAAATTCAGACTGCTGTGTTAAATTGCTGTCTGTGTTGCTCATTACTGTCACCACTAAGTCTCAGGCTCCTCAAAAAGCCTGAGATGATTTGTTCCCTTGAGGCTTGCTCTCACTCTCCCCTCTTTCTCACTCGATCACTGTTGCGATCGGATTTCTGCGGCCCATCTGAGGACTCTCTGCCCCTTCATCCAGTACCCCTGGCCGTGTTGTGACATGTCTACCTTTAGCAGCATGTCTGGCCCCTTACTGTGGCCATGTGCTGGGGATGGGAGCAGGAAGGCTCAGTATGGGCTGCAGATGTGAGAAGGGAGGTTGAGCATGTTAAATGGGCAACTGGCCATGAAGATACTGCTCATATGGGGCTAACATGACCTCTGAGTAATAGTCTATCTGCCCTCCAGCCTGCTCGATCAGGCCTTGCTGTGTTTTTAGTGTTCTGGAGCTCTCTGGAGGTTCTCGCAGTGTGCTGAGCTCTCCAGTTTGACCTAGAGACCACTACATCTTCTAGACTTTCAGTGAAAGCAGGGTTTGAGGGCACGATGGTGCTAAGCTGACATTGCTGATGACACATGGTTGAAATGGAACTCTATCGAGCTGATGAGAGCTTGGAATTCTACCTGATACATATGGTGCACAAGCACAAATATTTGAGAAGGTTTTTGTTATAAGCTCAAAGACGAATTTCCTTTTTGACGAACCCATTTTTGCAGTAGTTGAAATGTAATATAACAAATTCACATAAATAATGCAAAACTTGTAATGTGTCCAAACATTGGGTACATATAGAAATGGTTGGGAGTCATATAATCTTGAGAATAAGATCAGATTTATATAGTATTGTCAATGATATCAATCATTCTTACCCAAAACCCTTGATGGACTGGCTTTCCATCCAGTTTGTAGTCCTGTCTTGCTCCTAGTGTTCCTAGGATAGGCTCTGGATCCACTACGTCCCTGTTGTTGTTCTTCTTTCGGCTTCTCCTGTTAGGGGTTGCCACAGCGGATCATAGTTCCGTATATTTGATTTGAGTTTTTACTGTGGATACCCCTCCTGATGCAACCCATCCCAGTTTTATCCGGGCTTGGGACCAGCATTGGGAATGCACTGCCGTGTGTATCCCCAGTGGCTGGGACTGGTTCCCTGGCCGGGAATAAAACCCGGGCCATGGCAGTGAGAGCACAGGGGCCTAACCACTAGACCTCCAGGAACCCAGATCCACTACGACTCTAATCAAGATAAATCACCTTCTGAAAATGAATGAATGAATGAATTGTATTACTTAAATCTCACGTTGAGTGTCAAGACCTAATCATTCAGTTGGAGAATGGGTATTGTTATGCCATATACAATGTTTGTGCAGCTGCTTCAGTATTCCGATGGTAGTTATAAATCAGTACACTCACTTGGCCTAAGTGAAACTTTCTGTTTGGTTTCTTATGCACCTCAGGGTTTCTATGGTTTAAGATGCATAATAGCCCTTTCCAAGGTCATGACCACAGGTGACCTTAGTTCAGGAGGATGGAGTTGGGCTTCCTAAGAAGAATAAAAGGGAAATGTGCACTTCCCAGACCTCCCAGTGGCCCCGAAACACAGTGATTTATGGTCCCCAGTGTGGTGTTTCTCTGATTGGGTTTATGGTGGAATTTCCACCTTCTCTTCTCCTCATTGTCATGGGGGGTCCAAGACGCTAAATATAACCCATGGTAAAGTGAAAGAGATGATGCAATATTGGTGAATGATGAGTTCAGAAAATGTTCAGCATGCAATAGGTCATGAGGTCCATCTAATTAAGACATGAGCTAGGAATCATCTCCTTCCTTGTGTTAGGAGTGTGTGAGTTATGGAGAGAGATCATGAGTCAATGACTTTCACACAGACACACACACACACAAAAAAAAAAATACACACACGCTCAAATGGAGCTATCCATGGGTCACTTACCTCCGCTTGCCGCCCACTGGCTGGCCCCCTTCTGAGCTGCATTGTCTGACTGTGCTTGTGTGTGTGTTTGCGTGTGTGTGTATTTGTCACACCTTCAGTAGGCCATGCAGGTTCCCAGCTGCAGCAGCAGAGTGTGATTAGCATCTCCACTGGCCTCCTGTGCTCAGGTAGCAGCCGCCCCTGTCCTGCTGCTGAGAGAAGCCACCGGTGTGCTGGCACACGTTCAGACACACTGTGAGCACCACCAGGCAGCTCTCCTCCGAGGATCTCAGTGAGATATACCACAATGCAGCTCTCCACTACTATCCTTCAGCCCACACTGATCTACAATTGCCTATCCACTATGATCCGTTTTTGTTTTGGTTTTTTTTCATAGTAAGTGACTGATCCCAGTTCAGTCTGAGATCTGTTTCAGTAGCTTTAATAACACACTAATTGTGTTTCTGAATGTAGAAAATTGCAGTGCACATCAGGAAATCCAGCAGAATCTCTCGCAGTAATTCTCAGGGTCAGACCATGTAAAGGTTCTGTTCTGACAGCTGAGTTGCTCTGAAGAAAAACACTAGGCATGGTGAATGTCATTTTCAATTGGGGGTAGGGGGATGAGCAGGACCAGTGCTTAACAAAGCTTTAAATGATTATTAAGCTGCACCCAAGTCCTCCAAGCTGCTAATAATAATTATAGTTGGATAAAAGTAGGCCAGAAGCAAGCATGAAATATGTGCAGCCACCATGACGGGTCCTGCTCCATCTCCCTCACTGTGAACCATGCTGGGGACACATGGCAGTCTGGGAGAGCTGCTGCTTGTCTCTGTGTTGCAGAGAGAATGACAGAGCATCATGTGTGATATGAAGAAGGAACAAAAGAGTGTGTCATTTCCCCTCTGTCTGATTGAAAGCAAGCAGCAGTGCTTTAGTAATTAGGCTCCTGTGGATTATGAAGAAAAAAATTGCTGGGGCGCTATCTGAATAGTGGTGTATGCTGCCCATGCTTTTGTGCCATAATTCTTTTTTCATGTTGGCTTGACGTATTTTTCGGCACTATTTTTTATATCTTTTATTTAATTCTGTTGCTGATCACTGTTGTCATGGTGCTTTAAATTTACAGCATCATTATTAAGTATGAACTCTAAATGCGTATTGTTTGATGTCGGTTCCTGGGGATTTGCAAAATAAAGAAAGGAAATTGTTCTCAATGAGTTTTGGCGTTCAAGGAACAATAAACAAGACTTTCATTTCAACCAAAGAAGTTTTACTCAGGATCTTGTATGACATGCTATCTTTCAAAGAATTGTTAAGAGATGTGAGGTGACTTTTAATGGATGGGTGTTTGTTTTTGTTACTCTTTATTATCACGTTTGAGCCATTCATTGTAGAGAATAAAGTCTCAGACTCCAGTGGGGAAATTAGCTTCTAGAGAACAGTGAGGATCAGACTAGCTGCATCAAGTGCATCAATATTATTATCAGCACCACAATTGGTGGAAAAACAAAAAAGTGAAAAAAAAAGATCCAGGAAGCTCAAACCATGTACATGGATGGAAATCAGTATCTGACTTGGTTTCACACAGATATTGTGATATTACCATTTAACTGGTTTAAAGTGTAATGAAGAAATTACATAGTCTCACTAGGATTTTTTTCTTTTATCTCTCTTTCATATGGAACGCAAAATCAAGTGCAAAACTCAAAATACCTGTAATAATAATAATAATAATAATAATAATAATAATAATAATCCAATGTGGACACTGACAAAACATTAAACATTAACAACTATAAACTGGAACATTCAACGAATTTGAAAGAAAAGGGCCCTATATAAAGAATATATTTATAAAAGTTTAACATACTGGAGTTCAGGGTTTCTTTTTTTTTTTTTTTTTTTTTAAGAGGCGTATACTTTATAAGAAGTAATATTTCCTTTTTACAATTAAATAATGTGGAGGTTACAAACTTTCGGCACAGTGAAGCACACAACAAGCATGTATACATGTGTTCGAGCATATATGAGTGTATATTTTTTCCCCTTCTTTTAGATTTTAAATATGTACAGTACAATCAGGGTGTATGTGTAACATTCATCACTATGTCTCACAGAGTGGTACTTTGAGACACAGCAAACAGGTTTCTACATGTGAAGTAGAATGATACGTGTGCGTGCGGAAGTGTGTGTGTGTGTGTGTGTGTGTGTGTGTGTGTGAGAGAGAGAGAGAGAGAGAGATGAAGAACTGCTGACCCACTGTGTAATGCTGGCTAATGTTTCTGCATAAATCCTCTTATCTAAATATCCTTACTTGTGTTTCACACACTGCTGAAACCAAAATTAATTTGAGCATACAATACGGTCCTTTACATGCAGCTGTCTGTTATTGTGGTAAGATCATGTTAGCAGAATTACAGAATGCCATCATCTGTGAAAGCAAAAAAAAAAAAAAAAATGAAGTAGTTTTTAGATTTTGATAGAAAAAAAATGTCATCTATATCATTCCAGCTTCATGACATTAATATTAATATGCAACACTACATGTTGACATCTGCCGTGCCTGTAGCTTTGCTCATTTTGAACCGAAGCCTTGCTTCCTGTGTCGTAAGTGACCGATGATTCCCTTGGAAATGGCATTGCTTCAGAGCTACATTGCTGAGCCTGCTAATGCTGAGTCCTCTAGTTCTGTCTCTTCAGCAGTCATGCTGTTTTTCTGCCTTCTTCACATATCTGACTGAACATTTTCCCCTGATCCTCCCGCTCTCCCACTCTTGCTTTTTCTTGTCTTTCATGTTTGCATGTTTTCTGTCATGTTCTTAAGTATCACTGTTACTGACATATTCTACCTGTAGTAGACTAGACATGTATGGCACGGGGGATTGTGTGTGGGGGATTGTGTGTGTCACTAAACAGATACATTGTGAAAAACCTGTCAGCATATCTGTCTAAAAAGAGTGTTGAGTGCGTGCACGCTGCAGCTGGCTGCTACTTTCACGCCACGCGTTTTGATGTGATTTCAGAAATGCAAAAAGGAGAGAAATTTGCACCGGTGCCACAAAAATTACTGGCAGAATTGGTGCTGGTGGGCATGCAGGGGAGCTTTCAAAGTGACGCCATCTCCATATGGTTTAGCAGATAATGCTTTATCCACCATCTTTCCCTGCTCTCTCTTCTGCTCTCTAGCCCGTGGCTACGTTTCTATCTCTGCATCAATTAGCACATGATTAATACAACAAGCAAGCAGTTTAGAGGTAATGGCAGACAATTAACATCTCATTCCACCATAAAGGGCTCTGCTAAATACCTAAGCCATTGCTGTTCTCTGCCTGGAATTGAAATAAGTGTTTGTCCTAATTCGTATGCTATCTAATGTGAAGTGGGCCCACTTTGTATGCCACAACACTATTAATCTAATTAGAGTGAGCTGCAAATGAAGCAGTGTCTCTCTCTCTCTCTCTCAAGAAGATGAATGAAGCACTGCTTTTGTTACTTAGCGCCATGCCATCGCTGTGCCATGCTTGCACTTCATATGCCAATCTTGAAAATTAACTGCCTTGAGCACAGGGAGCCAAACTTGTTGCTGTTTTTCCCCACCCCTCTCTCTCTTTCTCTTTTTCTCTCTAATTATGAGCATGTTGCAAACACAACTGTGCACACTGTTAAAATAGAGCCGTAGCGGCGCTGTCATGGGCTTTGCTGATGAAAAAAAAAAAAAAAACACAGCACTGCTTGGATTAAATGATGTGTTTTGATTGACAACTACCTTGAGACTGGGCTGATGGAGTTGTCAAGCCGGAATGCTAACAGGCTGCCACCACTCCAACTGCAGATGCACTGTGCACTGGTGCATCACACGTTCACACACACACACACACACACACACACACATACACACACTCACACACACGCATGCTATTCACTCCTTTCTCAACAAAAATACATGAGAGAGTACAGGCACATTTTGTGGATCCCTATTTTAACATCATTGTGTCTAAGTGTTGAAAGAGATCATGAGTTGGGAGCAGCTTAAAGTTTAGAGTAGCAACACTCTGACCTGGGAAACAGCAATCTCTGTGGGAAAAGCGGTGCACTGTTTCTGATATGCTGTGAGCATGTGTCACTTGGGGAGGATGATATTACCGCTGCACATATTTCAAACAAATGCCTCTATGGAAATTTGGTATTAATGATAGGAAGCGTATTGAATATGAGGTATTCACTGCAATACATATGAGGATCATGGCAATGTGGAACAGTGTATTTATTAAAGCAAAGACATAAATTAAATTCATTGGGATTTGGATAGCTTTGAGTAGAGGTCAACTTAAAACCCATAACACCGCCTCCAAAGAGACTGCATTATCTCATCTAATATAACCTTCATGAAGGATTTTGATACAGTGTGAATCCGTGTTCTTTTCACAGGAATATGCAAAGTAGCCTGGCTGGCAATGCAAGAGACACCTGAGGGCTAATGACTCAGTGAAAATCTCTCACCTTCATGCCTCCAGTCTCTAACTCAGTCACATACAAATGAGAGAAAGACAGAACAAGGGGAGCAAAGAAAGCTAAACAGAAGAGAAGGTGAGTGACTCTGTGTAAGCATGTATAAATATTCCCATGTGGTCTAGATCTAGCCCCAGTTCTGTCTTGTGCAGGCATAAAGAGCGTCTCAGTGGTCTTCTTCCCTTGATCATGAACACTATGGTCAAAGGTCATAGCGGGCCAAGAGTGACCACCCTCATGCCACATTTGGCTGCCGGATTTCTCCCCCTCCCCTCTCCTTCTCTTTCATTCTCTCTTCCCTCCTCTCAAGGAGCACTGGTTTTCATCTCCTGAAACAAAAGCTAACTGTTTTGCTCGGAGCCAGATCAAGGGCCTCCCTTTTCCTCCAGGAGAGGTGGGAAAACAAACATGGTGCACGGCAATACCTTCTGTCGCTTCCAGGCTCACATCTGCAGCACCGCCACTCAGCTGCTGGAGAAGCTGTGCTGTCTCCTCACTACACTCCCCCTCCCCAATGCTGCTTTCCAAAGCAATGCTCCCCTGGGACAGGCCTGTTTATCAGCTAGCCTGCCAACCACATGATGGAACCCCCAAGGAGCATCAAACAGTACATGCCCGTATGGTGGCGGTGCAGGTCAGGCCCTGCTCTGAGGTACATACTCTCAGCTGTGGACACACACATGCACATGGTTTGAAGATCATAGCCTTGTGTGTGCTGTTATCCAAAGGCATTTTAATTTAGGCAAACATATTGGGTGTTACAAAGGATGAAATGTTCATCAGAATGACTTCTTGGCAGTTCATTAGCTTGTGTATGTGCTGATTTATAGCAAGTTGGTGTATTTGGTATTGGTGTTGTTTTGGTTTATTATTGTTTTAATATTTTAAAATCAGATCATTCCCTGTCAATCGGAGTGACAGTATCCACTCACTAGCCAATATCAACTCATGTATACAGAAGAGGATGTTTAATACTCTCCTTGAAGTGCAGTTAGGTACCCTGTGATATTGCATGAGAGGCAAACTGCAATCCAAAATCATTTTCGGCAGCTGGCTTCATGTGTCTCGGAGGATGCATGTGCAATAGGGGAGACTGGGCTAGCAGGTGGGAATTGGCTACTGAGAAAATTGGATAAAAAAAAGTTTCACCTAGCTTCTCTTAAAGCTTAGGATTGAGCAGTATGCTACAGCTCTCTGGATTACTCCTCTAGATAAACCCAAGCTGTGCTGCTCTTGTCGCTTACTGAGGAGTTGGTACTGTCCCCAGCCTCTACCTCAATCACATCCACCTCTTGTGTGTTTTAATGAGAGATGCCGTCCTGCTAGCATGCTTTCCCTTATGGCCTGCATGGCAGACTTTCATTTAATCCAGCGAGGCATGATAGCGGCCGAATCCAACAGGGCCGCATGGAGTAATGCTGCATTTGAATTTGGCATTGTGTCCCGCGGCGTCGCATTTCACTTGGCCTGCGATAACAAGTGACTGTTCTAATTGCTGCTGTCCCAACTGTGCGATTTAGCCGAGTGCCCTGCTCTGGTTAGGCACCAGTCCAGCGCCACTTGCCTCAGAGAGATAGCAGCGGTGCATGCTGAGTTTTCCTGCTCTCCCTAAGCACACGTTATCATCACCGGAGCATGAAGGAAGGGCACACAAATGCACACAAATCCACTGAGTGGTGTCTGAACACAGTTTTGACAGGTATATGGTAATTTGTATCTTATCTTAATCTTATTTGTACAATAATTTTGAATGAGAAACAGATTTTTAAAAAATCCTTTTGACACATTAGGAGTAAAGAATTAAATGTGCTGATTTGGAACCAACTTAAATATCCAATAATGCACTATGGAAAAATTATATGCAGTACACCCTCTATCTGAAACTTTAATTATTTTTAGAACCTGATAACATGTTTAAACATGAATTATGTGACATGGGAAAGCTTTCATAAATATATACTATCATGCTTTGGTCTTTAATGCACTCTCAAAATTACAAGGCTATAATATAGACTGAGGTGACTGCTTGATGTATGGAAGCCCATTCCCATCAGATAGATGAATTTTTTTTTCTTTATTCCTGGCATCAGCAGTATGTCAATATTCTGATGTAATATCTCAACATTTTGACTTTCTATCTCAAAGTTCTGAATTATTATCTCAAAATTCTAACTTTATATATAAACATTTTGAATTATTATCACAAAATTTTACTTATTATCTGAAGCTTCTTCCTTATCTCAAAATCCTGACCTAATATATCAACATTTTGACTTATTATCTCAAAATCTCAAAGAAAATTAACTTATTAAGTCAAATATTGTGTCAAATATTATATCAGGGCTCATGTTAACAAATAACAAACATTTTCTTTAACAAATTATTTGGCAGTTAGGAAAGTACAGCAATTCACCATTATAAATCATAATTTTGGTATACTAGGTACAATAGCAATATAATTCAACATAGTATTGCAGTAATAACTGAAACAAGATAAGTGAAACTTTTAAGATAAGTCAGATTTTTGAGAATAATAAATTATATATAGCCATAACATTACAACCACTGACAGGTCATGTAAATAACATTGATTATCTCATTGCAATGGCACCTGTCAAGAGGTGGGATATGTTAGGCAGCAAGTGAACAGTCAGTTCTCAAATTTGCTGTGTTGGAAGCAAGAAAAATGGGCAAGCGTAAGGATCTGAGTGATGGCTGTGATGCAGTGGTTAGTACTGCACCCAAAGCTCAATGATACGCATGGGGATCAAAGGCTAGCCCGTCTGGTCCAAGCCCACAGAAGAGCTACTGTAGCACAAATTGGTGAAAAAGTTAAAGCTGGCTATGATAGAAAGGTGTCAGAACACACAGTGCATCTCAGCTTGCTGCGTACGGGGCTGCGTAGCTGCAGACTGGTCAGAGTGCCCATGCTGACCCCTGTTCACTGCCGAAAGCTCAGTGGGCACATGAGCATCAGAACTGGACATGGAGCGATGGAAGAAGGTGGCCTGGTCTGATGAATCACATTTTCTTTTACATCATGTGGATGGCCGGGTACGTGTGCGTCGCTTACCTGGGGAAGAGATGGCATCAGGATACACTATGGGAAGAAGCCAAGCTGGCGGAGGCAGTGTGATGCTCTGGGCCATGTTCTGCTGGGAAACCTTGGGTCCTGGCATTCATGGGGATGTTACTTTGACACATACCACCTACCTAAACATTGTTGCAGACCAAGTACACTCCTTCATGGCAACTGTATTCCCTAATGGCAGTGGCCTCTTACAGAAGGATAATGTGCCCTGCCACACTGCAAAAATTGTTCAGGAATGGTTTGAGGAACATGACAAAGAGTTCAAGGTGTTGACTTGGCCTCCAAATTCCCCAGATCTCAGTCCGATCCAGCATCTTTGGGATCTGCTGGACAAACAAGTCCTATCTATGGAGGTCCCACCTCGCAACTTAAAGTACTTTAAGGATCTGCTGCTAACTTACCACAGCACACCTTCAGAGGTCTTGTGACGTCCATGCCTCGAAGAGTCAGAGCTGTTTTGGTGGCACAAGGGGGACCTACAGAATATTAGACAGGTGGTTTTAATGTTATGGCTGATCTGTGTGTGTGCGTGTGTGTGTTTGTGTGTGTGTGTGTGTGTGTGTGTGTGTGTATAATCTTGGTGCACATCCTACTCTCCATTACTTTTATCTTCCCATAAGATGCCACACTAAAGCAAATGAACACAAATCTGACTTTATCTAATATTAAATGGTCTACCATGGCAAAAGGGAATTTGGGCACAATCTTTTGAAGTGCTCCTCATGCTGGAAGTGGGGTGCACACCAAAAAAAGTGAACTTCCCATTCTCCAGGGACGGACTGCTTTAGAATTCACTTTATACTTGCTTCTCGCCCGAATACTAGTGTTTGAAACTCTTACAGCTTTGAGCACAGCAAAGTACTGCACTATTACTGTACGAAGCATGTACGTAGCCCTTATATAAACATAGCATTGTATGAAGGGTGAATGGAGTGCACTGTTCGCCTTCTAATGTAGCATTTTCCACCCTCTTCAGACCCTGAGACCAAAGGGAGTGTTGTGCCATGCTTTCATCTCTCTGAGTCCCCTGCTAGCCAATGCTGCCTCTATCTGCATTATTCACCACATTTACCTGAGCCTCCCCCTACCATCCACCCACTTACCATGTGTGCACCACACATCTAGCAAACAGAAGCAGATTGACAGCTTTGCTAAATAAATAAACAAATGATGGTATGCATGAATCAGAGATAGGTTGCCATCTTCTGGACTACTGGTAAAACATCACCGGCCCCCCAAACGATGCTCCAAGCATGTATCCTCACCTGAACTAGTCCATCCTGCAGCTCATAATGGCTGTTTTGACAAGCTAAAGGGCTATTTGTGTCAAAATGATGACATTAATAGCAGGACCTCGACAAGGATGAGCTCCAGGGTTGAGGTAATATTTTGTCTTTGAGTTTTGCTGGCTTTTCTCCCTTCATTACTCCATGAATGCATGCTATGTGCTGGAGGAGGACTTTAATTAGCACAGCCCATGCTGGAGAGGCCTGGGAGTGGAGCCATCAGCCAGTTGACAAGTGTGTGTGAGTGTGATGGGTGAGGAGGGTGTATAGGTGTTCAGCTGAGTAAGCCACACAAGCCCCAGAATGTGCCAGAAGACGGTGATGGTGTCCCTTATTCCCCTGCATGCAAAGGGCTTGAGGAGGGTTCAGCCTGTCTGGCCTTGCTAGACTCACTCTCTCTGAGCTACAGCTGTGACAAGTAAGCAGCTCCAAAGAGGAACATTTATTTTTTTTGCTAATGACAGCAAAATTTGCTAATGACAGTGGATTTGGTTTGTATTTCGTTCTTTGACAAATCTTAAATGACATTGTAAACATGATAAAAAAAAAATTACTCAGACATTGCCTTTTAATACGCATGGACATGTACCTTTTTTTATTTGTTTGTTTGCTGATTCTGCTGGTTTGATGGCGATGCAAGTTGCACAATTGATTTCACATTAATCTGAAAACTCAGGGCTTTGAACACAGTATTCGAGCATGCCGAGCTCCAGTTTGATTCTCAGTGGCACCGAGGGATGCAAACACCTGCAGGACAAACTAGCTCCTTTATTTCACCCTACAATAATACCCTTCAGTGTCTCTAATCGTCCTCCAGTTGGAAAGAGATCCATTATAATTTCATGGCTGAGTAGTTGAGTGAGAACAATGGGCCTTTTTAAAGGCTTTGACAAGTTTGTTCACATTTACCTGCATTCATCCTTTTAGCCTATACAACATATGCTCAAATGAACTTTTAAAGACTGTCTCAGCCTTTCACACTTCACGGCAGCATTCAATCTATTCAAGCTCAGTGTGTTTCTCTGCCTTGTTACACTTAAGTGGAAAGAAAAGACAGTTGCACACACATTCAGCCACATGATAAACCAATTTCGCCTGATTTATTTTTGTAAGTAATGGGAATAAGCTCTGCAAAGTTACTACGCACCCTTAATCAGAAGCTCCTCTTTGAGAAATGATTGTGTGTACCATATTCATTGCACAAAGCAAATCTGTTCAAGTGTTTATACAACAAATTACCGTATATGAAAATTGTAATTAGAATAGTAAGCACAAGTTATTGTGTCTTAACATATTCAGAAATATTTTGGTATACAATTAAGACAGAAAACAGCTAAATGTTTGCTTTAGTGATTTTGTTCATTAAGAAACAGATCTAAGATTTGAATCTGGAGCTTCGAATCATTAAATAGCATATTACAAGGTTGGTTTATTTTATTTATTTAGGTTTTTTTTTTTTCACATTCGAAGACACTAGACAGGAGTATATCAATTTAGATGCCATTTTAAAGTGTAAAATTACATTAGTAAATTTTGTTTTTTATTAGGTTTTTCATTCACTTATCATTTTTTACTGTTAATGTTCAATTTTGGAATATGTTTTGTCCAAATAATAAATGAGACAAGTTCTTACTATTACACACACACACACACTCATATTTTATTTACATTTATTATTACATTTATATATATATATAATCTTTAAATTTATACCATTTTAAAAATAACAATCGGGTCTCCAGATAAAATGAAAGAGGCTGCTGTTTTAATGATAAGCATGGTAATGAGCAGATATAGCTGTTAGACAACAAGTTACTTAGACATTTTAGGAGCAGCAAAGGCTTTTTTCTTTGCTTTTTATTTCTAACACCCCCCACCATTTTTTTCACCAGACGTGTCCTTGTAGCTTATGAACATGTTGTGTTCTCTTGGTTAATTTTCCTGAGAAGATTTAATCATGAAAAGAGACAGAAAGACACTTCACTGACTCCTCCATGTAATGAACATCGCAGCGATATGGTGTAAGTGTGTTGAGCTGATCGCAAGAAATCTGAGTCAGTCTTTATTCAAACCTTTATTCAAGGGTTTTTAAAAAAGTGAATTCAGCTGTCGAGCTCAAGTGCGCCCAGCCACTCCGAGCCTCTCCACTTCTCTTTCTATTTGATTTGATTGCCATGTCTAGCTTTTTAAAGACTCTAGTCTCTAAAGACTTTTGTGTTTTCCTTTTCTTGTTAATAATTTAATGGAGTGTGAAACTAATGCAAACAAGAAAGAGTGACACTGAGCTCTTATTTCCTTTATTCATGCGGAACAAAGACTCTGATCTGAAGAGTCATCATGCATTAGTAGTAACTTGTGCAACTTATTTTACTCAGTATTCCTGAAATAAATAATTACAATGAGAGTTTACATAATATATGCCACCCTTTTCAAGAATCGCATAGGCTTACCATGAGCTCTAATGTTAAAACAATTAAATATCTATGAGAAGACACTGAATTTTACTACATTTATACTCCATTATATATCAAGAAAACTAAATGATTTATACTGGTCATCTATAAAACATCTGGAGTTCTTAAAATGCTCCAGATCAGCCATCTTTATTCCACAATCCGAATGTCCTAATAGCTTTAATAATCCATGAAGCATTTTTAAAATGTAAAACCTCAGACTGTTTTCCCAAACAACACTATTTGAAGGCATTGGAAAATATGTTTACATTGTTACAATAATAATAATAATAATAATAATTATTATTATTATTATTATTATTATTATTATTATTATTATTATGAGCCAGTCACAGAAATATAATTTTATATTCTACAAACTACATATGACAAACACAAAACATGCTATGTATTATTATTATTATTATTATTATTATTATTATTATTATTATTATTATTATACTTCTGTTTATAATCTCCTGTTTTCATCAGAACAGCAAGTAAGCCCTTCTGTTCCATATACATACTATGTACTGTTATGAAAATGGCAAATTAATAAATATAGGAGATCTATTTACGTAGGCTAGCTCTTTTCATCAAATCAATTCACAGCATGTTTCCACTAATGAACATTCACCCTTTGATCAATGAAATAATATATATGATCTAATGACAGAATATTGGTTCCCTTAACAATATTTGTCGTCAGAGTCATTTTAAGCCTTTGCAGATAAAGCTAAACTTCACTCTCTCTCTCTCTCTTTTTTTTTACCTCCAATTTCAGCAACCTGAATAAGATCCTGAACAGTACTGCAACTGCAAAGATATCAGACGACCTTCTAATTAACCAGGAAATTGCACCTAGGTCTTTGAATAAGCTTAGCTTGTGTATGGGTCTGCATGCAGTGTCTGGATGAAGTGTAGTGTTGTGCAGGCTGCTGAACTGTAATGCAGTTGGCATGTACTGTTGCGCAACTTCAGATAATGTTTTGATACGTGATGTCAAAGCAAGTGAGAAAAGCTGTAGGTTACTGAATGAGGGTGGGCCCGCTTTGGTCCCACTGTAGGAAAACTGCAGTGAGTGAGTGAAGCGCGTTTTAAATCACACTCGCTCGGTGATGATTGACAGGCTGTTGACAGGAGTATTGTGGCAGTATTTAGCAAGGTCCCAGGACCCCTGCAGCTAAAGTGAATTTTATGGAGTCGTCGGTCAGTCACACGCATAAAGCAAAGTCAAGTAGCCTCTACACTCATGCAAATGAACAGGCTTCACGTTCTGACATGCGCGATATGCTGCTTGATCACTTTGTTGAGAGCCATAAACACACACACACAATCAAAATGTGTATGCATAATGGTCCGTGTGTGTGTGTGTGTGTGTGTGTGTGTGTGTGTGTGTGTGTGTGTGTGTGTAGGCAGCCCCGTGCCTGGGCCCTCGGCAGAGAGGAGTACATTAACAGAGCTCATTTACAATGTATGGACTCCGCCGGGTGGAACAGGGCCAGATATGTGCCGCTTAAGCGCTTGGCTAACAAAGCTTAGCATTGAGTCGGGGGAGAATCTGTTGTGCTTCTCTAATGCCTCTGTAATTATGACTTATTAATGGAGAGATTACGCAGTGAACTGAGCAAGGAAATAAACACGGCATCATTATCCAGGGTTATGGAGAACAAATGAATTTAAATACTGAAGGGAAATAGAAACTCTGACGTGCGAGTCGCACATTTTTTTTTTGTTTGTTTTTTTTGGTAAAAATTACAAATGCAGATAAAACGTGTGCGGTTTTGTTAAACCTTCACGGAAATCAAATGAATCCTAGAGAAGTCATCCGGCTGCAGAGTTGACATTCTTCTTTCATTCTGACAGAACTGGATTTGTTTTCGATCCTAGAATTAATGTCGCATTGTTCATGCACTGGAAATTCTGCTCTTTTTCAACTGCAATCCTCCCACGCCGAATATCCCTCTGAAACATCGCCGCAATTCTCTAGCAGATGGAAAGAAATGTTCATTTAGCGAATGGCTTTTTGATTCTTGATGTAAAAAGCTCTGGCTCTGATAATGCCCATCTGCATAATTAGTCGTTTAAGGAAGAGAAGAACACAGCGAAGGAGACTTTAATTGGACCGGGAAAAATGTGAAGCAAGTGCTCCACTTTGGCTGTTTGTTTGTTTGTTTGTTTGTTTGCTTGCTTGCTTTAGGAGTGTTAATTAGGCTATACTACACACGCGCGCGCGCTCGCACTTCTTTTTGCTTCCATTGATACCCCCATAAAGTTAGGCTATTTGAATAATAATCATAATAATCATAATAATCTATAATAATCATAATAATAAGCATTAAAAAAAAGAGGTACTAAACTGTATCTCTCTGTTCTTTTGTACCTTTTAATGTGTACATATCACTTGGAAATATGGATATAGTGTACATTTAAAAAGGATTTAAGAGAGATATGGACTGTAATTACCTTTTTTTTTCTTTCTTTTTTTTTGGAAATCTTTAAGGTATATGCATCTTTCTGGATAAAAGGCTAACACTCCAGTGACAATGAAAGTACAGTTTGGTACCTTTTTTTTCTGAGAGTGTACGCGTCGCAATTTTATTTCTTCTATTTTATTCTGTAATTTTCAAAAAAAAAATAATAATAAAAAAATCCTTCCTTGATTTCTCCCTTTTTCTTACTTGCCTGAGCAGAGTTTGTGTGCTCATTTTTGTAGGCAGCACTGCCCCTATAGGCCGTTTGAGGAACTGCAGCCCGGGCGCTGTGTTGTTATAAATAATATATAACATTTATATTGCTCAGTTTTATTCACATTTAATAGCACAATTCATTTTAATACCGTTCACACCAAATACCAGCAGTCATATCCAAATACAGTTTTTAAAATTCAATAATATACCTCCGTTTTGCGTGCATGAATTATTGATTTCATTGGAGAATTGCAATATGATAAATCATAGACTAGGCTGTTTATTTATTAAAAGATGTATCTACGTAGAAATCCATAGCAAATGCTACAAACTGCTACAAAAAAAAAAACACATTACAACAACTGAAATCTTTATATAGAGAAGGGACACAAATATGTGCATGTGATTTGACGGTTATCTTTTTAAGAGGATGCATGCAGGCAGGGGGAGAAAAAAAATCTCGATCTTAAGGCCTAATTGCTTTTTTATGACCTAGCAATCCTGGAGGAAAAATGTGGCATAAAATCCCAGGGCCTAATTAAAGGATTTTCACTCGGAGGAGCAGGCAGCAGGGTTCACACTGTTTGTCTGTCGTGGCTGGTTGCTCGGCGGCAGAAGGTGATAGTGGGGTGAAGCCCCGTTAGCCTCGGAGCCTTCTGTTAAATTTGGCAGAAAAGCATGCCGAGCCCGAGGAAGAACAAAGACACAGAACCTGCATTCGGGATCAGCAAGAATAGCCCGATTTATCCCAAACTACTGACTGATTTAGGGGTTCCTTCTCGTCACGTGACACTGGGAATAAACAGGACGGAGCACCACGTTCTGCTTGAAATAAACTTTGCGCATTCATTTGTCCAGTGCGCGCCTGAGCAACCCTAAACGAGCTTTCTTATTCCTGTTCCTTCAACCTGCTGACACTGTGGGCGATTACAGATACTCTGGCGTTGTCGCTGTTTCTGCGGGTGTTGAGGGAATGGGATGAGGTGATGGAGCAGATATAAAGCCGCTCATCCTCCGCCGCCAGGACTGATGCACCTGTGCGCGCTGTGGATGTTTAACACAGAGGAGAGCCATATGGCACTGGCACTGTTTCCTCCCTATAGGCCTGCTAGCTACAGACACAAATGTGAGGGGAAAATATATTTTTTTTTAAAAATCAGACACAAATGAAAAGGATAAAGCTCAGTGCAGTCTCCTCTACTGCAAACATATTGAGCACACTAATGGTGTGTCGTGCCTATCTTCCTCTTCTACTTCCTCACTAAATAAGCTGCCCTTCAGGACGTCCTCCCATCTTCTCCCAGTCCTAAAAACAAGCAGAAGCTATTGTATTGTTTTAAATATCAAATAGAGAGAAAGCAGCTCTGGTGGACTCTTCCATCTGGTGTAAGCAGAGCAGGAGGAGGAGGAAGAGGAGGAAGAAGACGAGGAGGAGGAGGAAGAAGACGAGGAGGAGGAAGAGGAGGAGAAGGAGGAGGAGGAGGAGGAGGAGGAAGAAGAGGAGGACAGGCAGGAGGATGAGGAGGAGAAGGAAGAGGAGGAAGAAGACGAGGAGGAGGAAGAGGAGGAGAAGGAGGAGGAGGAAGAAGAAGAGGAGGACAGGCAGGAGGATGAGGAGGAGAAGGAAGAGGAGGAAGAAAAAGAAGAGGAGGAGCAGGAGGAGGAGATTCCCTCCTTCTGAGAGGAGCACAGCTGTTACTGTACACAGGCGCGCATGGCACTAATGTAACATCACCAGGCTGAAAGATGTCTCCACTATACCCGGTATACCGCGATATGTAGCTTTACTGAGAGAATAAACTAAAATGACACGCAGCTCAAAGACAAAAACTCAGCTGTGTTGTTTTACCTTTTATTTTTTTTTACACTGACATAATTTAACTAACATAGCACAGGCCAAAAAAATTCAAGCAATAAATAATAATAATAATAATAATAATAATAATAATAATAATAATAATAATATAGCCTACAGAAATAAACACAATTTGGACTAATAAAACTAATTCTAATCTAAGATAATAATGTGCCCACATGTGAAGCAAGCTATTTCTGGCTGGTCACTTGTCCTTTGTCAGCCTGACACCACCGGTCTCTGTGTTCTCTGTTCAGCATTTCTCCCTGTTTCTAAGTTAAAGAGCTGGAAATCATGCGGGTGACAGTTTTCTCGCAGTGAGGCTGGAATCGCACCCCCTGTTCCTCTGGAGCAAATGAACAAGCCAGCCTCTGTGCAGTCAGCCTTCACAGCTGCAGTTTCAGACTGCTTCAAATCATATTTTATTTTCATGCTTACCCGAAACTGAATAATGCGCACATTAGCTGGTGCCACTTAATACATTTCCGTCTCAGCGCTCCGTAGCCTGCTTTCAATACAATCCTGCGAGCTTCGTTTTATTTCTGTAAAACAGCTCAGCGCCTTCATGATCAATATGATTAGATTATTATCAGCCCTGTTTTACTACAAATAATAATAATAATAATAATAATAATAATAATAATAATAATAAATGAGACATTATTCTCTGTAGAGTATAAAATATCATTTCTGCTTGTACCTCATTAAGTTCCCTTACAGAAAAGTCATTAATTACTCACATGAACCGTCACATGACTGACGTGAAATTTATACTTGTGGTTTGCACACATTTTTTTCACATGAAATGCATGTTTTTACTTTCACCCGTGACTCTACACAATTCCTTTATCTTCCCGTGTTAATTTTTTCACGTAGGGCACGCGATTTAAATCTGATCTTCACGAATGAGCACATATTGTTCACGTGATGTGTGGTGTTTAGGTTACTTGTGCGACCTGAGGGCTTAACGTGGTGATCATATAGCCCTTTCCACAGGAAGAAATTCTTGTTCTCGCATGCGATCACATGAGAAAAGTAGGCTGTGTGGTCCTAATTTAAAAAAAAAAAAAAAAGAAAGAAAGAAAAAAAGTTTAGTCTATATGCCTACAGGCTGGTTGACTGTCGAACAGGAGCCATAAGGAGAGATTTTGAACTTAAACGAAAAGCAAATGGTAAGACAAGCAGACGATGAGGTGTGTAATCATGCTGTAAATGTGTTCGAGGGCTGCAGGCAGCAGGACTGGACTGTGAGATCAGACTAACAGTACAGAGCTGGTGAACAGCTGGCCTCACTGCCTCCCGGTGATCAGCGCTAACAATTAGTCACACACCGGCAGACTGAGGCGGAAATAAGGTGTGTGTGAACGCGAGGCCAATTTAAAAGACCACAGTAAGCCACATTACCATCCAAAATGTAAGCACAAATTAAACTGTCACAAACTAGACTGCGTCTGCATTAGCACTGTTCAGATATGAGCCTAACTTCTGTAAAATAAACAAATAAATAAAGAAATAAATAAATTTCATATTAATATTAATAAGAAGTATGAACAACATCAACACTATTACTACCACTATTATTATTATTATTATTATTATTATTATTATTATTATTATTATTATTATTATCAACAACAACAACAACAACAATAATAATAATAATAATAATAATAATAATAATAATAATAATACCAAATTACCACAAGTTAATAATATTTGTCAGATTTAGCCTATCTAATGATCTGATTTGTGGCTATCCATAGGTACAGGCAAAGTGCTATCAAGCTATTGTTTTTCAGAGAATTGTTATTTATATTCATCAGCTTGTTCCTACTTATACGTTAATTAATGAATCAATCATTTAATGATCCATCGCTTCTTTTCTACAAGAGCACCTTTCCAGCTCACTTTAGACACGCTTATTCTGCTGCTTGTTGGAAACCTTTTTCGTATCTGCATACTCAGTATCAGCACTGAGGACTAAATAAAAGCAATAGAACATGAGGTTCAAAATCTTCAAAAAACTACAGACATGTCCTTTAGCTGAACCCTGCCTAGGCACATTTTCTCTAAGTGACTGACTGCCTACTTTTTACTGTCACTCTTACAGCAATTAATAGCCCAATCCAGGCAACTGTTGGAGGATATTTGCAAAATGTACCATCGGTTAGCCGGAGAGCCAACATCCCAATCTATCAGCATTGTTTAGGGAACTGGAGGGCGAGCCAGAGAGAGCATTTTAGAGCAGCAACACTGACAACATCCTGTCAGGTTGATTAGCAGCTCTGTCAGAGGGGCTCTCAGCTGTAAAATGAAATTCAGGACTGAGCACTCAACATAGAGCCACAGAGCTTATAAATATCAGTATAGGCAGCATGAGTCTACTGCTATCTAGAGCATGATTAAAGGGCTACAGTCTCAGACCAGTGACTATGAAAAGACCCTACATGTTTAATTTAAGAAAAAAAATTTAAAAAATCACACAGCGTACGGGCTCAGTATAATACAACTCTAAAGACAATTTCCCAATTTAGTAAAGTGGAAACACAAGCTGGTGGGATATTAATTACAGACAGAGTGGTTGTTAAAAAGAAACCAAAAAAAAAAACAAAAAAACAAACAAAAGTTGGTAGACAGTCAGTTAGAGAAGAAACATGCCAGAGAAGTGTTTAGGTAAAGAACTTTATTTACTCTGCTTCTTCTACTTCATCATACATTTAGCATCTTATTTGTATTATTATTATTATTATTAATAATAATAATAATAATAAATTGTCTATTAATAATACTTTTTAGTAGTATGTTGTTACTCACAGAAGAGCAAGGAATGAATCCAATTCCAATGAAGGCAAGCATGAATAATGCAATTTTTGTAAAAATTACTTTTACAAGGACAGTCATTTAAATTTACAGAAAATGAAATGAAATGTGGGGTGAGGAGGCTTTGCTGATGAGAAACATTTACTAGATGTTTACCAAGCCTTACCAAAAGAAATCAATTTTAAAAGCAGTCAGTTGATTTTAAAAGGCATATTATGATTAAAAGCAGCAATTAGGTTTGAAACTAGCCCCTAATAATAGCAACATTGTACAGTGCCCTCTAGAATTATTGGCACCTTGATTTAAAAAAGGAGCAAAAATTACTGCATAAAATAAACATCACAGACAATAATTCAAAACGTCCACTCAGACAATAGGAGAAACTATTTATATTTGCTCTACCAAAAATTTGTCTCGAACACCTTTTGTATCCATCAAAAATCTCGAAAATATGCATCAAAACTATATAATATATTTATTTTTAATTTGAAAAAGAAAAAGGAATTTTTTTTCATTTGCTCTCAGTCCCCAGGAACTCTGTTGTTGCCTTTAACCATGTCCTGTTTCCCCAGGGTATGAATATGAGGTTGCACACACGTAAAAATGCTTTGTCACCCATTACTATGGGAAAAAAAACATAAGAACTTTAAACACAAAAGATGCAGATTGTTGTTGACCTGCACAAATGAGGTAGTGGATAAAAATAATAATAATAATAATCGGTTAATAATACAATTGGGGCCATAATAAACAGTTTCTCATGTCTGAAGCACAGAAAAGGAGCCCAAAGGTTAAAGATTCAGAATTGCACAGTTTAGTCGATTCCTGTACTTATGATGTTTCAAGATCATCTGTTCAATGCAACTTTCATAACAACAAGCTGTTTGGAAGCATTGCAAGAACAAGAAAACATGATCTCACAAAAAAACAGCAGCTGCACTTCACCAAGTGTCATTAGAACTACAATTGGCATCATGTGTTGTGCTCAGGTGAAAGATGAACTGATTGGTCGTGTACACCATCGGCATAAAAGGGAGCTGCATGGAGGGAAAAGTACCTGATACACACTCGAAAATATGGCGATGGATCATTGATGCTGTGTAGCTGTTTTGTGGCTTGTGGTTCAGGGACTCTTGTGAAACTTGATGGCGTCATGAATTCTACAAAATACCAGGATTTATTAGTCCAAAACCTGGCTCCCTCTGCCAGGAGGTTCAGACTTGGCTATAGTTTTCAACAAGATAATAAACTGGCCCTGTATGTCCCTGTATGTCCCTGTGATTTGCCATAGCTAATCACAGCCGTGCCGATATTCAGTACAACAGCAAGATTCTGAGTGTGATATTGTTTTTATACAACAAATATGGCCATTTTTTTGTTTATTTTTGCTCCCTCAGCAGAAATACATTTACAGCTTTTCATCTTTCATCATTTTAAGTTAAAAGTTATATTCATGAAAAAGGGATTGTTTGCCATGTTCACTGATGATGTCACTAACACTACTGGGGTAACGGTTTCCAACTAGGAAGTGGAATTTTACATGGCAAACACGGACGAGCGGAGTGATACAAACAGTGAAACAAACATCCCAGTGCGATTATAGTAAATATAAGCACTCTTGGAACTCCGCTCAACCAATCAAATTAGTGGACCATAAATAACTGTTTAATTAGATTTATACGCACTAGTCTTTATCAGTGATGCATTTCATTACTTCCTTCAGTATTATCATCTACACCATTTCCGGTTGTACCTTAAAACACCTGTGGTTCACGCTGTTAAAACAAACCAAGCTCTCATCCGACAGTGTATTTGCAGGACCAGCAATGCTCTTCAAATGCTCCCTGGCGATGGGAGGAAGCAGGTGAAAAAATAGAAGTGTGCTGAACTTTCAACCGAGGAGCAGACTTGTTGACTGAAGTTGTGTCCTGGGGTCAGCCTTCACTCAGCACAAACTTTCAAGATGAGCCAGCGTGTGTGAGATGTCCCTTGGGGATGGCGTCCAGCCTCCTTTGAAGCTTCTGCTCCATGCTGTGCTGTTTTCTTTTCTGCCATTGCCGCTGGCTTCCTGCTTGGGGTGACCCTTGGGCTCTTGCACATCAGCGATGCACACTTGCAAAACACCTTTCTTACTTTAACCACAGAAGGGATGGAGGCGATGAAGGCTTATGATCCATACTCACCAACACATTACTTTGACACTATGGAATGTGCACTCTAACAAAAACCAATGGTAATGTCATAGGTATGTGACTCTCTCTTGGTTACTGAGGTTTTAAAATGCAATTTGTCAGTATGACGAGCACATTCTTGATCAAGGGCCAATGGTAACATGCTTAACAATTACAAAGTCAAATAGACTAATAAATAGAGGGCCAGCTGACATAACATAGTGTCTAAGATGAAAGACGAGAATAAAAGATGGTGGATATGTTCCACATTCCTTAACACCAAGGGCCACATGTAAGAGAAGAACTTTATTCTGCTACAAAGCCACAGCTCTGACCTCCAAACACATATCGCTGAGTCGACACCGCCCGTTTTCATTTACATTTCTAACACAAACTGTTGCCATACAAAAAGTACACACTATAAATGAGGACAGTCTCTTTAATCTGATTCTTGGCATGGACTTCATACAAATGTGGCATTCATGGCATTTAATATCAAAGCCCAATTTAAACAACTGTCCTTTGCTGCTGCTTTAACTTGCGTTTCAGCATGTTGTAGTTTTCCTTGGTCCCTGGAGCACTGGGATCCAGTTTTAAAGCAAGCTCATAATGCCTCTTAGCCAAGTCCAGCTTCCCCCAGCGGTGGTACAGAACAGCTGCAACAGCACAAAACACACAGTCCCTTAATACTAGAAACATTACAATAATCCATCATTAGCCTCCTTTAAATCTGGACAACTGATCAGTGGTATCCAGCTTTGTTCATCGATTTAAGCCAGTAGCAAACAGAACAAACAAAGGGGGGAAAAAAAAGACTTCTAAAGACAATATCGTGCAGAGATGAACCCTGATACATTTCTACAGAAATGAAAAACCTACCGAGATTGCCATGGCAACTGGCAGCATTGGGATTGATCTTCAGTGCATTTAGAAAGAAACCTTCCGACTCCTAAAGAGAAAATGAACTTGCAGTAATGGTATGTTTGCCACAGCTAGTTATAAGTGAAAGTCTTTGAACAAGTAAGATGACATTTATTTTTCTTTATTATGAAATGGTTTGATGGCTGTCCTTGCTCTAACTGCACACTCAGTGTAAGAGAAAAATAAAGCAGTTAGGAAAAACATACCTTGTATTTCTGCTGCTTGCCCAGCACATTGGCTAACGAAAACATGATTGTGTGGTCTTTAGGTAGTATCTTCAAAGCCTCTTTTCCTATCATCTCTGCTTGAGCCAAATTGCCTACAATCAAACAGAGAAAATAACTAGGCAGAATTAATTAAGAGACATCAAACACACTTATCAGGCCATACCATAACTATTTTAAATATTAATACAGCCTTGTTTCAGTGACTGTGTTAAAAAAAAAAAAAAAAAAAAAGAGTTCAATAAACATTCGCGATTTTGAGGATTTGGGGTATTACTTTAAAAATGTGCTGACAGTAAAATAAATAAATAAATAAATAAAAATACTCTACTAGTGCTACCTAAACGGGAGCCCTACATTTGTCAGTAATGTCCAGATGAGTTTTTCCCCTCCAACTGGTTTAGTTTTCTAATTAGGTTTCAACACAAGGGCTACTGACTTATTGATCTGGATGTCAAAACTCGCTTTGACCACCGAGTCAAAAGAGTCACAGTTCCCATCATACTGGCTGCCCCTTAACTAATTCATGAGCAGCAGAGATTCTCCTCCGCCACAGGAGCCTGAACATGACTCATGCTTTGCACTCGGGCGTGTCAATCCACTTCCAGTGTTTTGTTAGTTTATGTTGTGGGACCTTGAGATAAGATGAGGCTGAAATATGCAGAGGAAAAGGTTCTCAGTGCCAGGATTTGTTGTTTTTTGTTTTTGCTGTTGTTGTTTTTTGGCAGGGAAATGTGAACAAGAGAGCCAAAGCACTCTGGTGGGTTTTGTTCGAAAAAGCAGGCCATTCTCCACACACCCGAGTTAGGCTGGCTTTAAAACAGTCCACAAACATTTCATACATAAATTTCAAGCACTGATGATTTCTGCTATTCTAGTTTAACCGTGTACGGTGCTTATTACGCCTGGGTATCATTTACTTGATTATGATTCCGATACCAAATTTCTTCATACAATTATCTATCAATATATTATGTACTGTGCATACATATTACCTGGATGTTCGTCACTGTTGTGCATGTGTAAAAACAAGGCATGATTATAGATTCTTGGTATTTTTGTGATTCTCAGTGCTGGCAGAGAACAGTGCATTTGTACAGAGCACGGGGGGTTAGAATGAATACATTATGGAGAAGTATAATTAGGTGACATTCATTCAGATTTAACCCCTCTCATTACCTTAAAAAAAAAAAAAAACTGTGCTGGTGAGTAATGATATATGATTAGAGTTCACCTAAAGATTTTACATGTGTGTTCAATATATATTTCCATGCCTCTTTATAATTTATCACTAGGTATTTATCACTTGATATCTCATGAATATTTGTGACACTCTTAATGGACTGAAGAGGCACTTTGGTCCCTCAGTTGGTTATTCAATGTTAGAAATGGTTATAAAACTACTTTAAACAAACAAGCTTATCATAGTGACAACTTAGCAATCGTTCTGTTTGATCCTTACCAGTGTTATCCAATAGTATAACCATGTTATTCCATGCCAGGCTGTGATCAGGCTTCAACATGGTGGCATTCCTCCAAGCATTCAGAGCATCCACGTGGCGATTCTGATCTGCATACTGTTGTTGGTGGGTTTTTTTTTTTATTAAAAACAGTTCAGATTGAACCAATTCAGTTTATTAAAACTTTATCACAATCCAAGATCTAACCTAGTGGTTGTTTACAAAGATGATATACTCCTGAATACTATTATAACAAGAGGACTAAATTCAGTCACTGGTTTTCGTCTCCCTTTAATAAAATAAAAATAAATTAAAAAAAAAAAAAAAGCAAAATCACAACACTCACCAGTCGGCCCAAATTGTAGTAGCAATCTGGATACTTCTTCCTGAATTTAATAGCATTCCAGTAGCTTTTCTCTGCCTCTTCAAACTTCTTTAGGCTGTTCTGCACAATTCCCAGATTCATCCAAGCAGCAGCAAAATCAGGCCTCCAAGAAAGTCAGGATGATGTAAAGGCAAATGTATAATCAAACATTATCGCCATTTTCGGATAAATTACTGCATGTTGGATAACATTATTCTTCTGTTCACATACTGGATGAGAACAGCTGTAGACAGCATGTCTTCTGCCTCCTGCAGCTCGTTCCTCTCTTTCAGTATGTTTCCCAGATTGTTCATGGCATGGACATATTTTGGGTGCAACCTATAGGAAACAATGTAAACACTGGATTACATAGAGACATATACAGATAGTATGTTAGCTGAACATTTGTGTTTATCACTTTTTATTAGCAACATCAGCACTTTTTCCATTTAAAGTGCTGAATGTTACAAAGGCCTCGTTTGCTGGCTGCACTAATAAAATACATTTCTCAGCACGTACCTCACAGCTTCCCTGTAGTACTTGATTGCAGCACTCTGGTTGCCTCGGTCAGCGAGGTTTTTGCCAACATTATAATGAACCTGCAGAAGGAAGGACGAGAGTCAGAAAAGGTCATCAGCTTTACTGCTCAGACACTGTTGTGTTTCAGGCAATTTGACTTTTCTTTCTAAACAGTCCCAAGTAAAAATACATGTGCCACATTTGATGGCAAAACACAAGCACTCTTCCTTTGTATGCTAGAGAATGGTGTATGAGAGAAAGACATGAACCAGCGAGAAAAGCCTCGAACATGGCCTTACCTTAGCGTTGAGCGGGCAGACAGACAAGGCACTGGTGAAGAGGCTCTGCTCAGACCTCCACTGCTGACTGCGCAAGGCGCAGCGTGCCACATTGACACCCAGCAGGGCCAACATGGCCGCCCGCAGCAGCTTCTGCAGGTGGGTGTTAGGGATGGATCAGACAAGCACATTAAAAAAAAAAAAAGCACATTAAACAGGACTGTATGGTGCCGAGAGCCTGAACTAAAAGCAACATTAGTTACAATGAAGTATGGCCTGAGGCTGGAGATTAGGAAGGAGGAGACAGAAATGTCACAGGCCAGGATGCCTACCTTGGGTCTCCTCCAGCGGCAACAGCAGTAACCCACTGCGTAGGCCAGGATGAGGCAGTAACCAGCAGTGGAGAGGTACAGTACCCGCTCAGCTATCACAAAGCCAACACGGAAGAACAGATTACTGGCTGGCAGGAAGGGGATGACCAGCAGCACCAAACCAAATGTCAGAGTCCTGACAACGAACACAGATACAGATGTCATCTTATGATCAAGCTGCACAAATAACACTGTTAAGCTGTCTCAATGAGCCATTTTAGGGTGCATCAATTTTAAAGAAGCTTTTCAGATTTTCACTGTGTTCAGTAGGGCTAAGCCAAGGCGACAACTTATCTTGGTGTTTTACAGCTCACCTGAGGGGAAACGTTTTGATAAATAATTCAGGAAAGCAATTTTACGTATTCTTCATGTTGTCTCTCTCTAGCTACTTTGAACTACCATACAAATAATACTGTAAAAGCACGCTCTTTGCACTAGAGAGTAGTTTAAGCTTATTTAACACAGAGTAGGCACTTAATAAATAGTTCACAAACTGTTGACTGAAATGGACACAATATGTTAGAGCTACCTAAGCTCAAATACCCAAAAGCAACCCCCCCCCCCCACCCACCCCCACCCACCCCCAAAAACAATCCATTTCACCAAAGCATGTGTAGTGGAAGATCAAGCTGCATTTCTACCCACTGAGTGAGTGGAAAATGCTGTTTAGAGATTGTGCGATTCTCACCTTCTCTCGCTGCTGTCTGGGGAGCACAGAGCTTGCCTTATCAAGCCAATCAAGCAGGCCCACAGCAGCAGCAGACAGACGATTCTCCAGTCACCGGCTGATTTAATAAGAGGTACACAGCCCATTGACCAATCAAAACACAGCCACCAGGGACACAGCAGCAGCCATGCATTCAAGGAGTAGTAGTAATTATAGTTCACAATCTGCCAATCAAAGAGAACAGGAGGTGTTCAACATCAAAGGTACAGCAAACGAGAGGAACATGAAAAAAAAAAAAAAGATCTGTCAAGACACTGTGCTAGAGAGATAAAACAAATGACAATTCAGTACAAGGTTCAGGCAGAGAAGAAGGCGGTAACTGCGACAATAATGACACAAGTAATCTACTGGAATGAAATCCAGTACACGCACACTACAGAGAGCTGTACCAAGACATTATTTACATCCTGGCTCCAAATAAACTTTTTAACAAGATAAAACCAAAACACATATCAACATTAACAAAAAAACCGTCTTACCCTAAAAAAAACATTATCAGCAAAGGAAGCTGGGTTGTCTACTTCAGTGAAGGCTGGAGGCCCTGTACCCATAATCCTCCATCGAGCAAACAAAAGCAAGGAGCCCCCCAAAAGCAGGAGGACCAGTCTGAATAGCAGTCCACTTCTGACCTTCTCAATAACCTGAACAGAAGTTGGGAATTTAAAAAACAAACAAACAAAAAAAAAAAAAAAACAATAAATCCAGACAGCCTTTATGCTATCACCATCTAAGTCTGCATGTTCTGTGTGAGAAGGACACTGACAACTGCAGCTTTCTTTGCCACTAGAAGTCTGCGAGTCAGGTCATAGATATTCATGTTGCAGATCACGAGGACGTCAAACGAAGCATTCACTCCCTAAGAAAAAAAAACAGATGCGATTACAAATAATATCACATACTCTGCTTTTATACTGCTCTATATATTGTATAAAATAAACATGCATGTGTAATTGTATGGACGTTCATATACATACCAAAACTGTAATCCCTTGCTCTTTACATAGCATCGCCACACCACAGAGCAGAAGGCTGACCATTATCCATGACACTGAGAATTTTTCGGGCTTGTCACCAGCTAAACAGAGACAGAGAAAAATACAGTTGCCATAATACTTTACATTACAGAGCAGAGTGGTAAAGCAAATAAATCAGCAGTGTCTCCACTATTTCACTCACCCTGAAATGCTTTGCAGTACGAAAGGAATGAGAGTTGGAAAAACAGGGCACACAAGAGGTCTGCCCGACCCACAATGCCAGCCACCTATAGCAAACACAGAGGGCAGCATCACACATTAAAGAGACTTTAAAAAGATAATACTAGCTGTTTAAGAAACAGTCTTTGTTTGAGAACATTCTGTGGTTCATTATATAAAGCAAACAGCCATTTAACTAGGGATAAATGCTTTGCAAAAGGGCAGTAATTTCAGCAGCAGCCAAATATTTTACAACCAGCTAAATTGGCTTTTGTTTGTACAGTGGTTAAAACTTCCGCTGCCCTCTGGCCTGTGAAATTGCTTGCATTTCTGGAGGTGCCAAGTTAATGACGAAGGCAGGAGGCCGCCTCATTAGAAATTTGCGGTTGGCCCTGGCTGGAGTCCTGGGGCAATGGCTGCATATCCTTTGATAAATCCGCTAGGCCAAAGTCAGTGGTCTTTCTGAAGCTCCCCCACCGGGTCCTACACTAGCCTCTCTGTACCTGATTAAAGGAGCCAGTCAGTGGAGTAGCCCATGCCTCATCGTCCAGTTCACTATATGATACATCTTTGGCAGGTTAAAGCAGCTATTGTCCAGCCATTAACAGAGCTGATGGGCCCCAAAACACACCTTAGAAATGCACACCAACCGAGTGGGGCTTTTCAATGTATGTTTCATACATTATAGTGTCCAGGCAGCAGTGCAATCATAGTATATTTGTTTACTGGAAGAGCTGGCATGCTGAGTCACGTCTTCTTCTCTACTTACACTTTCTGTGTGAACCGGGTGCGCAGCAAAGAACAGCGCAGCCAAGACAGATGCCTTCGGAAGATGTGCGAGTCTCTTAGCTTTCCCATCGCAGGCCAAACCAGCAATTAATATTGCAAAGACATCAACCATTAATGCCGAGATAACACAGTGGAGGCCGATATTGAGCACATGGAAGCCAACTGGATGCAGCCCACCAGCCAAGAGGTAGTTAAGCCTGCAGACAGCACAGTCATGTCAATACAGCATCAAGTCCAGTACACTGTAATAAACACAGAGCTGCAACCTGAAAAACTTTAGCCTTTCCATTATCATGTGACACATTTCAAGGTGCAAGCCTTTCTGCAAGTCTGCAATATGGTGGCTTTTTGAGCAACATGTAAAGCTAAGTTTGTCTTTGTGTCCAAGTCAAAAAAAATCACACAAGCAACTAAGTAACAAACAAATAAAATAAAGAAAATGTATGCTCAGTATGTGTTTCCATCATCATTTTTTCCTGTTCAGTGGTTATCTCAGTGGTACAATATAACAATTAACTCACTTAATATACAAGGATCTAAAACTCTGTGTAGCTTTACTTATTCCAAATTAGCATCCGCATTTTTTAAGAGGACAATAGTATCATATGCATAATTTTATAATATGATAACCCTGATCAATTCAGAAGAATCACAAGAATCTCTGTGCGCTGCTAAATGATTATTATGAGACAAAGCACACATACCCGTGTCCTTTTGTTATTTGTTTATGATTCTTCAGGATTACTGTTTAACTTGTAAGATAAGCAAAGGGACTGATACAAGACCATGTTATAATGCTCGCCGCTTCATCACTATCATTTTAGTATAAGTAGAGAAGAGTTCGTATACACCACGTCCATATTTGTGCAAATTGTTTTGTTGACTTTGTCCATATGAACCTTACAAAAACTGCATAAGGGAACAGCCAAATGAGCCATTATCCATAACATATGCAAAGTAGTGTCAGCTTCATTAACAGCATGGGACAAGACCTAGACTAAATAACTCTTGTATAGAAATTCATTGTAGCCGAGTTCAAATGGCAAAGCCAATACAGAAATTAGCAGAAATTTACATGAGAAAAGACAATATATGCAGCATCCCAATTTAATACCAATTATTGCTTCTTCCATGAAGGAAGTACTTGAGGCCACCTCTTCTGATTTCCTACTGAGAATAAAATTGCACTTCCAACCATTCATCTTTAAATTATGCAAGGTCATTTAAAACTATTTCATATAAGCAGGCTAGCCTGTAATGTTATGTTAATGATCGGGTCACTCAATGTCAATGCCATGTTGAGGAAGGAGTTACAAGCCTTCAGATTCCCGTGCAGACGAGAAGGGCAGGTGAGTTTACCTAAAGGTGAGAACAGTCAGCGGCCGGTAGGATTTGTGGCTGGAGTTGCTGCTCAGGTTGCTTCCCCAGAAGTCATTTTTCCAGATGTTACTCAGAGGAGTGGCTGGGTTTAGATCCTGGAAATCCGTTCACACGACACACTGGTTTGTCACAAACACCATGCACAATCCATGCAGAAAATGCAAAGAGTAATATGCAGATCTGCTTGTGTGAAATAAACTGTCTGAAATCAACAAGCCTACTTTCTGTTTCCCAGTTCAACAAATAAGAAGCACACTTTGGTTTGCTGGATATGACACCTCTTAATTGTGCTCGAACTCGACTTGCCTGTTTAGTCAAGACAAGTCAAGTTCAAGCACAACTGACAAGCACGATTGTGCATTCAAGCACAATGCTCAGACAATACCTTGTTATTGATTATAGCTTCTGAATCATCAAAGACAAAGTCTCCATCATAGCTGTTTATGAAGCAAATCAGGGCCACTGAGGCCACTAGCAGGCGGGACTGCAGAGCTTGGATCTTTGGCCAGGGGATGTGTTGATCCCAATGCGGTTCACACAGCGCCATTGTGCCTGCCACTGCTGCTCCCACTGTCTCGCCATCTACTTAGTGAACATACTGAACACACAGGAACCAACACTCTCAAACTTTACATGGAGTTGTTATATAGACATTCAGATTTAAATATACTGTCACATCACAATTTACAAAGCTTATGCACCAATGAATCCTAAAACACATCAAATATGCTAATTCTTAATCAAATATTCTTCATTTTTGCCGCATTTTCTTTATTTCCTGTATGTTATTCCCGTGAGAAGTCTGCAGTTGTGTGTCATGCGGACATCACAGTGGGACATTGGTAGCCTTTAATAGGAGAAAAAACTGCAATGATCTTTAACATAAGTTTAAAAAAAAAAAAAAAAAGATGGCACAATACCACTTTTTCTTTTGTGATACTGAAACCTTGAGTATTAGCTGATACCGATACCCATCTAAGCTACTAAGCTTTAAAATGGTTAAACTCTTTCACGCAAATATCACTTAGACGATATAGTAAATATTACAAAATATAAAGTATAAATATAATAAAATCAACACGAACAAGAGAAAAACAGTCAAGTCTCTTTATATGTCAACTTCTCCTCCCCTCCTCTCCCCACACACATTTCTTTCCCCCCAGATCCAATTCCAATCTTTGCTATTTGTTACAGGATCTGACATCTGATATGTTTTGTCTGATATCCAATCCTTTTTTTGGGGGGGGGGGGGGGGGGCAGTATCCACCTGATATTAATACTGGGCCATCTCTAATTTCATCCTACAATAAATAGGCCTATTTTGCACAAATGAAGATCACATATTGATTAGAAATACTGACATGCAAGTCATCCAGGGTGGAACAAAGCAGGGAAAAAGTAAACAGAAAAGAATATGTGGTGTAAATAAAATACAGTATATAAAGTAAATAAATAGTAGAATTGTATCCTGAACTGTACAAGGATGATGTAAGAACTGTGGTACATAGCACTGAGTGGTGCTACATGAAGACAGTAGTAATATTGTATATGTATAGTAGGAAACTGTTAGGTGTACAGGAGTGCAGTCTGTACAGTGCTCTAGATGAAGATAATGTGCAGGTATTGTGGAAGATGCAGTATTTAGCAGTGCATGTTGCAGTATGTGGTTTCTGAGAGACACGCCTACCTCTTAATGTCACAGCCCAGCTGTGTGGAACAGCGCACAGGCAAGAGCTCGCGCTACACACCCAGGTCACGTGTTTGCAACAGCGGCTAACAGTGTGTTAGCTGTAAACAAACATCACAGCACAACTCACTCCCATAACGCTTCACAGAAAAGGCATTCAGCTTAATGTTACTGTAAACGTGTCTGCAATGGCATGAACTAAGCTCCTCTAAACGAGCGCATCACATTTTATCAGACAACCGTATAAAAAACACACAACACAACACAACACAAAACACAACACACCACACCGCCAGCCTGCGGTGACTGACCGCTTTTAAGCGTAAAATTCAGCTACACAACCGTTCGTATGCAGAGCGGACGCGTGGCTAAACGCTAAGCAAATTCATCCATGTCTGAGGCTGAATTCAATCCTACCTCCCATTTAGTGCACTCGATAGGGTGTATACGGCATGAATCTCTCACCCTTTTAGTGCACTTACGTAGGAAGCGCGGAACCATTCGAGATTCGGCCTGGTCCATTCTCGCGCATGCGCACAATCCGCGAGCCCTGACAATAGAGCCTCACGTGACTAAAGTGCAAGCTTATTAATTGCACAAAAAGAATGTTGTTTTTCCCCCCGAAATGATTTATTTTTGTACTGTTTGTAGATGCAAATAATAGCAGTCTGCTGTTGTGTTTTAGTGAAAGTGAAACAAAACAAAATTAAGTAGTGTTTGTGTGTGTGTATATATATATAATATTAGATATTTATACAATATATAAGTATATATTAATTATATTTGTCTAATTGTCTGCAATATGGTTGCTTTTTGAGCAATGTGAAGTTAACTTTGTCTCTGCATCTGTTTATTATTGTAAACAGTTTACTCCTTGTCCGTCTAGATGATTGTGCTGTATTGTGTGATGTAAGTGATTACACCACTCTCCTCACTCCTGAATAGACCACACTATGATATATGTATACATTATGGCAGCGCTACACTGATGTGTCTGTCATGAGCATGCTGATCACTATGCCAACTCTCCCCCTATCATCTAAAATGCTGACACATCAGTAATGCTGCATCAGCGCAGCTTGCCTGTCTGCAACACAAATACCAGTCGAACCCATCCCCAGCCAGTCCCCGGGACTGTATTCAGCTCCTGAGCATGGAGTCTAATCTGCCTGACATCACAGAGATTAGCAGCAGCTGTCTGATTCCTGGTACAAACATTTCGTGACAACACTTTACTCCATCAATAGGGGCTTTCAGCAGCCTGTGAAATGGTACCCTTGTTTTACTCCCAGTTTCAATGAAACATTGTAGGAGCTGTAAATAGAACTAAGTCCTCTATATTTCTGATTTCATTCAGGCGCGATACTTGCCCACAGCAGATACTAGACCAGTGCTACCTTAAGTGCCAGTGGAATGGCTTTAAGAAGGCTAGAGAGAAGGAAAGTCTGTCTATCTTCCAGCACTGAATTCGCATGATTCTGGAGAGGTAGGAGCTCCCTGTCTTTCTCTTCATCCTGCCTTCCTGCTGTTCCAGGTTCATGTCTTAGTTCATGTTATGATTTAGCAGTAATGAATAAATGTGTTATGACATAGTGGCTGCTGAATTACGCTGAGCAAATGCTGTGCAGATTAATATACAGTCTCTTCATGTTTAATGGACTGTTCCTGTTCGGTTGTATCACAGACTCATGCACTGCATAATTATTCCCTAATGGAATATCTTGAATTCTGTATCACACACATGATTATAATGATGTACATAATATTTACCACTAAATCAATATATTAATATCGCATTACCCCAGGTTAAAATGAGGGAAACATTTGTGCAGCTTATTAATATAAACCCTGCTCTCCTTCATTTCCTGAATAATTTATTTCATTACAGGATAATTTTATAGATTCTACTCGAAATGTGTCCGTGTGAGTGGGGGTCATGTATGTAATATTATTATAGAAACAAAAATATGTAAAGCATATTCAATATTATTGCCTACTGTTATATGTTTATGCCAACAAGAAGAGTTTTGGTTCCTCATTTCCATGCCAAAGCAATGAATGAATAAGAAGTGAAACTAGTGAAAAGATGCTCAACTGAACCAGGAACAGTATGGCTCTTATCCTAGAGAGTGTAGGAATTATTATAAAAAATGTTTTTTTCCCCCCAGCACACTCTGTCCCTATTACAGAGGTGTTGCTACATATATTACTGGTGACCTTCTCAGAAAGTTCAGGTCTTGTTAAGGAGTTCACATACTGCAAAGAGTGGAAGGTGGCAATGCTATTATATAACACTGCTGAGGGAAAATAAAAATATCAAAAGGTTAACTAACCAAAACCCACACTCAAGTAAATTAATGACTGTATGTCAGTGTCTGTTCTGTAATATTAAGAGTGCAAAATGTAATTCCACAGAGACTGTAGGTCTCTATATATAGCTGAGCTTTGAAAAAAAAAATGCATTTATTAAGTGTAATTGAGTTTTGACAGCGATATCAAAGTGCATATCAAATAATAATAATATGAATAACTAAACAAACCACTGAAAAGAAGAAATATTTGTCCATATGAACCAGACATTATTATTATGCTCTTGATAGAGAAGGTTTCTACCTGGGCACGTTAACAGTACAACACTTGAGGTTGTAATTCTGCACTTTTTTATTTCAAAGAACAAATATGAATACGTCAGATAACATGATAATCATCTTTGTCACAAAGTGTAAATACATGAACTGCGTTCGCAAAATGAAATGATATGTTGGTGCAAAATCTGCCCGCTCTGTACCTAATGAACTCATTTTCATGTTGCTTAGGGATCTTCAACTCAGCACATCTTAATTGTTTGTGCAATTTTTATCTACTTAATGTGCTCTACAGGGGCGCCTAATTTTATGCCAAAGAAGGGTCTCTGTTCAGCAAACATTATGTGTTGCATGCAATTTAGTTGCACCTCGTGAATGTGTTAATAAGTGTATGTGATTCTGCTAATTTGGCCAGCCAATTGCAGCATAGAGAGGCACTTTAATCGGAATGTCCGCTGTGCTGTTGCCATTGCTAAAAGATGGAGAATATTATTGGTTTCATTGGCTTGTTTTGGGTTTTGCTGAGCCATCTTGGACGAATGCTTTCCCATACTGCACGGGTGTCTCTAGCTGACAAAGCCTGAAACCTATTTTGGTGATAAGGGCAAGTGTGTTTAGGTCTCTTTCGCTCCCTGCAGCACTGAACGCCTCAACACAGCCATTAGGGAGATTCTCTATATTAGGGGAGCAATGACAGGTGAAATGAAGCACAAAATCCTAAAATCTGAAAGCAGCCCCTACTTCTCTCACTGACGAACGCAGAGACACCAGTTACACACACACAGATCATCTGTACACATTTCGAACAGTGTATTTCAGCTGTTCAAGTTCATTGTACAGAAAGATTCATGGGTCACGTGACGTCTCCTCATGCCATATTTATCGTGCCGTTTGACGTCAGCCTCTCCTAGATTACATGAGCCATTAAATCATGCGAAAATCAATGTCTATCATCCTGTATAGGATCAGAAAACGTTACATCCCCTCATCTTCTGATGACTGGTATGTCACTTTGCATTTGGACCAGTAGCACGGCCACTGGTGTGAAGAGAGTTGCCCCCTCATTAACAGCTCTCTCCCCGAGCGTAACAGAGAGCCGAACACTACAGCCGGCAGATATGAAATCCATACTTCATGCATTTTACATGAGGGGGCAATGATCAGTGGCTGCAAGCCAAGTGTTTTTTTTTTTTTTGTGCACTGGGTATTTACTAAAGAAATTACTGCGAAATGGAGCTAATTGAGAAGAAGCAATATTGTCAAAAAGACACCAAAAACAAGGCTAAAGAATTAAACAGACAGGAATGTTGAGATTTATGTTTAAATACCTAGAATTCACACTTCTTCACTGGGATAAAAAATATACATCAACATTATCAACATTTTGTGTAATATAAATAAAACCATTGATTATATATTACAGTAGGTATAGATGATGTAAGATTTTTTTTTTTTTACATGTATGTACTTCTTATTTAATAAAACTGCAGTGAGGTTTTATTAAAGTGTTATTGCATAAACTGGATTTTATTGATTCCTATTCTCTCTACAGCCTTCTACATTTTTATGATGCACATACAATGTATTTTTTTTTTAAAAAAAGTCTAGATTTGGTTGCATAACCTTTTTTCAAAAAATACCACTGTGACCATATTTATTACATGATTATATCACGTTTGGTAAACCATGTACTCTGATTGCTGATAGACTGACATTATCTGGAGAGTGAGTGTGTCGGGGAATGGCTGTGTGTCAGAAACCTCTCTGTCTGGAGCGGCTGGAGTCAGACACGAGTGGCTTCTCGGCCAGCCTGGATCACTATGACCTACAGGATAATACAGAGGAGCTGGATGTGGACCAGTGTGATGCCAAACTGCAGGGTCAGTGTCTATTCTCATAGTGGTCTCTGATTCCACTGTACACCACTAGTCATGCAGGATTTACACTAATTCTATTTGAATAATTAATCGAACGCTAAGTCTTAGTATTGACATGTAAATGTCGTCCTTCACTATGATTTTTGCCATATTGAAAAGAGGCATAAATTAAATTACATCATTTATAATCTATCTCATGCTTAAATTCTGTGACTGAACAACACGCTTTATTAGTATGATATTTCAGTAGTACTGCCTATGAATCTAGTATTCATAATGTATTATAACTGCATTTATAACATGTTTTATAGCATACATGATATCTTATAATGATATTGGTATAGGCCTGTATAAATGCTCATAAGTAGCTATTGTTACATGCATAACATTTAAAGCATGAGAAGATTGTAGACACTACTGTCACAAGTTAGAAATACTGTAAAACAGGATGGAATATGTTGCTATGGGAAGACAATTAATGACATGGCGGCGTGATGCCCGAAGTGGATTATATTCCGATAGCAGTGCATCCTCTTATACCACAGCAATTTGCCAATGCTAGCATTTTTATTTATTAGAGAATGACAACATATATTTGATCTGTTTCTAGTTAGGTTTGCTTCCCTCACCAACCTGAGCTGAAGACTTTCTTGTACAGGAAAACGTAAAGAAACAGCTTTACCTCTGACTGTTACAAAGTCATGATGCTGGAGACTAAATAAACATTCACACGCAATTTTTTTAAAATCTGTTTATATGGATACAAGTCAAAATTCTAACATACAGCAAGTGCATTAATATAAACTTAAGATTTGCCTTTCAGACGGAACTTCAGTTATAGAAAACTGCTGTTATAGAAAATTATAGATTTCTGACCATTCAGAATGGACAGTTAAGAGCATGGTGGCATAAAGTACTACAACACAAGCTCTGGCATTATATTTTTTCCAGCTAGAATTCATTGTGTGAATCACAACACAACACTGTTTGTACCTTGTGTACGTAGTAGTAGATTATTACAATTATAACAAATAAAGCATTTTCCGACATCCTATGTATTAATTTACTAAATTTACTTGTAAATCATTATCACTCATTCCCTACATCCAGCTCCTCTGACAAATTAAAGCATAAATTCAGCAGAATTTGCATTGATTCTGCAAGTCTCTGTAACTGTACTGGAGGTATAAAACACCATTCTTCCAAATGAGCCACTGTTTTTTCCTTTATTTTGTCACCTGTCTGTACATTGCTGTTGTGTTTCAGAATCTGTAACCGTGTTGCGACATTCTGTGTTATCTTGTACAGCAGAGCATAGTGCCTCCTGGGAAATCCCCAGGTGCCAATAATGTAGTCCTCCAGCTGGACTCATGAATTGCCACCCTGCTGGACCTCAGTTGTAGCCTCTCTCCCCCTCAACCCATTCCTGTGCACTTCAAAGTTTACATAGTCAGTCTAATCTTCCTACTACTACATGATTGCTAGTTTGCTATGCTGCTATCAGCAAGCTCAAAATTACAGGTCCAACATCAGACAAGTGGATTTTCACTGTGTCCATGTGTGTGTGTGTGTGTGTGTGTGTCTGCCAGTGTCTGAGTTTATAAGCAATTGCATTATGTAGGTTGTTGGCTAGTAATCTATATCACTTGATATAAAGTGATCTAATATAACAACGCCTGGCTCTTTTCAGAATCAAGAAAGCACACTTTCCAAGCAATATACTCGTTTCTTCCATTTAAGTCTTTGGATTGCAAGGTGTTCCTGGACGATGTGCCAATCCTGGTGCAAGTGACAGAGGTGGAGCGCTTAACATGTACAAGGGTAGATACAATTCCTTATTTATTATCCTAACACTACAGACACACCCAAGGACATTTGGAAATTAGATCACATTGTAGCTTTTCTAAACATCTGCTTTAAGAATCACTTTCATGATCTAGTTTCATACCAAAGACTGAATGGCTGAAGAAGTTTTAAGCCAATATGATTATTAGAACATGCATATACTGTTTATTCTAAAAGACTATTTGTTAATTCAGATCTTGTTATTTTTATTATTATTTTCAATACCTTCAGAGAAATAGGCTTTTTTTTATTTTTATATGTGCAGTCGGGATATTTTGAACTGGTTTTAAACGACATCATGCTTTTGAACTTCTTCTCTCAAAGGTGTTGAATCCTAATCTGTACACTATCGAGCTAAGCTACGGGACCTATACATGGAAGATCAAGAGACGTTTTAAGCATTTTCTAATGCTTCATCAGGAGCTGCTTAAGTTCAAGGCCTTATTAAAGATCCCACTGCCAAGTCGAATGTAAGTTTTACACACACAAACGCAAGCACAAACACACTAACTTCTTTTAACTGCCTTTCGTCATTGTAGTTAATAATATTATTCTTAGCTCTAAATCTAACCTTAGTACTCAGAAGGGAATCTTTTATATCTTTTATATTTTCAAATAAAAAAAATTCCTAGGAAAAAAAAATTACTTCTCTTCATGGTGATCAAGCAAATAGTTTCCACATGGGGATATTCAGGCCACACGAAGTGCAACATTCATACCCAACTATAGAAACACACAGCCCTGTGCTGAGACCTGCTCTACCACACTGCTTTTTATATTATCTATTTTCATTTTTAGCTGGATATACTCAGTCTGTCCCAGATGTGTCCCCCACAGCTGTCTCTGAGTGTTCTCAGCTTCACTGCATAGACAATGCTGATGAATGTCAGAGCATTGCAGCTAGATGGATCAGAAACACAACCAACAACCTGGTGATGGTGTTAACGTTAAACTATAGGCTATATCTCTCTCCCAGTCATTCAGTCAAAAGAAGTTCATTCGAAGGTCACAAGAGTTCTCGGACAGGACACATGCCCACCCTGCCACGCAGACCTGATGCTCTGGTCAAGGAGGAACAGCTGATCAGCAGAAAAGTTAGAACTGTCACCTTACACCTTATTCTAAAAACAAATATTTTAGGAAATATTTTTGGCTACTGTAGTGAACTTTGTGCTTTATTAGATGCAGCTTGAAGACTATCTCAAGAACATTTTGAAAAAATCGTTATACAGGAATCATCCTGCAACAGTAAGTGACATAAAATATGTGATGGTTGTCTCTATAAAAATAATGATGTGCTTTGGAACTGATTAGCCAAGCAAACCAGTAGCATTTTTCCATGCTGTTTAATGAATGATTCCAGTGTTTTACTCTTCTTCAGTTCCAGCATTTAAAAATGTAAGTGCGAGCTGGTCTCATTTTCGAAGAATTGAAGCTCATTCTAAGCCCAATCTACTGAGCAATGCTGGCAATAAAAATTGTACTTTTATTATAAAAAAAATAAAAGCTTAGCAAGTGAAAGTATCTTGAATAAAGGAAAATATTATATAACAAATATAAGACCATTAAGCCCTAGACATATTAACTAATTTCAAGCTAAAAAGTTTTTCTTATCCTACTGGAAGATAATTTTGCTTCTTTCTGGAAGTAAATGCTTGAAATAAGCTAAATTATCTGCCAATAGAACAAGACAATTTCCTTTTTTGAAATGAGTACAGATGTAAGCTATTTTACTTGCTAAGACATTTTTTTTTGAAGTGTCTGTTTACAATAAATTGTTTGAAAATGTCTTAAAGCCAATGACCTGTGTGTTTGAATTTGATTTCAGCTTGAATTCTTAGAAGTGAGTCAAATATCATTTATCAAGGAGCTTGGACCAAAGGGAATGTAAGAGCAGGATACAGTAGCTATCATATAAGAAAGATCACACAGTTCTGTTTTTACTTGTTATGTACAACAAATTACTAGTCTTTCTTTGTTACATGCAGAGTGATTTATGTTCATTTCCTTTGTCAAAAGTGAAGGTATGATCCTGAAGAAATCCGGAGGAAACACGTTTCCAGTCTGTTACTGGTGTGGGTCCAACAGTGTGTGCTATCGCTGGTCTAAAAGGTGACGTCTTGTCTTTAATCGCATTTTACTGTTTCTATCCTTTCTTTAAAAATAAATACCATGGACCCACTAAAAAGCAATACGTTCCTCTCTTAAATCATGTGATACTCCCCATGTTTGTTGTTGTTCCGAACCACTCCCGTTAACAGAGAAGAACTGATACCTCATTTTCTGTTCAAACAGCTCAGGCTGACAGGCTTACAGTCATCAGCATGTGACCTGCAGTTTTTATTACTCTGTAGCATAAAACAGTACTGGCTCTGAAATAAGTAGGACAGAATAACACACGCTCATGTTGAACTATCTTCATTTGAGGAGAAACACTGTTTTTATTTCTGTTTTACAGGCAGCTAGTGTTACGCCTGCATAATTCACACAGCTCGTAAAAGCAAATAGTGAGGGTTTAGCTGCAATTGAATTTTGCTTCTCGGGTTGCGGTGCTAGCTGGGCACTCGGGTCGTGGCATGTCTTTTGTTGCGGCTGTTCACTTATTTCTGCTTATTACAGCTGTTTTCCTATGGCGGCTAAAGCAGCTCTCACTCATGTCTCAGCTCTCATCGGGTGCCTGCTTCATGTTTCAGATGGCTGGTGGTGAAAGATTCCTTTGTTCTCTACATGAAGCCAAAAGATGGCCAAGTAGGGACAGTGATTCTGTACGATAAGGGTTTTCACATCAAAATAGGGACCGAAGAGACTGGAGTCAGGCATGGTGTGACAATTGAAAATCTCTGTAGGCACGTTTACTGGACTATTTACCTTTACTTCATTGCAGAGTTAATCTTACTTCATACCTTTTAATCACCTCACATTTTCACCTCACGCTTTTCATTCTTTATTACAGGGCTCTTACCATTAAATGTTCCACGTATAGGCAGGCTCGCTGGTGGGGGCACTCCACTGACGAATTTGTCCAAAGGTTTGGTCAGGATTTCTTGAGAGAAAATCGCCATGGCTCATTTGCCCCTGTCAGAGAAAACACAAAAGCACGATGGTGAGAAACAATCCAATGTCGAGCAGTAAAGTTTTATTATATGACACACTGTTTTTGAGCTTTATACACTGTAATGCTCTATAATCACGTTAAAAAAAGGATTTGCTTTCTTTTCATAAAACTTCCACATATTTTCAGATATCATGTATTACAGACCACTTCTCCAATCAGTTCAGTTATCAATACATTCTGTTCCTTGTCTTACTTTTAACATGTCTCTCTCATCTTGATTGGTTTTCTTTGAACAATTCCTTTATCAGAAATATCTGCGAGACACCCTGGTACTGTTTTTAAACTAATCATCCCATGGTTCTTTTGAAGGTTTGTCAATGCAGCTGGGTACTTTGATGCCATTGCCGATGCCCTAGAAGGTGCAAAGGAGGAAATCTTCATCACAGCCTGGTGGTACAGATTAGACTCAGCATCAATCATTCCTCTTGTTCCTAGGTTTGACGATGCTGTGAGCACTTATTTCACACCCCTTGATGTAGTAGAGGAATATGCAGGACTCACGCTTGCACACAGTAGCATGTGTACTTGTTTCCAGAAATTAAATCACATTCCACCTGGGGATATGTGATATGAACATTTTTGACAATGTGTGAATACCTCCCTTTCTGGAAGAAAAAGCTTATAAAAGCTTATAAAACTATCGCTGCTTTAGAACTGTGGAATTTATGAGGATTCGAGTATATTATTAATGTAATCCCAGGGTGAAAAAAGCACAGTAAAGCAAAGCAAAGTGTACTTACATAAAAGTATGGGTACTATGTCAAATTCTTACTCAGTTTAAAGAAGAAGTATGGAAGGGAAATAATTTATCTGAATGAAAGTCAAAAAGTATTTCTTTTTTTTTAGTATAGTAAAGTATTCAAGAGTAAAAGTAAATATTTTAATGGATCAAAAATGAACAATCCAAACATGATTATTTATTTATTTATTTAATATTATGTTAACTCAGACAAATCTAGAATTGGGCTTGTTCATGGCATTGAATATTTGAATATGAGTACTTTGAAGGTCAGAATGAAAATGCAATTAGTAAAAGTATGGTTTTTACTCTTTAACTGAGTATGAATACAGTTCAATACAATAATACTTCAGCAAGGTGAAATGTAACAAAGTTCTATTACTCAAGTTTTTTCCACCTCTGATGTAACTGCATTAGCAAAACTAGAGTTTTAGTATTCCAGAGCAAATGTGAGTGAGCAGCAAATGTCAGAGTTACTCCAGTGGTACTGTACTGAGATTTTTGCTGATGTACTTAGGCTGAGTCCAGAGATCTTCCTCAAAAGACCTGTGGTAGATGGGAACACATGGAGATTAGACCATGTCTTAAAGCGAAAAGCAGTGAGTAATTTCAGCAGCTTACAAAGCTCTCACATGGAATAAAAGATGAATGTGGTGGTGAATAGCGCTGTCTCCGATTGTCATGCCAGGAACAAGGGGTAAAGATCTGCGTCTTGCTCTACAAAGAGGTTGAAGTGATCCTGGGCCTCAACAGTGAGTACACCAAGAAGACTCTGATGGGCCTTCACTCCAACATCATGGTGAGTCATACAGTATGTCAAATGTTCCTAAAAGCTGCCCCTCTCCTCCACTGACAGTGATACAGAGGGGAGCTGTCCGCCTGCATCAGCTTTACCCTCCTCCCATCACTGCTATCCGACTCCTACAGCCACTCATATCCCACTAAGGACAAAGCCTCTATCAAAACATATCATGCATAGTGTTGGAGCACCCAGCTTGCATCTGGCCTCTGGTCATAGGGAGGGGCAGCATACTTAGATCATGTTTGAGTTTTGCCTAACTTCACAGCAAAAAAAAAAAAAAAGAGGGGAGATCACGTGGTTTTGAATCTTACAAATCTCATCTGGTGATGATCAGGTTGTTCCTTGTCGGATGTCCTGGTAAGAGCTGCAGGCGGCAAGTCTGCCTTGGTCACCTTCAGTTCTAAAGAGCCTTCATGGCATCATGGCTGTGTGGCACGCATCACTGCAGCAGGCTTACCTCAGGCTGGGAAGAGATTGACACACCGTCATATTATCTTATTGGAGTGGTGCTTGAAATTGTGCAGAAGAACGGTGCTGGGAAGTGGCTGGGGACCCACACCCCAAGGAGATGGGTAGCACCACAGCTGGGTGGAGGTATTCTTGGGCCCTGCTGGTGTACAAGCACCTGCTAGGGGCAGTATCCTCTGGAGGCTCTGCAAAAACTGCTGGAGACGCAGCTGTACTTGTTTCTCACATTGGGCGCCACCATCTTGTGAGCCCTGCTATTTTTGGCACTGAGCCATCTGTATTGAAGACAGGAGTTTGTTTTTCTTTCTAGCTATCTTTCAAATGTACAGAAATCAGTTCATATAGTTTGTTTAATAAAAGTGAACGTTTTCATTAAGATCAGGGATCAGCGTCAAGAAGCTGAAACTGAAGTCGAATTTGGTTCTCAAAATAATTTACCCATTGCTGAAAGATACCATCCATTTTAATGTTTATTGGAGCCATTGACTTATTATGTGGGGAGAAAAAAAAAAACATATCTGTGTTGAGTGACAGGTGATCCGGCACCCTGACCATGTACCCTCCACATCACTACTCTGGGCTCACCATGAGAAATCAGTGGTGATTGACCAGTCACTGGCCTTTCTGGGAGGCATTGATCTTGCCTATGGGAGATGGGATGACTCCCAACACAGACTGACTGATGTGGGTAGTGTGAGAAGGAGTCCTCAGGCCAGCCCGGCAGTTTCCCCTGACCTCACACGGGTAAGTAATACAACCAAGCGTTGATCATCATCATCATCATCATCATCATCATCATGCTCGTTGTCATTGTTGACACCACCATACACTTACAATGCACTTACAACAAGGTCCTTCTTATATATACAGAGAAATGTATTAATACTAATAAGGAGCATTTCAAACCAAACCTATATACCATATCACGGAGCAGCGGGTGATCTGCTGTATTACAACTCTCTAATGAAAATATTTTACTCACACTCTTCAGGGATATACAGTAAATAGACTTCGGCGAGGCTCAGGAATAGAAGGTATCACTGGCTGTTCAGACAGGCTTCTCAGCTGAGCCGTAAGTGAATTGGACAGGAGTAAACTTGCTGTAAATGTGACCCGTGGAGAGCAATAGCCCACAGTGGCACTGCAATGTTTGTCAACATCAGGCTGCCCTCATCAGGGAAGGTGCCACGCTATCGCCAGCTGGGTGTTTCTGAGATCTGTCAAAGTGCTCAATGGGGGAATGAAACATGCACCTGACAGCTGCCGACTCAAGCTTCTTCTACCGATGGGCACCACTGCACTGTCTCTGTGTGTATAGCAGGCATTTCATGTTCTTTACATCTGCATGAACAGACCATGATGGTAATACAAATTATCCTGGAAACTTACTTGAGTAATAATGCATGTTACGAATATAAAAAATGGAAGTTCCCACAAGATCCAACAGGTAATGGATTTAGAGTTTTTCTCCCACTTTGTAACAGGGCAGGATCTTGACCTGAGAAGACCATCATGGACTGCATTTTAAACCACTGCTAGCTTTGTTGTTATACAGATTGATTTTGTGGTTAGGGTCTGTAGGTCTGGATCTTCCCTTTTTTCCACTAGCAAACGTAAAATCGCAATTACAGAGCATCTGGGGCACAGTTGAAGGGCCTGCGGTTGCTAATCCCAGTGCTCTCATGCTGAGGAACATCGCCTGGCCTTACCGGGTACTTCCTTCCCCCAGAGAGTTGCATTAAACATAAAGGGTCTGCATGGATGAGTGACTCAACAAATTACTGGGGGCCACTGAATGGGGGAGAATGATTTCTCTTATATGCCCCCTCTTGCAGGCTGCAGTCTACCTGCTCGCCATTGTGTCATTAAATATGGGCCTGGGCTTTTAAATAAACATGATTTCAGCCCTTCAAATCGAAGTGTTTATTGCATGTACTTAGGGGCTTCTATGCTCATGCATGAGTGACTGTATCTATCAACCCAAGTCTCCTCGACTGTAAAATCTTTGCTAATATACATGAAACTGTTACAGCTGTTGGTGTAACCTTTTCCAAACGTTTCCTAAGGAGCCTAGTGATATTTGCACTTAATAAAATTATACCCACCGGGAGGAGACTGCTGTGACATTTGCCATTTGCCAAGTCCGGGCCACTATGATCCTCCATGAGCCATTAACCCGCACACTTCACAGGATATTTTTCCCCTGCACTCAAAAGGCATTCAGTATATGGGGTCAGAGAGGGCTTGACTAACAAATTACACTCACCGATACTCTAATTTGTGTCATAAAGTCTAGCCATTGATTCAGGACAGGTGGACCATTACTAGCGTCTTCAGGCGGCTAAATACACCAGCTGCATTTAACATTGGCATAATGTCAATGTTACACAGCAGTACTAAGTGAGGGCAAGCATGTGCACAGACTGAGTTTTCACTGTTAAAAATATAGCAGTGAAAAGTTACAGCTTATCTCCCTATGGATGCTGTGCCTTTACTGGAGAGCAGGTGGCAGATATTACAGAGGAGATACTGTCATTGATAAGAAGGTCATTAAAACACGTTTTAACACAGTAGTAAGCCATACTGTAAAAGTGGTTGAAGTTAACATGATTTGCTGGACCTTGCATGCACTCCTTATATGTTCAGGAGTCTGTAGGCATGTCTGAAGAGGATAAGGAGCTGAAGTTCAGTTCAGTGATGGAAGAAGAGGTGCTGGGTGGAGAAGCTGCAGGAGAAACGTGTTCGTTGGAGGAGCATTCAGAAACCAACTCCAACCTCACACTGCCTGTCAATAAAATCTACATTGCAGCAGCAGAGGATAAGAGCAGCTCAGAAGGCACAGAGTTCAGTAAGAAGAACACACTTACACAAAGCGCATAAGCGTACGTGTTACTACAGGGCTGGATTTTTAACTTTCTGAGCAGGCTGCACTGGTGCTAGAAAAACTTGCAAGCATCATGATTAAATTCCATAATAATACGTACCACACAGACGCAGGACTGAAAGGGTCTGAATAAGCTATAAATACCATTACAACTAGGACTTTATTGGACACAGATATAAATACCACAGCATTAATGAATTCTCCATTCTGATTGGTCAGAATGTGTTGATTAATCTTCTATAACAGCAGCTTCTGACAGTATTTCTATTGTAACAACTTGCACAGAGACTTAAATGGCAGAAGCTCCGCATGAATATGTAAAAAAAAAAATTAATTGTAATTGTAATATAAAAGTTTTCTGTGAGCTGACATATATTTAGCATTTTTTTAAAGGAGTCTCCAGTGTAACAGTCAGCAGTAAAGCAGTAATTCTAAGCTTTCCGACATGTCTTCAAGATGGACGGCTTTGATGTATTTCAGTAACAAAACAAGCTGCGTGTATTTGTCTTGCATTTGTCTTGTAACTATACATGGATAAAAGTGTGACATGTCATTCTTTAATCAACAGAAAATGCTAGCGTTGACAAATTAATGTATAAGAGGAAGACAACACTTTGACACATGTTGTTATTGGAAATTTGGGCTGGTAACAGTGACTCCGCTTCATCTCACCACCCTACTGTTGATTATTTTCCTATAACAGCACATTCCTTTGTGTTTTATTCCTTGTGTAAATACAAACAGGACTTTTAGATACAGATATATGCACCACACCTCATTTTCTTTCTTACAGGTGATTTTTGTGATCTTTAGTGTATTACCAAAACATACACTATGTAAAAGTGTTTTTTATGGTGTGTCGTGCTAGTGGTTCATAAGTCTAAACACTTTTATCAGGGGGTGTGTGTGTGTGTGTGTGTGTGTGTGTGTGTGTGTGTGTGTGTGTGTGTGTTTTCCTCTTACAGAACACTGCAACAGTAGGAACAGTGTGAGCTCTAGATCGCTGCTTGTCCCAGAGTGGTACAGTAAGAGCCTGTCTCTGCGCTCCACTGACTCCTACTCACCAGGCCTGCATCACTTCCTTCTCCCGCCTCATGGTCAGGAACACACACAAATAAACAAATGTATTTGACAGGTTGAGACAGGTTGATGAAAAATTTTCCACTTAAATGTCTATATTTAAAGAGTTATTAAATGAGTTAAACATTTTTTCAAAACTGAATGTCTTTCCACCATGCAAATAGACAGCCACCTGAAAGATGTCTTCCTCAATTTTCCTATTTTGGAGCTTTTCTGACTTTGTTATTACAGACACCAGCTCCCTCAGAAGTCACATAAGCAGCACAGAGCTTTGTGGAGAGACTCGCTTCTGGCACGGCAAAGACTACTGCAACTTCATCCTCAAAGACTGGGTCAAACTCAACAAGCCATTTGATGGTACTGAAAAACCTCAGAGAGCTCAAATATAAAATTTTCTATTCTTTGGTTCCAAGGTGCTCCTCAGACTTATAATTTTATTCCACTGAAGTCCAATTCAAAAGGATATGATTCATAATATTTACTGTAACCCAACTGCATATAGTCATACGAAGAAACACACTAATAAACTAAGGAAGTGAAGGTTCCACCACAGTATGTGTTTTATATCAGAAGAAAATGTGTTTAATATTGAAAATGAGAGAGAAGTACTGATCCAAACTGTACCATTCTACATTCTACATCTTCAGTTTACTCTCTCCACCTTTCTTACCATAGTGAACGCTATTTTTCCATCACTACTTTTCTGACCCAGAAGAAAAATGAGCAGTCCTGGTAAATAAATACACTGGAACATCCTTTTGAATGTCAGCGACAGAAGTCAAGGCCTTGTTAGGTTGACCAGTGTCTCACACAGTCGAATAAATTCATTCAGTACACACTCTATATCAGCTTCCATTTAAACAGGCTTCTGATATGCTGTGTGCTGTTATCTTTCCAGATTTCATTGACAGGTATAAGACACCGAGGATGCCCTGGCATGACGTTGGAGTTGTGGTTCATGGGAAGGCTGCTAGGGACATCGCCAGGCATTTCATCCAGAGATGGAACTTCACAAAGGTAGGAAGAATACTAAACACAGAGGAAAAGGGGAAAGGATTACACGGATTATTATTGTAATACATAAGGTTAATTATGAAAATAGGAATAATTTGTTTGCTCAGACTGTTTATGGGAGGTCTGTGAAACATATCCAGGAGGTTTGCAATTTTTTTTTATTATTTTATTTTGATAGTGGAAATCACAACCCACCTTTGTCAAAGTTATCATATTTATTATTAGTTCTTACTATGAATAACTTGAATCTATTTTATTTAAAACTCTAGAATAACTAACAAAAATATTAGTTTTACACATTGAGCTTAATATTGGAGTAGTGAGAATATGCTCATAAAAAAAATCTATACTGAAGGGTCAGCAGATTTATTTTACAGTTAAAGGAGGCCGTGGCTGCAAAAAGTTTGAGAACCCCTGGTTTAAACAATACATTTTCTATGAATTATTAATTGTTCTATGATTTGTATACTACAGTGATGCATAGTCAAATCTGCTCATGCAAGCACTGTAAACTGAAAATATTCCAGAATTAAAGATCAAAAAGACGCATGAACCACAGCCACCCCCGACCTCTTGTAGTCGTTTTTTGAAGTGATCTTTATTAGCTTGAGCTTAGCACCCCCTGCAGTTGTGCATTGTGTCTTGTTCTGAATGCCGTCAGCATTCAATGGCGAGCCTGCTCTCTCGGCTCCCTTTTAAAGCAATTAGAGGCCTTTTTACTCTGATTGTTCAGTAATTGAATTGGTTTGAGGCCTGTATGATTTCCTTTGCAATATGCCAGTCATATTTCAGGCTTGGCTACAGATCAGACACTCTCCTGGTGAATAATTAAAGTGGAAGGAGCCAGGTGTGTGCACAGCGCAGGAGGCCAAACAAAAGGCGGCTGAATGCGTCTGATGAGGTGTTTAGGGGAAATGAGAATTCTCCGCTCAAAGACAGTGCACTCTCATTTATTTCCTTTGGTGCCAGTTGACTGGTGCTGATTAGAGATCGGCACTCAGCTATTTTCTGTATTCATCATGCCACAAAGAAAGAATGTCAAAGTGAGAACAATTCAATCAGTAATGAGAGTATGCGACAGTATGACATATATTAGCACATTTCAGTGCATGGGTTTTTTGTTAATGTTTTTCTATTACTTTTGCTCATTAGGTGTTGGGGCAGGATTTTCCATTAGATGTTATAAACACCGCTATTATTTGCACACTGGAGAGTCCAAAACTGCGAACTTGAATCTTCATAAATGACAAGAACATAACTGCTCCTGCCAAAAGATGTCAGAGATAAAACTGTAACTGATAACTTCTGATAGACATAATACACTACAATAGACAATCACATAAACACAGATAATGGTACCCAAAACCATCACACTCCTCTCTACCTCCTGTGCATTAGCTCTTCACACATAAGTGCCTCTCATAAAACACAGACAATGCCAAGCTGGGCTCATACATACACAGACACATATACACACACACACACACACACACACACACACACACACACACACACACACACAGGCTATTTTTGGGGCTGTGATGATTTGGACGGTGTGATTCTCCGTCAAGGTCAGAGCAGTTTGGGCTGCCGCTCGGACGGCTGCCAACATCCTGCAAGTCCGGTTAAGATCAGTCCTCCCTTCAGGATTCAATAGGTTTTAATCAACACATTTTGCCAGTTGTTAATTGCCTGAGATGCCTGCTGCTAAAATAAATTCAATACTTTTATTGTATTAGTAACCATCTGTTTAAAAACACCAGGTCCAGATTATTGTTTAGCCTGCGGTCAATGTTGACATGCAGTACAGCTTGCTAATTTGCACGCCAAGCACTTCCTCCAAGAGGGGTGAAAGCGTTTAAGTGTGAAATGTAGGGAGAGGAAAAAACACATTACAGAGACCCAACCTGACCAGATAATTAAATTGTAAAAAAAAAACAACAAACAGGTTTATTTTTAGTTAAAATCTGACTTGAAGAGTTTCTTTTGACAGAGATGATCCAAATATGTGAACATGACACTACTTCAATTAAGATATGAACATTTAAACAGTCTTCAGTATACATTGATGCAAAGAAGTCAAAATCATCATGCAAAGATGCAAAATCATTACAGCTCCTTTGTGTATTAAACAGGACAATATGACGAGGACAATGACAGAACGTATAATACGAACAAATGGCATTTAAGCTTTAGATGAGCTGTGGTGCAGATGAAAACAGTCTGAGTGTCGTCTGGTAAGGACAATAGTCATTAGAAATGCAGTTTGAAAATGTCTTTAGCCTCATGGCCTTGCATTTATTGTAATCAAGCGCACTGTTAGGGACAAAGAGGGGGCACGACAACTTTCATTCAACCTGAAGTGAGTTCTCAGCCTCATGAGGTGCTCAGCTAGTGGGCCAGGGTCGATGGTCAGCCCAATGGGCTACATGGACGTGCTGGAGTAATTAGCGCTCTTTAAAGGTGTGATTGGGGATTCGACAAGTGACATACTGTCTGATTTTAATCAGCTCTCCTTTATTTGCTAGCTGGTGAAGAAGCGGTCGGGGGCGACGTGTTATCCCTGCCTCGTGCCCAAGTCTCTGTGCGAGCCCAGCAAGCCACCCGAGCTGTGGGGTAAACACACGCAGGCCAATGTACAGGTGAGGAGTGGCAACATGAACAATGAACTTCACTTATGCCCAAGATAAAAGCTGAACATTTTGTCAAATGTGTAATAGCAATCTTTTATATTAAATTCAAAGTGTGCGCTGGTTTGGTTTAAATGTCAGGTTTTGAGATCAGTGTGCCAGTGGTCCATAGGTACCAAGGTACATGAAGAGTCCATTCATCTGGCCTACATCTCAGCCATACAGAACAGCAAACACTTCATCTACATAGAGGTAGAATTCAGCTTTAAAACTGGAATCATGAGTAAATACATCTTTAGAACGGCGAACAATTCAAACTCCTCTGTGTCACAGAATCAGTTCTTCATAAGCTGTTCTGACAAGACCATCCACAACAGCATCGGAGATGCACTGACTGAGAGAATCCTTCAAGCGTACAGGTGTGGACATATGTTCCTCTCTTTATCTCTGTGTCACTCACACACACACCAGCACAGTGTGAGACACTTGTCAGACAGGCCAAGATGCTTGCTCTTGCCTCTGATCATGTCTCAGTCCTGCAGAGAGAAGAAAAAGTTCCGGGTGTACGTGGTGATGCCTTTGCTGCCCGGCTTTGAAGGTGACATCTCCTCTGGAGGAGGACAAGCCATTAAGGCAATCATGCACTTTAATTACAGGTAATCACTGACACATGCTTCATCTGTAATCACCAAATTGCTTCAATTAAATGCTTAGAGGCAGACTGGACAATTATACACGGGTAATGCCGAAACAACAGGTCTCATGCTACACAGAAGCCATTACGGGGCAAAGATGGAGGGGGGGTGGACTTGGAGCTATGTAATGGTGACAGGCATGGTGCTCTCTGTGTACCTTCAGGACCATGTGCAGAGGAGAGCACTCCATTATTGACAGACTCAAACGTGTGAGTAAGTAGAGTCCCTTCAGCTGTTTACACCTCTCACTTTAGGTTGTTAGGACAGGTTGCTACTGTAGTCATAGACCACCTGAAAAGAAAACTCAAATAATTAATTTGTTCTGTTAATCTACTTAATATCGAAAGCTGTATTATAACTACAATGTATATATTACAGTAACTGGTTAACCACTTGTCTTTAATAAAGAACTCATTTAGAGCCCCATTAGAACCTCTGAGTGAATAATGAATAAACATTTAGGTATTTGATTCAACACTTTATTTTTTTTTTTCTTATTTATATAAATCATATACTGTGGCCTTTGCAATCACCAGATCTACAACCAACTGAACACCTATAGGAGATTTATTACCCATGTGTTAGAAAACAGCCTCTACCACCATCCTCAAAACACCAGCTGAGGAATATATTTTGTACGAATGGTGTTCATGTCTCCTGTACAGTTCCAGAGGTGTGTAGAATCTATGCCAAGGCACATTCAAGCTGTTCTGATGGTTTGCTAAGAAACCTAAGATATACACTCACCAGCCACTTTATTAGGAACTGCCTAGCTCTGTTAAAACTGTGCCCACTGTAGCCTCAGATTCCTGTTCTTAGCTGACAGGAGTCGGAGCCAATGTGGTCATCTGCTTTTGTATCCCATCCACCTCAAGGTTTGACGTGTTGTGTGTTCTGAGATGCTTTTCTGCTCACCGTGGTTGTAAAGAGTGGCTATTTGAATTACTGTAGCCTTCTTGTCAGCTCGAACCAGTCTAGAGATTCCCCTCTAAGCTCTCTGACTAATCAACAAGGCATTTCTGCCCACAGAACAACTGCTTACTGGATGTTTCTTTGGTTTTGCACCATTTTTTGTAAACTCTTTTATGTGAAATCATCAGCAGGAGATCAGCAGTTTCTGAAATACTCTAACAAGCTCATCTGGCACCAACAACCACGCCACAGTTAAAGTCAGAAAGATCATTTTTTTCCCCATTCAGATGTTTGATGTGAACATTAACTTAAGCTTTTGACCTGCATTTGCATGATTTTATGTATTGTGCTTCTACCACATGATTAGCTGGTAGGATCATTTCATACATGTATACAGCTGTAACTATTAAAGTGGCCAATGAGTGTATACTACAGTAACTGAGGTTAACCAAGGAAGCAAACGAGAATGGAGTCCTTAAATCCAAAGATTTATATTTTTCTTCTGTTTTGTTTAAACCTTATGGTCATTACAGACATCAGATCTCACTCTGGTGCATCCTGAATGCTGTGCAAATGAAGTTTGGTATCTTCTTCATTAAGGCATCATTAAAAAAGAGCAAATTTAGAGCAAATTTGAAAGTAAGTTTGATTTGAAAGACTATTTTTTAGATAAAACTTAAGCCGAGACCGAAGCAAGTGAGAGAAAAACTGCAGCAAGTTCTTAGAAAAAAATTTTTTTTTTACCAGCCAACTTCCTAGTAAAACTACACAGCAGTGTGCCTACACTGCCTACACAGTGTTACAGTAGAAATAAAATAGGATCCCTTGATACAGTCTAAACTGCCACTACTATAAATATTTTCCAGAATATAGGCGAGCTACATTCAAGGTATCATAGCGTCTATTTTTTTCTTATTGTAAATGTATTTTATTGTAGAAATTACAGAAATTCTTCACTGTGTGGGAGAATCTAATGCATTTTTTTGTACTGCTTAACGCTCCTGCTCTTTATAGTATTCTTTTATATTCAGGAACTTTTAATTCAAATGCTTGTAAACATTTATTTTTAAAGCACTTACACTTTACAGAATTACTTTACATGTGCTTAAGACTTTTGCTCATATGTATGCGCTGTGTATAATACAGCTTCTATATTAACTATATCAACAGATATAATTCATAATGGAGTGGATAACTCGTGGCTGATTTACTGAAGGTAAAGGTTTAATACATACTGTATATAATGTGTATGCTTGTGCATGTGGGTGTGTGCAGTGGCTGACTGCTGGATCAACTACATCTCTTTCGGTGGTTTACGCACTCATGCCGATCTGGATGGGCGTCTGGTTACTGAGCTCATCTATGTGCACAGCAAGCTCATGATCGTGGATGACCGCACTGTCATCATCGGTCAGTCATACTGCTGACAAAATGCACATGCACCCCAACACACACATATGCACATAATAGAATATGACAATAAAGTACATGATAATACATGTATACATCTATATATCTATGGCATATTTGCCTAATTATTTGGCCTCCAGGGCTGCAACTGAGGTGACTAACTCGAGCAGATCCACTGCATAGTCAGGTTAATCAATATACAGTACCTGCAGAGCTCGTCTCTTGAGCACCGAGCAGAATTTGCAGGAAGGCCACTAGATGGCAGCAGAGCCAAAGAGATGTCATTCACGTGTGCCTTGTATCCACAGATGGTTCCCAGAAGGCACATCTTTCTCCTCAATTTTCATTATTGAAATACAAAAATTCATTCTTGTGTATGTGTGTTTTTGTGCAGGTTCTGCTAATATCAATGACAGGAGCATGCTGGGGAAGAGGGACAGTGAGATGGCGGTAGTGGTGGAGGATACTGAGATCCAGGACTCGCTCATGGATGGAGAGAGCTACCAGGCTGGCAGGTTTGCCCTGTCCCTACGTGTGGAGTGCTTCAGGTGAGCTAATCTCACTCCATATCTGCATTCAGACGCCTTTGTTAATGAGAAAGCATTGTGTTTGACAACACGGTTGTTTACAATTATTTCGATATTTACACAAAACACAATATGAAGCAATATTCACCAGGAAAGGTTTTCACGGACGTGACTGTTGGTTAGGATGAGATGAGATAATGAGCTTTATACTGAATAGCGCTCGCAGCTAATGGATAAATGAGCTTGTGTGTATGTGATAGGGTTGTGCTTGGACTGCTGGGAGACTACAGCGTGGACATCAGTGATCCCATCAGTGACAGGTTCTACAAGGAGATCTGGATGGTGACTGCAGCCAAAAACGCCAGTGTTTATGACAAGGTAAATAATACTGTAGATGGAGTGGAGAAACCACTCTCAGCATGCTCCAAATAGGTAAGCCCATTAGTTCATTATTAGAACAGGCCCACTTTTATCAATGAGGTCAAATTAGTTCATCATTCAAGGCTCTCCTTGATCCAGCTGTTACTTGTACTCAAAAGGGTGCTTAGCAACGGCATCTGTGTTTGCTCCAGTGCTTTAAGGATATATGATGATACATGTGTAATTGTTATAATCACTTATTCATTTAGGTGACATCATCAAAATTTCGGGGCAGTATTTAGAGTTAGCTTATCCAGATGCAGTTCAGTCAATTCAGATTATTAAAGTTATAGTGGTTTTTCCGTTGTGTCTAGACCACTGTTTTTAAAAGATGTTTGGGTGACAAAGAAATCATAATATGTGTATGTGACATACTTATATTATGCTATTTTGAGTTTTATGTTTAATGAATTGCACTATATTTTGGGTAACCCTTTTATGACAATTTGACCAAGAAGCCATCTGTTGAAGTCATGGCTCACTTTTACGGCCTAAATGTAGTTCTTAATTTTATTGTATTTATTTATTACATTGTAAGTAGAGTTGGCACAATACAACTTGTTCTTTTCCGATACCAATATTTAATCTGAAACCTTGAGTATCACCTGATATTGATACACATCTGATATTTTTTTTTCTTTTAAAAAGCCTGAGCTTTAAAACAATTTATTTAACTGAAGCACTTGAAAAATACAGGAAAAAATACAGTAGCTAAAACGAAGCTAACAAAACTGCATCTTTAACAAAAAAAATCAATTTCATTTCAAATATAATAAATAATAATAATAATAATAATATAATAATAAATCTAATAATGTTACAAAAATATACAGCCAAGTCTCTTTATATGCAGACAATTCCAGCTCCAAAAATCATTTTAATTTGTTACAGGATAGGAACAAATTCATTCTTTTTTCCTCCAATATCCACAAGTTTTTGCTGGATATGGATCTGGGGTATTGAATTGGTGCCATGTCTAATTGTGAAAATTACTGTCTCCTCCATGCTCCTCCTTGTGCAGCAAATTTTAAAAGAATCGTGGCTTTACATGGACTATTCAAATGATTCATTAATTTGTAATGTTTAAATCTATATATTTAATATTGCGCTCGAATACCATTCCACATTTTAAGTTTACAATACTGTTTACATTAAGTGTGTTTACAATATTGACAATGGTGTCGGACTTAATTCTGCTCCTCGCTTGAGTTGATATCATGCAAAAAAAAATTTGGCTCAAGGATAGAATCACACATAACTGACACATCTCTGTTTTCAGCAAACTGTTTTAACTGAATAGCCTACAAGTCTTTATTTATGTCTGAGATCTGAATACTGATATGCACAATTTCGGTAATAAGTCCTTACTATGCTCAACTATGGATATGACCTTATACCAAGTGGTGGTGAGTTCATTACAGATTGTGGGAATGTTGTGTGAGCAGGTATTCCGATGCTTACCCACGGACGCAGTGCTGAATTATAAGATCCTGAGGGAGTACATGTCCCGCTCCTGCATGGCCGCCGAAGACCCCATCCAGGCCTGCACTGAACTGAGGAAAGTCCGTGGTTTCCTGGTCCAGTTCCCTTTCTATTTCTTGTCTGAGGAAAACCTTTTCCCTTCCTTGAACTCTAAAGAGGGCATCATGCCCGTGGAGCTGTGGACCTAGATAAGCTGCAAATGTATTCATTTATTCATTCGGAGGAATGAAGTAAGGAATTACATAAAACATGAGGAACTCTTTGCTCAACTAACACAAGCTTAACTGTCAGTGGAAGTTATGCACATCTGCACTCTATGTACTTTTGCTTCTTTGGTGAGACAAAAATGAATCCATGGAACAGAACTTTAGACTACCTCTTTAAGAAACATTTATGTCAGCCTTAAACATTATTTTGAAAAGACGTCAAAGGACCTTCATGCGTTTCAGTCATTTCTTCCCTTTCTTTTGTATTTAATAAGGTTTGAGCAAAGATATATTAAACAAGTATAACCTTATTTTTTCATATTCATTATTTTTCACCATGTTATTGTAAATGATTAACCACCTGCTGACCATGAATAAAGATTTTTTAACCTTTGTCTCGAATCAATTATGAAATAGGAAATCAAAGTAACATTGCTACAGAACACCATATTATTAACAATGCTTTATTATTTAGAATTTAAAATCACAGTATATCTATAAACTGCCTTTTTACAAAATAGATTTATGATATGCTTATTTTATATATTAAATAATTTAATATTACTTTTTGTAATACTATCATTAGGACAGTTCATTTGCACAGTTAACTTGAACACACAGAGGTACACTGTCTTGTCTGCAGTTTGAAGACTGTCGCTTACTGTATCACGATGCCAAATACACATAACAGACATTTATAAATCCAACAATTCATGAACGAACCTGGAGATTAATTAAAGAAGAAAGACACTGGCACAAAGACAAACAAAACAAAGAAACACTGTATGGCTTTCATGTCAGTTTAGGGTAGACATACAAGAACACATACTGGCACTAAAACTCTGTCGCCATAACCATTGCATTTGGGTCTCAAATTACGATTCTGTTTCCTGAGGGCTCACACCATCTACTCCTTGTGAGATTACATTACTAACACTAAAGCTTACAGATGTCTTCCTCCAATAACTATATGTTCTCAGATGCAGCCAAGCAAGAACGGCTTGCTTACAAAAGACCTATCGGATACTAAACCATGATGAGTATAAATCGATACACATTTCATTCAGCGGTAACGGTGACGAAATCATAATACATTAAGGTGAATGGGTCTTCTATGGACTGTTAGTTAACCACAGATGGAAGCTTGCTTTGCAAATGGCCTTCGAACCAGTAATTTCAGGGAAGCCAATGAAAAATGACACATTCTGAACAGAATATAGATTTCTCTGCACATTTGCATACTTCACCAATGCATATTATAAGCATGTTCAAATGCATATATCTTCCCCATCTGTAGCTATCACTTTATTCAATAGGCAGGAGCCTTTATTGGATATTACTCTTACAAGGAGCTAAATCTTGGGGAATAAGCAGAAAGAATTCTTTCTGACAGCATATACTTCAGTGTTTGAGTGTGTACGTTTGAAACTATGGTCCGTCAAATATCAATGAGGTCATCGCCACTCTCATCACTCTCCACGGTCAACTGTCTAGTCCACCACTTTTTAACCTCTGACCCCGAGGAGGCCTCGTCATTTACTGGGTTCATCTTGCACACCATGGACTTCACGCTGGTGCGTCCTGAAGGAGACAGCAAGCACATCAGTCAGCAGGACTCACAGAGAAGCGTATGAAATACAAAGACACAACCTTCAGTGCAATCATACTGCCTGTTGTAAGCACACGCTTACCAGTGTATTTTAAACTCATTCATTTGTGATGTACACTCCTGGGCATTATTATTTGGTTATCTGCCACACCTGATGCAGCCCATCAAGGGCCACGAGGCTTAAACATTTAAAGAAACCAAAGGGAAAAGCTTCCCATACGCAGTTCCTTTATCTGTTTGTTTAATTCTTGCTAATTTCCTGACCAATGATTTGTTGTTAAGACCAATAAAAGCTTAATATTTTGCCATTTTTTGCCCAGTACTTTTTGCCTGTACTTGTACAGAACTACATCTTTTTTCTCCCTTTCAGCATTAAAGGAACACTCTAGAAGGTTTAACCTAATTAGCAGGAACAAATCATTCTGACACGCTTCCCCTGTACTGAGAAAAGTAAAAAAAAAAAAAAAAAAAAAAAAAAAAAAAAAAAAAAAAAAAAAAAAAAAAAAAAAAAAAAAAAAAAAAAAAAAAAAAAAAAAAAAAAAAAAAAAAAAAAAAAAAAAAAAAAAAAAAAAAAACTTCTCCCTCACATATAAAAGAAGCATAAGGGCAGTAAATACATGTTCACGTGAAATTTTAGTCATACATTTTCAGATGGGACTACTTTTTAAATAAAAGAATATTTTAGATAAAAGAATAAAGAACACTTTATTCAAAGGGTACCTACATACTGCCTTTATACCACATTCATGAGCAGTGCTGGAGAATCGATGAAAAGCTTATGTCAAAATGCATGACATGAGATTTATATACATGGAAGAGAGTATATGTGGGTTTTTTTAATCCATATCATGCAAGTTATTAGCTTATATTTACTAATAGCACATTCATGAGCTTGACAAAGTTGCGTAAGGTACAAATAGTGCTTCACAAGTGTGTTATAAATGTAAATTGTATTAACACCTTAGTTTGAGGGTGCTAAAATCATTAATTTGGCTGGCATATAGGCTTCATAAATAAGAAGCTGCACAGAAATAGGGCTAAGAAGTAGATACATAAGGTGTGTAAGGTCAGATGGCAGGTGGACACATTTTTGCCAATACTTTATTATGGTATCTACTTCTGATAGGAGCTTAGAATGTTTAGTCCATTTGTAGTAAAATTATTATGGACCCCCACACGAATTATAGCTTCTTATTTATGAATTCCACATGCTAACCAAATCAATGATTTATTGCCCTCTAGCTAAAGTGATCATCAAATTTACATTTATACCACTCTTATGAAATGCCAGAACTGCTTCGATCAAAAGGTGCAGGCTCTTTATTAGTATCTAGAATGAGCTCTTATGTCTGTCATGTCTTAAGAGCTTTACTATTAGTGAAATGGTTATCGTGCTGGATTTGCATTATATAGTGCATTATATAGTGTATTTTAAATGTTTTACAGAGTTTAGTAAGTGGCATTTATGGTTTAAAATAAGATTTTAGTAAACATGTTTATTTTCTCCATACAAGGAAAATTGTTCAAATTCTTTGTTTTTGGTAATCATCAATACAATACCAATGCTATATATATTACTATCTACATGAATGTTAACTCCTGTGCACACCAATGAGAGGAGTAAATGATGGATCCTTGATGTGTGGTGCTAACCTGTGGGCAGTCTCCATTGGCCCAGCTTCCTCTGGGGACGATCTGCAGAGTCTTGCCTGTAGCTGCTGCGGTCTGACAAAGTGGGGCTCAGCAGAGTCTGCAAGCCACTGTTCTGCTGGGGAATGGCACCATGTAAAGCCATTTAATTGTATACTTATTGCTTCATAGAGTAGAAAGTGTGGTGTGTGTGTATGTGTGAGTGCAAATTCGGTACCTCAGGCTGTGTGGGGTTGTCCTGATTGTTGGTGTTGGCTTCATCACTGGGCACAGTAGTTTCAATACTGGGTGGGTTGAGCAGGCGACGTAGGTCCTGCTTCTGACTCTCACGCAGACTCAGAATGATGCTGCATGACTGCTGCTGCTTCTGAGGGAAGAGAATGAGAACAGAATGATACACAGCATTAACATGCATTAACATCTTATACTGGACTGTCCATAACCTTATTTATGAATGTCAACAACCATTTTTCCACCTGGTCATTGACAATAAAGGTATTTTGCATGTATGCAGCCTAATATTTATAGCCCAGGAAAAAGGGGAATGCTAAAGGCAACAGAGAACAATACGGTTTCTGGAATTTTTTATACGTTGCCTCTAATAATTCCTATGGGCTTTATTCTGAGCGATTTAAGTTCTAAAGTTATGTCAATAAATAGTTGTTAATAGATAGTTAATAATTATAAAGTTATTTAGAATTGGGTTCTGCAGCAGCTTAAGTTGATTTTCTGAGCTCTTTATTCACTCACTCAATCACTCACTTTCAGTAATCGCTTTATCTTGCATCCAGAGCCTATTCCTTGAACACTGGGCATGGGGTGAGGATACACCCTGAATGGGATGTGAGTCCAACACACTCCAAGGAACCATGCACACACACACACTCACATACTGGTTCACACCTAGAAGCAATTTATCTTAGGCAATCCACCTAGTGGCATTTTTGGTAGGTGGTAGGAAAGTGGTGAACCCTGAGGAAACCAACACAGACACTGGGAGAACAGGCACAACAACTCACAGACAGTACTGAACGGTAGTAAGGTGACAACTCTACCCACTGTGCAACCATACCACCATTCAACATTCAGATAATGCACATCACCCGCATGTAGTGCAGGCCTCTGTGGTTGCCAGATTTTTCTTGAGTAAAAGTATCTGAGACTTTTTTTTCCCAAAACCATCTTAACATAAGCACTTGCCTTTAAGATTGAAAAGAATCAGGGACAGAAAATGCAGGCTGAATAAGCAAATTACGTTTTGCTAGTCTTTTTCCTTGCTGTCAAATGCAATATAACACAGAAAGATTAAAAGTGAAAAAAGACTAATACAATGACATATGAAGAGAAAATGGGAAGAACATAAATAAATCTAATACGAGTAGTATATTGCTAACTCTTACTACACCACTCTAGGTATTAATGTTCTCGGGCATTATGGTAACAACATAAAATATGTGAAAAGAGATTTCAGGTTCAAATGATTGCCAGAGGGGTGGGACCAAAAGGGTATGTCTCATTAGTCATTAGTTATAACCTCTAGAGAAAGCTCATTGTTTAGAACTTGAGGCACCAAAAATGTATCCGTACAAAACCTTTGTTCGACAGTACACTGCGGTGTGACTTACGGCCCGGATGCGTTTGAGGCACTTCTTCAGCCACATGCGGATTGTCTGCTTGGCTACCTCCTCTTCAATGGTGTACTCCAGCTGCTCTCTTGCCAGCAACTCTTCCAGCTGCAGACTCTTCCTGATGTCCACTGAGCGGTATGACAGCATGCTGACAGACACACAGTTAATCCAACCTATGCTTATCTCCAAATGTAAATCCTTAACGCAGTATTCTCAATATCAAATTCTCAATATCAAGCTGTTCAGTTCTGTAATGTCTCCTTAAAGGACTAATCTTAATCACTATGCTTTTTTTTGCTGGTTAAAATGGGGGAAAAAATTCCAACATGAAACTTTATGCACTTGATAATTTAACAAATCATTATCAAAAATCACATCTACATTATCATTAGAGGTTCAGATCATATTGTAAACTGGTGACAGGGACATGAGTGCAATCCCATGCCCTTCAGCTCATCACCTGGAAACCAGTCAAAGTCCACCATCTTTAAGGACGTACCAATTCTTAATTCGTACTTGGAGGAATCAAGGAGACATGAGAAAGAAGGCTTTTTTGATTACTGTAGTGCATATGTTCCACTTCTCACAAAAATAAATTTCAATTAATAATATGATAATTAATAATATTCATCTTTTCATTTTGGGAACGGATGAAAGCCTTGGATAAAAGCCAATTAAAATGATTCGAGACTTAGCTTAAAAATATGCACATGAGAAGTCAGTCAGTTTATTTTATACAAAATAAAACATCAGCATTCTTTTCTTGTGTCCTTGGAGGGAGGCACTAAGAAGCGAGGTAAGGAAGCAGCACAATTTAAGAAATTTAAGTCACCTTTCCTCCACATTATACAAGTACTATTATACTGTTAGTCTATACTTCATTATACTATTTCCATATTATTTATGTTGCTAATATTTGAGCTGAAGAGAAATTATATTGGGCATAAATTCAAAATTCAGTAGTTAATGGGACATGAAGCAATGAATAGGACATGAGGGTTAAACAGAAAGCATAACCACAAAAAGAACAGAGTTGTTTAAGATGGACTTGAAATGAATCAAGCTTTTATGCTTGGGCATTCAATTAAAGCACACATCCATTACATATAAATAAAACTCAGTGACTTCTGAATGGTGCATTCCTACCTCAGCACATCATGAAAGGTAACATCTCCACCACTGTGCAGTCGCTCCATCTCGTAGCACATGTGCTTAAAGAGCAGCTTGTCTTTGTCCAGATCCACCTCCAGCCGGCCCCTGAGCAGTCGCAGCAGAAACTTCACCCTCGAGGTGGGGATCACGCCCTGCCCAACGGAGTAGCACCTCATTTTAACGTCACCTCATTTCACAAGGGGTCACTAATATTGCTGAACAAACTAGCACACTGGTCCTAGATCAATTCTCAAGGTGATTATAGTGCACTGGCTACAACCAAAACCTTCTAATCCCTGTCTGAGGAAATACAATAATGCTCACCAAAATTAGTTCAATAAGCATTATGAGTTTCATACCTTTTTGTTAATGGGATCTATGTATATTCTGCAATATCAATATTACTGCAGAACAGCTGGCTCATTCATTACTGGCCATGTTATTTACTAATCATAAACCTGCCTGCTCCTATAGAAGCTCTTTGTGTGACAGTTCATCGACACCTCTTTCTCTCTTGCCCTCAATAAGTCTGATAATGAAGATGCCAGATCCTCCTCTATCTCTCTGTGACAGACTGTAATAACTACCATTACTCTAGAGGTGAGAATGTCAATGCCTCCAAAGCTCTCATTTGCAGGGTCGGTTTTAGTGGGTGCACGCTCTGACATTAACACATCACACCTCTGATCAATGGAACTTCTCCACCCTACCTCCCGCTTGTCATCCACCATGTTCCAAATGATCTGAAAGTGCCGCAGGTCGTTGTAGCTTAGCAACTGATCCTCCTCCGTGGAGTAGAACAAAGAAAAGTTCTCCACAATGATAGCTGGGGGAAGACAGGAAAAAAGTGGGTTTGTAAATGTTTGAAGAGCTCGCTCAACTCCCTCTGCATTCACAGCACTAGGGGAAAGTGTCGGTATTGCAAAAAAAAAAAAAAAGCACACAGACATGACTCATCCTCCCAGGAGGGCAGACACAAAGGGCTGGCCTGGAACCAAATTTGCTCAGAAACTCATTCACATTCTGCTGGGACACCCTCCCAGTACTAATCTGTAATATTCTCAAATAGGAAAGATGATTCTATCACTAAGAGAAAGAAACTTAATCACTTCAAGGACAAAAGGTGCTAATAATATACCCTAGCTGTCGGGGAGAGACTGGGGCGTGTTATTGTATTTCATTTGCTAGTTTGGCTAATGCCAGACGGAGAAGGAAATGAGACAGGAAATTGAGTTGGGGGAAATGGAGCGTACCAACGAGCAGGTTCAGCATGATGTAGGCGATGATGACGTAGAACGAGCAGAAGTAGATAAGGGCACCGGCGTAGTTGCCACAGTCTGTCTCCCAGTAGCGGTGCTTGTCTGGTGTGCAGAATGGAGGCTGTACCTGTAGAACCAGTCCAGCAAAAACACAGTCAACACAGGGAACCCAGAAAGCAGAGCAAGACCAACCTGAAAGGAATTTCTTAAGGATTTGGTCTGCCACTTACTGTCACATTCTAATCTTTAACCATGAACAGTGACAGTGACAGATGGTTTTCTCTGAAAGTTATGTGCATGGTAAATTATCCACATTATCAGCTCTCCGGTTTTCTATGGATGCTGAGAATCTCAAGGTCTTAACCCTGGAGTGAGCACACAGAGATAACTGTTGGCTTACCATGCAGTCATGCATAATCTTATTCCAGTCTTCACCTGTGACGATGCGGAACAGCACCGTGATGGCCTTCCCTGCAGTGGAGAAGTTTGCGTGCCTGATAGAGCGAAAGAGTGAGAGAAATAAAGGAGTAAACGGAAGAAGGGGAATAAGAGAAAAGCATCACACACTCATATCCCACATTCTCATTATGATACACAAAATCTAACTCCCAACACTATTTAAGAAAACCTTTTAGACAACGCCAGCTGCACCAGGAAGGACTGACATTTCCACAAGTGTTAGAGTGTTACAAATTTCCCAGAAAGCATGCTGACACTGCCTAATCATCGCCTCCACAGTACCTGTTAATGTTCTCTCCGTATTTGACAGTGCCAAAGAGTACCACTCCGGCAAAGGCGTAACAAAGGAGCAGCAAGAACATGCCCACTATAATGAAGAAGCTCTTGTACATGCTCACCACCACCGTCAGCAGAAGCATCTTCAGAGTCACCTACATACACACACGTTTTGTTTTGTACTGTTAAACGATTATTTCACAAGATTATTAGCTCTCTTAGAAGATAAGTTATACCAAATTTTACTCACATGCTTTCCACATATGGTGAAAAACCTGAGCACTATCACACAAGTGCCCATCATGTAGGTATAGGCATTCTGAGGAAGCGGACAACACAAATATGATCTTTCTTATCTTTTGCAAGAATTTACTTTGATTCATATTCGGAATCAGTCAGAACAGTGTAACGCTTGTATAAACTTCTTTTTTTTTTACCAATAAAGAAAAGTGCAGAATGATCCATATGACGCCGAGCGACGTAACCAGCAGGTCGTATCTGTTCCTTCTGCTCTGCCAATAACCAGCTGGTGACATGGCTATCAGCTTCATAGTAACCTGTTGGCACATCACAACCACGGCGGAAAAATGTTTAGGCACTGCAGCTACACCTTTACCGATTACTGACACAGACTATGTTGTATAACCCAAAAGTAAAATTTACCTCTAGGACAAAGATGAATGTGAAAACTACAGACATGGTCGCCAGGGGAAACGTCACTGGGTCATCCACATCCCACTGAAATGTACACCAGAAAAATGGCACTGAATATCTAACAAGAACTTGAGTTTGATGGATTAATGAGTCAGAAGACAATCTCTCACCTTAACAGACAGTAGAACAGACTGGGCTAAGACTAGCACTGCTATGCCTCGTTTGAAGAAAGGGTGCTGCGTGATGTCATACATCTTGGCACGGAGGCCACCGTTTTCTAAAAAAGGAAAAGAAGAATAAAATGTCTGGACTTACATATTGATGTCGAAACATAGAATACATATAAAAGCAAGTGATGGGGATGTTCTTGTCACTAAGGGCCATATTCAGAGTTGATTTTTACCCAGGGAAAGTTACACATATTCAGAGATGGGTTAATCTTAAGTCAATTTTATGAGCTCCCCATTCAGATTATGCAAATCTGAGCTTGCAGGAGATGGAGTTTCACTATAACATCTACACCATTGTCTTTAAACATTATGCTTTTATGAAAAAAAAAAAAATCAGGGACAGAAAATACACAAGAAAATAACATCTTTTTTTTTTACTGTCAAACGTAATACAAAGTAACATACAAGCATGAGACAAATGGAAAAATAAAAATTAAATACTAATACGCTGATTTTGAATGAGAAGATGGCAAGCATTGAGATGCTTAAAAAATAGCACTTGATCCAGTACACCCGATTATTTTGCATTTAATTTTTTTAATATTGTGCTCCGACAGTTACTCATGCACACAACTTAATAAAGCCATGAGATGCTAAATCGAGGTCAAGAAATCATAATATGTGAGATATAAACTATTTTTTATATTTATGTATTTAATGCATAGTAATACATACGGTGCATATAAAAAGTCTACACACCCCTGTTAAAATGGCAAGTTTTTGTGATGTAAAAAAAATGAAACCAAGATAAACCATGTCAGAGATTTTTCCACCCTCAATGTGAAATTACAGTGTATAAAAATTAAGTGAAAAACAATCAGAAACATTTAGGGAAAATAGAAAAAATACAAAAGTTACAATAACCTGGTGGCATAAGTGTGCACACTCTTTTATAATTGGGGATGTGGCTGTGATCTGAATGAACCAATCACATTCAATCTCATGTCTAAAAGTAATTATCATGCAGCTGTCACCAATGAAATTATTCTGATTAAGCCCAAATAATGATCAGCTGTTGCTGTAGGATTTTCTTGACATCTTCTTGGTTTCTTCTGACTGCTGAAGCCATGGTCCGCAAAGAGCTTACAAAGCCTGTACAGCCTGTACCATGAGATGTACCATGGAACACCAAGTGGAGAAAATGGATCCCCACCATGAGTTTACCAAGAACAGGACGTCCCTCCAAAATTTATAAAAGAACAAGACAAACACTTACCAGGGAGGCTGCCGAGAGACCTACAGCAACATTAAAGGAGCTGCAGGAATATCTGACAAGTACTGATTAATCTCTGCATGTGACAAAAACACATGTCTGGGCTAAGGGGTAGGGTGGCTAGATGGAAGCCCTTTCTCACAAAAAACATCCAGGCTCAACTAAATAATTCCATAATTCCAAAAGGTATGTTTGGCACAAAATAAAGCACATCACCAAAAGAACATCATACCCACGGTGCAGCATGGAGACAGCAGCATCATGCTTTAGGACTGCTTTTCTAGAACTGGGGCATTAATCAAGGTGGAGGGAATCATGAATGGCTCCAAATACCAGTCAATTTTGGAGCAAAACCTTAAGGCTTCTGCTAAAACAATTAAGATGAACAGGAATTTCACCTTTCAGCATGACAACAACATGAAGCACACTGCCAAATCAGCAAAGGAATGGCTTCAGCAAAACAAGGTTTTGGAATCCAGATTAGCACTGCACAATATGTAGAATTATAGAAATATCACAAATGTAAATATCAGGATATGAATATCGCAAGGGCTTCCAATAACCGAATGATTGTAATACTTCAAAAAGTTATGAAAAAGTCAAAGTTTTAGGGTGACGCAGATAGCACCGAATGCTTTTATTCCCCCAAAAGAACATGAAACATGTCGGTTATGTCATTTTCAGCTTTTACATATTTAAATATATATTAAATTTACATTGATTGTACACACTTATTATTAGCATTATCATACCGCATATCGCATAATGCATTATTTAACAGGTTATCGCATATCACATTTTTATTCAATATGGTGCATTCCTAGCCCAGACCTAAATTCAATCAAAAATTCAATCTGTAGGGAGACCTGAAGAGGGCTGTACACAGGCGATGCCCAGTCAATTTGACAGAGTTAGAATGCTTTTCCAAGGAAGAGTGGCAAAAATATGGCTAAGTCAAGATGTACCAAACTGATTCACTCCTGCCCAAAAAGATTGAATGACGTAATAAAATCTAAAGCTGCTTCAACTGAGCATTAATTTAGGGGTGTGAATACTTATGCAACACGGTTATTGTACATTTTATTTTTCATTTTTTTCCCCCAAAATGATTCTTACTGTTTTTCACTTTAATTTATAAGTAGCAATTTCACAATAAAGGTAAAAAAAAGTTCTGACATGATTTATCTTGGTTTAATTTTTTTTTTTACATCACAAACACCTGCCATTATAACAGGGGTGTGAAGACTTTTTATATCCATTGTACGTGCATAAGCAGCTGCGTAACTCATCTCTGAATGCATGTAACGTTTCATACATACTTTCCATACATAATACATATTTACACATTTAATATTGGCCTCAAACGGCATTCCACAGTTGTTGTTTTTTTTTTACAGTACAGCCCAAATATAAATTTCAGCATGATTAAATCAAACTGTCAGACAACAGCAGCTGAATACTGATGTGCATTAGTATTAAATTCTCACTTTGAATGGAAAACTCAAGTCTGAATATGGCCCTATGTGATGAACAATGCAAACATCATATCAGGGATGTATCTAAATGGAGAGAGAATTTGACAAGTCAAAAATGCAGGTAGAGGAATGCCAGGTAATACACTATTATACACTGCCCTCCAAAAGTTTGGAAACGCCTGAACAAAATAGGGTTTTTGGTAATAAGGGACAACACTAGGCATCCGAGCAGTCAGTTTATTCAAACATTGACTTGATATATTACTCCAAGCCTCCTGGAGGATTGCCCAAAGATGATTCACACTGGTTGGACACTTCTTACGGACATCACGGTCCAGTTCCTCCCATAGCAGCTCAATGGGGTTAAGGTCAGGTGATTGGGCAGGCCACTCCATG